>RQTK01000535.1:0-127487 GCA_003991915.1 Elysia chlorotica
CCAGAGGACTTCAACAACTTCATGAGAATAGATGAAGAAACCTCTTTACATTTATTTCGCTGGTATCGCTATTGATAGTCAAACAATAAACAGTAATTTTATTTTCCACGAGCACTCAATTGAGCGATAGACTTCAATAAACTAAATTGTTGCTTCTTTAGTCCATGAAGCCATCTTTGATAATTGATTTTAAAAACTGACTTTAAAGTGGGTGTAGATTTAAAACTGTCCTGTTTTCTACTATCCTGTAATAACAATACTGTTACTTCATCCGCTAGATCGAGTGTGATGAAGAAATGCAACATTGTGTGCATTCTACTTTTATGTTATTGAAGTAGGTCATGTGAAAGGTGAACAGAAGAGAGGGAGGGAGAGAGAAGAGGGGGGAGATGGATTTTATATTTTGTTGTGATTAAAATCAAAATACTTTAATTAATAAAGTGACTCGCGAGTTATTTTACTTATTTTTGTACGCTGATTTCAATTCTGTTATTAGTTTTACACTAGGAGACCATTTTCATAAAGTTTGTCACTACAAAAACTGCCCCAGTCATCAATCTTGACAGCAGGCGCCGACCTGTCTGGCGCGGGCACACCTTGTCGTACGAAAAATATCAGGCAGTGCTTGATATTTTTTGGTCGGTGGAAAATCGACGACACGCATACGACAAACACCAAAATTTCTTATTACACGATCCGATCTGTCGTCAGCGCGCATACGTCTTGCTAACGACGGAGTGTCGTATGCATGCACGCAACTGGGTCGGATGGTTGTCTGAAGGTGTAATAGGTACTTAAGCAGCAACTTGTAGGTCTGCCTAAAAAATCCAGAACACATCACATCATAGCAGTTATATAATTATGAGTGTCATATCTGTCAATCTTAACATCAGTTTTACATCGATAAATACAAACAAGTGCATTTTTTTGTTGTTGTCGGGGGTGGGTAATAAATAGAACACTGCCTGAAATCTAGTAATCGTTAATTGCATGAAAAGAACGATTTAAAGTTTGCAATAATGTTTAAATCTGTCTCAATCTTATATTACTCATAATTATAACGAATCCTGATCGTGATTTCATAAAGTTAAAGCTCCATATCTAGTTATCTTTTAGAACATGAAGTAAACGGTGGTTTATTTTTTATTTATTTTCTTGTGCCTTTTAGATAATAGCATTGCAGCTGATCACGTTTGATCCGATTTGACTTGCTCGTTCCTTGGCATCCATAGTCAGTAACTATACTTTTAATTTTTGGGCGGGTCCCAAGAATAAAGTATAACAATTTACTATTACATTCTGACACTAACCAGTAAGGGATTAGGATTATAGCATTGTTCCGTACGTCCATAATGAATTCAGATTTCAGACACTCTCTCTCTCTCTCTCTCTCTCTCTCTCTCTCTCTCTCTCTCTCTCTGTCACACTGTCTATCTGTCTGTCTGTCTCTGTATTTATATCTTCTTCTCTCATATTTTTAAGTTTGAAGAGAGAGAGAGAGAGAGAGAGAGAGAGAGAGAGAGAGAGAGAGAGAGAGAGAGAGAGAGAGACAAAAAGAAAAGACGATAACTGAGTGCCTGACAAAGTAACGAGGAGAAAAATCTCGCCTGTCGTCAAAAGATTCGTTGCGGCTAGCGATCATGTCAGCGAGCGCCGGTGTCTTTATTAAGTGTCATTTTCATTTCACTCTATCCAGGAATACGTGTACCATGTACCAGGATACGCTGATCGGGCACTCCTCAACTCCTGGCAGAGATCAAGGCTACAACCTATAATAGCGCAGTTCTGTACCGTGGCGGCGGGCGGACGTGAGAAGGACAACAGGACACGGAACAACTTCCGTCCCACCTGGCACCTGCCAGGTCTCCTCTGTTCCTGTCACGGACTAGACAGCGCTGGGTGCTGGCCAACTAAACTCTTTACCACAGAGTACCCACAAAGTATACCGTAAGGACACAAATGATGTCCAATGCTACTACGATGACAAAACGCTATTGGAGAATGCAAGTTTGTAAACATCAAAAGAGAAAAGGCACTTTGAAAATGCAACAACAAAACTTCAATCTGGAAGCTGTTACACTGCATTTTTTTTTCATACAAAGATTATTCCTCTGGTAGCTCCACGAGAGATACCAATTAAAAGTGATAGAAGTTGGGTTGAAGTAAGGTTATCACGTAGGTATTTTTCCTTTCCTTTCTTACCTACTCTTCCTGGTCTCAAACGCGTAAGACTTTTTCATGATTGTGCCAAACACTATGTGTCAAGTTCAACAGATCGGCTCGCTCGACATCGCCCGACCCAAACACCTGAGAGTGACCTGGGAGAGACCAAGCGATCGGCAATGGGGTGGGTGAATGCAAAGATTTCAATCTAGAAAGTAGAGGCCTTGCGATAACGTGGTCCAAGGCGAAAACGAAGACGCCCATGGGTAAGGGAAAGGAATGCTGATCGTAGAGCTATCATAGAGTTGGGGAGTCGTTGCGCAAACAGAACAACCGAAAAGGGCGTGATTACGTCTTGCACTAGTTGTCCTATGGATCGCAAGACCTGCAGTAGCCGGCTCAGAGCGTCAGGAGATAGTCGGGACGTCGAGACCAACCGACCAGTCGGCAACCCTCATTACTACAATATCTTCCGTGGACATCCCAAGCTTAAAATCTTATACTTATTAATGGACTGTCAAAACACAACCATGAAAAGTCAATAGATGACGTTACATTAAATAATAGTACTTTATTACTTGTCAAAGGAAATTGGTGCCGATCTTTTTTTTTTCCATAAAGATTCAGTTTAAAAATGATGAAACAAAGTCTCGGTTTCTAACAATCAAACGATTTGATTTGAACTGAATCCCTCCTCTTAATTGGACCAAGCTGGTTCGCTTTACATGTATGCAACAAATGAATAAAACGGTCCAGACAACCAGCAGATTACTAGTATTACCCAATCATCGTTGGGGATACAAGGTTAAACATTTACATAATTATATATCATCTCCCTCTCTATGAGAGAGAGAGAAAACATAATTATGTACACTGTATATTCAAGACATCGACGTGAAACTGAAAACTGGCGACAGGGCACCATCATAATTTATGAAACTTCAACCCCTCTCATTCTAAACTTTCCGCGGAAGAAAAAAACGCTCCTACGTTTCAACAAAAGACGGGAAACGATACCACAAGCTACCGGGCATGACTTGCCACTATTAAAAACCCATTAAAAGAATAATTGAAAAGTATTTTCGCACCTTCCAACTCTATTCATTACTGTCACGCACCTTTCGTCGGCACCCGATTTTTTTTCTGCGGGGAAAACCTGAGGCCGGGGAGATAGGAAATCCCCCATTATTGTCGCTGGAAGCGCGGCTCAAGATTACTGGCGTAACTAGAGCCAGGAAACAATCATGATGTAACAATAGCTACCTGTCAGCGAAAAAGGGTGAAAATAAAATAAAAGTACATTACAGACTGTTCGGTTTGATGGATGTCTCAGATCGGAGGATTAGTCTACTTCGGTACGGCGCCTGTAGTAATGTGTGGAAACGGGTAACAATCTTAATTATGTTATGTGACTGTCTGAAGTTTTAAAATCTATTACATACATACAATTACCTTTATAGTTATAAAAATCCAAGATGAAAATTTTTTGCAAGGTTTTGGGATCTCATGCTGCCGCACCTCATCTCAACGCAATCACTTACATACGTAACATTTTATTGTGCATATAGCGTTTTTTTTTCTTCCAGTTTTACAAAAAAAATCAGGACCGCCGGTTATTGTCTTATGTGATATTTTTAATTTGTTTTTCTCTTCAAAACACTGGTTCACTTTTTTCTATCTGTATAAGTAATGGTAGATGTAAAGATGGAGAGTTTGACTGATATGTCGCCGTATAGCACCCCCCACGGGAACCTAGGAGACGTTAAACCCGGAGAGAGGGAGAGAATTCTCTCCCTCCCTCTATAGAGAACAGACTGAAAGATAATTATGATACGGGACTGGGTGCTGGAAAAGTGATTAAAAGAACAAACAAAAACGAAAGGAAAACTAACATGTGCGACTCCTAATTGTTCAATGAGGCGAGCTAGTAGCTCAGTCGGAAGAGTAAGGGCAGCTTAAGACCAGATGTCCATGGTTCGATTCTCCAATCAGACTGACTTGCTTCATACTGGTTGGGTCGGTGTCAGTAAATTATGCGACTAGCGAAGATCCTGGGCGTCCAGACCTGGGGTCCCGTCGGTTACTGTCACACCCACACAGAAAATTTTGCATAGCATATTTTAATATTCATGGCAAGGCTATGGCGAATCGTGTTTCGTTCGGTCGGGAACCAGCAATAATCATTAGCAACACAATAAAGCAGAATTATTCAAAGGGAAAAATATATTAACAAACACACATGAACATACGAGCAAAAGTGGCAAAGACCAGAAAATTTGGACCCATGGGTGCACTTTTCAAATTAAAATTTCATTGCCTAATCTAAAAGGCCAGATGGGATCATAAAATTACTAAGTTTCCGACAGGCGATGACAATTTAACTCAGTATAAATGGTAAGTGTGTAAGAGCAAGAAGGAAAGAAAGAAAAATATGGAGAACTAGAGAGAGAGAGAGAGAGAGAGAGAGAGAGAGAGAGAGAGAGAGAGAGAGAGAGAGAGAGAGAGAGAGAGAGAGAGAGAGAGAGAGTTCAGAAAGAACGTTCAACGTTAGCATTATATAGGCTATATTGCGGACGGACCCCAAACCTGACGTCTGGCAATTTTATGTGCTGCCACACACGAGACAGGGCGGGGATACCATGGCTCCTGTCTCTGCCGGTCGCATTAAACTGACACCGACCCAACCAGAAGAGGGCGAAATCGCCAGGGCTCGAACTCCAGAGATAGGCCGATACAGAGACAGAAAAGTTGTGGGACAACCGGGGTACGGGAAGAGAAGAAAACCCAAAGCGGGTGCGGGTTGGTTATCATTAAGATTCTGAACCTCTCAGACATGTCTCACTCACACTCATCCGTGAATTATTTCAATACGGCCACATGAAGCTCAACAGATTGTACTTCTGGAGCTCAACTGATCCCTTTGTAGGCACCAGCGGCAGGCAGGACGATGTCAACTAATTACGTGGTTTGCCGTCGAAAATATGACGCACGGATTTGGCACGTCCGGCAAGGACGAAGGTCACCACTCACCAGTCAACAGTCACCACTACAGTAATAGGAAAATGGCTGGTTTGAAGTTGAGTTTGTTGATAAGCGTCCATCCAGCATCGTCAGCACTGTAATGCCCCAAGACTAACTTCTGACAATTTTACGTGCTGCCACACAGAGACAACGAGGGGATACCATCTTAGCCGGTCACATTGTACAAAACCGACCCAAACATTACGAGGCGATCTCGGTGAAATACATTTTTAGCAGTCGCGGGTTTCAAACCAGATGCTTGATTGAGATCGAGAGAGAGAGAGAGAGAGAGCAAGAGAGAGAGAGAGAGAGAGAGAGAGAGAGAGAGAGAGAGAGAGAGAGAGAGAGAGAGAGAGAGAGAGAGAGAGAGAGAGAGAAAGAGAGAGAGAGAGAGAGAGAGAGAGAGAGAGAGAGAGAGAGAGAGAGAGAGAGAGAGAGAGAGAGAAAGAAAGAGAGAGTGAGAGAGAGAGAGACCACTTAAAGGCACCGTTTTTAGATGTCAGTATGATAACAATGATAACCACACAAAAAAAAAACCGTAAAAGCCCATCCCATCACAAATAGTTTTCCTCCATAGCTCTCAAACTATTATTGAGTTGGCCATGCCACCAGCACAATGCTGCGGAGAAAGCCTCACCTTAAGTTGTGTGCCTTCAACTCAATGAAAACAAACAAGAAAGTGACACCTCGAGAGCTAGTGAAATATATAGACCCAGGCGTGTAATGTAAAAAATACTAGGCCTGCATTCATCACAAAATCAGAGTAGTTTTTTATTATCCCTTTATATCATCAGATAACATTTTTTCCCTGGTCCAACTCAAAAAGTTTACCTTATGACTTGCAATTATGGAACATTCATTAACAGTTAAAATTAATTGTGATCTCATGAAATCTCCCAAACTAATTATCTTAACTTTTACTTCATCTGATATTTTTGGGGAACGGCTTATTTAAAAAAAAATTACGATCACACATTTCAATTAGAAATAATTATAATAATAACAACACTGAAGAGTTAGCAGAGCAGCTTAAAATAACATCCTTTTGTATGAAATATTATACATTCATATTTCCTGTTGTTTTCATCAATATAATTTATGCGACTGCACCATTTATGATTTTTCATGTTTATTTCAAGCTAGAGTATTTTTATTTACTGCAGCTAAAATGTAAATGTAAACCTGACTATTGACGATGTGCAGAGCCCCTGCTACGCGAGTTTCACAGTTCCAAGTTACTAGTTAATCATCTACATGTATTTTAACTCTTAAGAAACTACTGGAAATCTAGAGTATCAATTAAACAACAATTATCTGTTTTAAGTCTACGACTAGTTATGGAGTGTCCTCGTAGATTCTCGGATAAATTTACTTAGGGGAAGTTTAAGTTATCAAAGAACCCTACTCTAAGATATCCATTTCTCCCTTGAGACGATGTTGTGTGCGGAAAGCGAACCCTCTTTGCAAGACAATCAAATTTCACGGCACGATAATTATAATAATAAACAAATCATGTCACCTTTTTACGCTTTTCTTAGGCCAACGCTTTGAACAACAACATAGGTGTTGAGCGACATTCATCATACATGTAATTATCCAATTTGATCGCATGACAAAGAGGGAATTAACGATGTGTCGTCCAAAATTAACGCGAATATCGGGAAGTCGTCTTGAAATGGCGGGCTTGAGCATCAGATTGTTGACCCCAGAGCTGTAAATCCTGTTGTCTCATAATAATGCATTACAAGATAAAACGCTATGTTGATCAAGTCAATGCTATGTAAAAATATGCGTATTCTCGTTCTGCTTTTTAGATGTTTAATATCCTGGCATACGCGAAAGGTCGTAAACCAAGCCAATCCTATCCTGGCCTTTTCATATTTTTATTTTATTTTAGTTTTTCGCCTACAAAGATGCCTAGGATGAAGCAAGCTGTCGAAATTCAGACGCCGCGTCGTAGATCCTATGCACCAACCTGTCAAAAGTCAGACGTCGAAGCGGCGGGGAACCCGAGAGATGGAGCCGCAAGGCACGGAAGGTAGAGTCTAGACATGGAACCCCACAAGGGAAACGGCGGGTCCTGTCAGGGTCACTTCATTGATTTGTTTATGGTGGTATGTGTGTATTGTGTATATGTGAGGGAGTGAGGGTGGGGGAGAGAAAAGAGAGAAAGAGAGATGTGTGTAATGTATCTCCACCGCTCTCTCCTCTCCTTCCTCCTTCGATCTCTTCCTTTCTGAATATTTCACCGAAAAGCACTGAGGTCGACGTCCTATTGTATGATAAAGTGTAAGTGCCGCGACTGTGAAAGCGTGTCTATTTTACCCCGTGATAACAAAGTTTTATGTAAGAACGATTACAATACATGTAGTGTGGGCTGATATCGCGTGCATTCGCATATACGTCCGCATAAAATACCCCCCCTCTCTCTCTCTCTCTCTCTCTCTCTCTCTCACTCTCTCTCTCTCTCTCTCTCTCTCTCTCGTTTAAATTGCAAAGTATAGTCTTACGCTTTAAGTGTACGAGGCGCTACGCTGTGGAAAAATTATACTTTACCCACAGAATTTATATCTCTGACTTAATCACAACTTGCAAGTCGGAACTTAGGAACTGTGCGTGTTTAAGAAGAACGATGCATCATCGTTATTCTAATGGGATGGGACAAGTATACTATAAGACCGCCTGCATTGATGCAATTTTTGATAGTGTTTTAAACGTCTTACCACAATAAATTATTTCAGGTTAAACGCATCGGTTGTGGGCACATCGAGCAGCCAGGCAAACAGGAGCTCTATAAATATAATTGAGAGTGACAGTCTATGCTTTGATATTTAGCATGGCCCACTTCAAATCAAGAAACTAATAGAATTAAAAACCACGGTTTATGAAGATTACCCATCAAGCTCAGTGGATGTTGATACATATAGATCTAACTTATTTACAAAAACCTAACATAATCCCCATAATTCTATATCGTTCTGTCAATAGCTGTCAGATGACTCAGTCGATTATTATAATTCATAAGACTGACAATGAGCCAAATGGTTCGATCGCAACATTCATGTACAAATCTACCAAATAATGGTTAAACTGTGTCAAATGAAACCTGCAAATTCGCTGATCTGATTAAAGCCGCTGCCTCCGTTTTACCACACCATAAGAAAATAAAGAAATACGGAACTATGTAAGATTTGATTCCGTAGCAGCGGTATCAGTTTGGGAGGGGGGGGGGGTCAAATATTCATCACTCAAATGATTATAATGTTCAGGACATTCCGCTGTAGAATTCATTCCTATTGTATAAGAGTAATTATGGTGTGTCCGTTTTATAATTATTGGTTGTTATTTTTTTCCACCGAGAACTATACAATCTACCATTAAAGAAACGTGAGCGAGTGAGGCAGTTGATTTTTTGACGTCCAAGACTAAATCGTGGTCGGCCCCTAGAATAATGTCTTAAATGGGTACCAGGAGTCCTTTCTCTGCCGGTCAACTGTTTTATACTGAAACAGATCCAACCAGTAGCGGGAAATCGGACGATCGTGGATTTTGAACGGAAACCTCACGACCGAAAGACTGAGCCACCCCCCCCCCCCCCACCCACAAACAAAAAAAAAACCCAAAAAAAAAAAAAAAAAGGAAACAACCATTACACAACCTGACGTTAAAGCCCGATTGATTCTATCGACACAAGCTAGACCGACAAAAAACAAACAAACAAATAAATCGGCAGGGACAATCATTAAATTTACCGTTTTCCCCCCTCTCTATCTCTCTCTCCCTCTCCTCCATCTCTATGTCTTGTACCATCTTCTTTTCCCCTGCATTACATCTCTGTTGATCCATTGCTCCCTCTGCCTCTCTCCACTCCCATCCTGGAGAACTGCCCTGCCCTTAAAAGATCCCCGAGCTGTAACCTTGGCCCGTGTCAGGCGTGGCTCTGTTTAATCAGTGTCACAGCCACACGGCTAGCCAGTGGCCACATCCATACACAAGTCTCTATCAAGTGACATCAACCAGCTGATACCTCAACAACTAGGCCCTATCCATATAAACCAGACACCAAGGGGTCGACCAGGGGACTGATTCACCGACAGAACGACAGAGCACGAGGCGTGTTATTGGAAGGTTTGGGATTTGCAACTAGCCACATTCACCAGGCACCGAGGGTCGAGGGGTCGGGGAAGGGGTGGAGGTGGGGGGTCATCAGCAGATCTCACGGCGCGTAATTAAAAGGTTAGGGGTTCCATCACTGATTCGGTCACGTTACCCCTTCTTGTTGGGTCGGCACATGTATTATAAAGTTTATGTAAACCGTGGCCGGCTAAGTGCTAGGTATCTCGCTGTGGGATCATGTTGCCTTATGACATCTTTCCTGACAAACTACTTGAAGTAGGAGGGAGATTCACTGACTTCCCCTAACCCAAGATTTCTCCAGGGATCATCTGGCTCATGCCGCGCCATTCCCTTAATTGGGCTCAAGTTGCGCGGCGACATCTCAAGAGGGGAGAACTGTATTACATGTCGCGGGGTGGGAGAGTTGGCATACTGGTAGAGCGCGGGGCTTCATATCAGACGTTCCCTAGTTCTGTCATGACCCTCTACAACTCAGAACTGTTTTCTATATCTAGTCGGTCATGGTCCTGTCCAAAAATCCGAAAAAAAAACCACAACAAGCAACAACAACAAAACAAACAAAATATCAGGCACACACTTAACTTTCAAACTCCAGTCTTGAAACCTGGTGCTGTATATGATCATCCTTGGGAAGCTACGAGACGTTAAACTAGAAGAGCTCTTGTTTTCCTTGATTGTGATCCCGTTACCACTTAGAATAACTACTGTATTGGCTTTCCAGAAAAACCTGGCCTTCGTACTTTAGTTATGAATCGAATCACACCGCGAGCATGAAACTGTAGACATGCTTTCGATCATGAAAATTTCGAAGTTTGGGAGCATTTGATGGTGCGTGGTCTTTAAGGTCCGAACTCATTCATTCATCCCAGCCAGCCATAAGCAATATACAATTACATCTATTTTAGTGGCTTTTCATTTCTCGAGGCACACAGGATGTCCGGCTTTGTCTGCCGACTTATTACTTCTATCTAGGACTAAAATAAAATAAAAAATTAAAAAAAACTTATTTGGTCTAGACTTTTAGAGGCATTCTAGAGAAACACGTTTTAAAAATTAAAATTATGAACCGAGAGCCGGAGGAAAAAAAATAGCGGGCGCCATACACAGACCAACACAGATCAAATTTTGCCTCAGTGTCGCAAAGCACAGGTTGTCGGCCCGATATCGGAAGCTGTTATGCGTCGGCCGACATCCTTTGTCCCTCGATAAATGAAAAGCCACTAAAAATATATAGTTGCATATTATCTGTGACTGGCTGGGATGGATGAATAAGTTGGTACGTTCGCACTAAACACACCGACATCCTTAACTATTTGTCAGTTTGCCTGCCTCTCTCTATATCTTTGTATCTATCTGCCCGTTCTGACTGTCTATCTGTCCCTGTCTCTTTCAAATAGCTCTCTGTTGATCATTCTTTCGCACTCATTAACTATTCCAATCAACCATACTTACATCGCATACATATCAATTTAAGTAAACAAACAAAAAGAGATAGGTAAATAAAAAACAACAACGAAAAAGGCAAACAAGGATAACTCATATGACACCATAAAGGGCATTGTGTCTTTAAACAATGTACCACAGGGGAAAAAATCTAAAAAAAAAAGAGAGAGAGAGAGAGAGAGAGAGAGAGAGAGAGAGAGACAGGTCAAAATTTTTTGGTGCGTAAGTGAAAGAACGAGCAGGCACGAGTACCGCTGCGGTGCGGCAAGAGCTGGGTGAATGTAATTGCGCAGTTTGTAGATAAAACTTATTTTGCAGGTGGTAGGCGAACTACTTCACATGCAGGCCAAGTACTGTACATGGTTTTGCAAATAACCTAGATTCTACAACTGGCTCGGGGTGCAGCAGCAGCTGATAAGATAGAAAACAGGACAGGATGGAAGCTTCAACCTTTTTTTTCCCAAACCTTGTTTAACTTGTATCGGGCCTGCTGCTAGCTATGCTGTTTTTCTTAAACCAGTCCATTTTCATTCACGTTTTCACATCATTCTGGATTAAGTTTATTTATTTAATTTTACTTCTAATCTCGAGCTAGATTTCAATCCACTTCCCGATCTCTCTCTGGTTAAAAATACGTTTCTTTCTTCTTGTATTTTGTAACTGTTGTCATTCAAATCTTCTTTCCCCCCCCCCCCTTTTTTTTTCTCTCTCTCCTCTCTCTCTCTCTCTCTCTCTCTCTCTCTCTCTCTCTCTCTCTCTCTCTCTCTCGTTGAATTTAGCTACATGTACCATGGAATGGCACACGCTTTTGCATAGATCTGTGTACTTTCTTTCTCCCCCCCCCCCCTCTCTCTCTCTCTCTCTCTCTCTCTCTCTCTCACTCTCTCTCTCGTGTTTTTATTGTTGCAAAGGGTGAATTATACTCGATAGAATAAAGGAATAGAGACTCTCCTGAGTTGTTGGTTGGAGTCAGACTCTTTCTTGCATTCATTGAGACGTCCTAGTTGGCAGCTCGCTGTTGAGTTTCATAGCTTCAAAGGTGATTTCCTTTCAATCAGTTAGAGTGCCATTTGCCACGGTAATGGGTGTGTTTTTTGTTGTTGTTGTCTGTACGGGCGAGCATTGGTCTTTGTATGTCATCTATTTGTGTGCGAAAGAGAACACGGGGAGAGAGAGAGAGAGAGAGAGAGAGAGAGAGAGAGAGAGAGAGAGGTGGGGAGAAAAAAGTGCACAGATCTATGCGATTCCACGCACCATGGTACATGTAGCTAAATCCAACGGACTACCCATTTAAATCAGGAAACACAGGTGTCAAGATATTTAAACAGCATGATAAAATAAATAGCTATTATGTTAATCCTCCATTTACAGTTTAACAAATATTAAGGGTGATCGGTGTAAATACCGATGTAATTGAAAGTAACAATTTATCTTTATACTCTTTACATTCTGCACTGGCTTGCCCATTTTTTCCTCTATGAATTGAACAACACTTGCTGTATTGTAAACCAGCGTTGAATAAATCGCATATAACCCAGTACTTTACAGAATGATAAAGGCTATGTAAGCATACGAAAAATGCTTATGCAGTTAAACCAGTGTTATATTTTATGGCATTCAGGTCATAAAATCAAGTAACAACAACAAAATTGTAAACCCAGGGTTGGAAAGAAACCGTTTCCAAAATGTTTTGATTTATAGCACTGAAATACTACCCGAAGAGAGAACAGAACGAGAGTAAAAGCGATGGAATCAATCACACTGGGAAATTGAGGGAGGAGTTGCTGCTATAAGCACAAGCATGAGTCTTCTTTTTACGGCCTTGATCATCAACTATACATTTACCAGCAGCCCGACAGTCAGCCTGAATTGTTGCGGCATATACATATTATTATATCGAGGAGCCATCGAACACAAACAAATGGATTCAAAGAAGGGTATACGATTTAGAGTGACAGTTCTGTCCCGTGTTATAGTAAAAGTCAAGCCAATGGATTTGAGGTATAGTTATATCATCCACCTAGATATCGCAATCTCATTCTTTATTTTTTTTTTTTAATCGCAAAAGAGATTACAATCCGGATTCGAAACAGACGCAATACTGAATCGGTGTGATAGACAAATATCAATAAGATTGCTGCCCTAGCAGGATTTCCACATTGGTAGTTTTCTAAGACAGTACATGGTATAGGTATGCCGGCTGCCGATTACAGAATCTCACCCACTGCCCTGCTCTCCTTGCCGGAGATCATTGGCTTAGGGGGAAGTAGAGCATCAACACAAATCAGAGAAAATAGCAGCCTTCATCAAAAGCACAGTGTTTTCTAGATAGCAGTGCAAATAGTATGGGGAAAAGAAAAAAAAGAGGGAGAGTGAAAGAGAGAGACAGAGAAATATAGAAATGAAGCGGAAGACTTCGTAAGATGGTTGCAAGTTGACTGACGACAACCTGAAATTTATTGGTAAGTCTTAGAAACTTCATCTCCGACCGAATCTTTAAAATTGTTTTTTTTTTTTTTTTTAAATGCATCTTATAGAAAAAGAAAACAAAAAGACAGAACCATTCCACTAATTGTATGCTAAGGGAAATAACAAACACAAAGTATAGGAAATAATGTTATTTCCCTTGGAAAGAGGTCTTATGAAGGATAAGATTACAACACAAGGGTGTGTAAAACAAGAATAATTATTCTTTCAAACTAGGAGTGATTTTCAATTCTGCTGATCCAGATTGAGTGACAAAATTGATTGCTGAGCTTCGCACTTCATGCATAATTACAACTAATTTTTTAAATAAAACTTTGGATTAAGTTTCCATGGTTCATTTAGACACTTTTGCAGTGGAAGAATAAATTGGATAGCATACAGAGTAAGTCTTCCAACAAACACTGGTATTCATTAATGAACAAAGGCAATAACTTGAGAACCAGACCGAATCAGTTAGCTGAATGCATTTCCATCACATTCAAAATATCTACAAATTATAGTAATGATGCGTTTATCACACAAAATGTTTTTTCTCTGGATGTCATTTAGTGTTGTTTCTCCTTCAAAGGTGGCAATGCACCTGAAGATAGTAAAGTAAATTCAAAAAGAAAATATTTGAGCTTTTTGTAGAAGCCAGCGGCTAGGCTAAAAGCAGCATAGCTGTAGAAGCTCTAACATCTTAGTCTGATAGACTTTCTAACTAGAAGTTGATGTAATGTACATTTGTTTAATTTTTAAGCCCTACATGAACAGCAAACTACACGTTGCACTAAAACAAAACACACTTTTAGAGATTTGTAGTTGGGGGGAAGAGAGATAGAAAAAAAAGGACCATGTTAAGCTTCTCACTAGTTTGCAACAAAGCATTTCACTCCAAGACACTCAAGACACAAACAAGTACCGTCAAAGAGAAAAACTCTTAAAGATTAAACTTTAAAGCAAACAATAAACAAAATATGGGCCTACAAGCCTAACTCATTTCATAAATAATAATAATAATAATAATAATAATAATAATAATAATAATAATAATAATAATTATGGAGAGGAAAACAAATGATAAGATTTATATTACTTCAACTGTTGTTAAATATAATTGTAATGCCAGTTTACTTCTACAAGTAACAAAACCATTAGGTCCAAATATACAGCTGCTGAACATAGCCTTCTAACTAGTTCTTTATGCCTGAAGCCTATTTGAAATACTGAAAGAAACTGACTCTTGTTTACATGTTCATTCCCTCCATTAGAAGACTATCTCTGAGATCCATTGTATAAAATTTAATTGTCTGGAGAATTTTTCTTTCTTTTTCTGTGTGGATAATTCACAATTTTTATGGCTACAAACTGTGATAATTTAAGCAGAGAGGGTGAAATAGTGA
Source organism: Elysia chlorotica (assembly GCA_003991915.1). NCBI lineage: Eukaryota > Metazoa > Mollusca > Gastropoda > Plakobranchidae > Elysia > Elysia chlorotica. The sequence continues at coordinate 14,634 of RQTK01000535.1, forward strand.
GAGATAATTAAGGCGGAAGCATCCTTCTATAAACAATCTATGCCTGAAGATCAATGAACCGCCTTAATTTCTATGAAGAAATAGAAAAAGCCATACGTATCATTTGCATTGTGATCGTTTTTTGTGACATGTCTCACAAAATCTCAGGGATGGCAATTGGTCAAAGCCATTTCAGAGGAAAGGTAACGTGTCCGGGCTCCAGGGGCCGCCTCAGGCCCCGGTGGGGTCAAGGGGCGACGCCCCTTGTGGGGGGTAACAGGGGGGGCGAAGCCCCTCCGTCCGAAAACGATTTTTAGCTTTTCTGTGGTCCAAAAACAGCCTCTCCTAGCTAGAAACACATTTCCGAGGATGCTCAAACTCAACTTCCGCTGACAATTCCCATCCCTGAAATCTATAGTCTCTGGTTTAAGCTTACGGATTAAAACAAGTCATCACAAGAGTAAAAAAAAAAAAAGAAAGGAAGAGAGCAAAATGATCTTACCTCCATAGTGACTGCTTGAAGGTTGGTGCTGTACATGAGTCTCTTGGGGAGCATGGTCTGACACAGTTCACAGATAAGGGCCACCAGGTTGCCCATTCCATCCCCGCTATGGGCAGATGTAGGCACCAGTGAGATGTATTCTTTAGGATTCTTGTTCTCATAGAACAAGGCAGCATTCAAACCCTGCAAATGTTGTAAGTCAGGTGTAAACGACATCAGTAAGGTAAGCAGATATAAAATACAAATCATGACAAGTAATGGCCTTGGTAGGGATTTAGCTCAAAACTAAAAAAATTGAAAAATTTGACATTTCTTACATGCCACAGAAAAGTTCTTGTGAGTTTATTTTTTCAATAAAAAAAAGAGAATAGTGAACCAAATAATGTTTTTCTAAGACAACACCCACCTCTTGTGCAAGCTGTAAGATGACCTGCTGTGTTCTCTCATCAAATTCTGACTTAGTGTGCTGTGTCTGTTTTTTCAGAGTATTTTGGACATCTGTCATTGGTTGTGGCTTCCACTGGTAAAGGCGATCAATCTGAAGCAAGGAGCATATAAATGAAGACAATTTTAAAGATATGCTTTGGAAAAACTGAAGACCAATAGAAATGTTATATATATTTACATATATAAAGTTTTTAAATGACCTCTGTAACACTGCCAATAGTTGATTTTATTTTTCTAAAAAAAAACCCATAGATGTTAATCTAGACATCAGTCTTCATGGAGCTTCAATTGCGATCATAATAATCTAATTTTCATTCCATGCTTGCTGATAAAAGAATATAATCATTAAGATTGGGACTCAGATGTAATGAAATGGCAATGTCAATGCGCATAAAATTAAATGGAGGCATGTTGATTTGCAGATTAATACAGCAAAAAGATGTGACACCCTTAGCACCTAAGCTTTTCCCTTAGTAGTGAAGAGTCCTGTCTATTATGATAGGTTTTCACCTTGTTGAGTGCCACCAAAAATGGAGTTTTCCTATTCTTGAGCAAATTGATGGACTCAATTGTTTGAGGTTCCAGCCCATGCATGATGTCTATGACCAAAATGGCAATATCACAAAGGGAAGTTCCACGAACACGCAGGTTGCTGCACAGGAAAAATAATACATAAAAAGTTATTTCTTTCTAAAAAATCTATCTAATACATATTGCTGAAGAAATTAAAGTATTACAATTGAATAAATAGGTGCATCCTTCCAAAATAAGAATGAAGATACACAATTATTTGTCATAAAAAAATTAACCCATACTTTTCCCCATAATTCTCAGGGATATCACCAGAGCCTGGCAAAGTTGCAGGCACTTAGGTAGTGGGGAAAAGAGGAGGGAAGGGAGGTCTATGAGGTGCTGCCCCTCTAGGGTTGAATATTTTTAAGATTTTCGTCTATCTAGAGAGGCTCTGAGAAGGTCTCCGAGGTGATGATAAATGGTTACATTTATTAAAGAAAATAGATGTATTAAATCTACTATTACTCGTAATCAGACATTTGCCTTTAAACAAAATGCGCAACTGAGTTCCATTTAGACCTATAGATAGTACATTTTTTTAAAAAGAAGTTTATTTTTATTCTACATCTGATCTAGTTTCATAAATCAGTATTTCGTTAAAATGTTAACTGTGCAGTGTGCGTCTATTTCATAAAGGAAAACAATGGAGTTGTTTCTCTTTAACAAAACAATTGAACAAAAACATGCGAATATCAGACCAAAACGTTACTACTAATACTAGCAAAAGTCTAGATGTAGATCTACAAAATTAATTTAAAATTAAATTGTATTACAAGCAGAACTTGCTGATCATCTGATACAATGTAGCTATCACATTAGATACATCTCGGTTGGATCTCACCGTAGCTAGATCAAGATCTAGATTATTTAATTTTTTATAAAAGCTAACAGCTTAGAGCGCGTGATCAGCTAACTTAATTATTAAATGAGCTAAGAACGGCTGGGCCGCAGTTCCATCGTTAAAAAAAGTAAGCAGAAATCAATTTATTGGAAAAGACAGCAAGGACTGAATGAAGATGGACAGATTGGTATTATTCGGAAAGATAAACAATGTTGCTCAGATAAACCAGAGGTTGATATCGATAGCCAGGATGAGATAAAACAGTATATGTGTATTATGCAAATTTAATAATTAATGAAAAGACATTGCATGTTGATAAACATTGTTTTTTGCTTTTCTTTTCCGTACTCTTTCTGCTGAGCTTTTAGTTGCGTAATTAACCTTAGTTGTATATTAATCTGGAACAACATTATTTTGCTATTTAAGCGTCAGAGTCAGCCCAGAAGAGAGCATGTTTCAAAATAGAAGCGTATTGGTTTTCAATTTTAAAATAACGCCGGAATATGTGGTGTGACCTTGGAAATTGCAGGCTGACCGTCTCTTGTTGGAACAAAAACTGTCATAAGCCAGTTGAAATAAATTGATCGTCGGGACCTAGGCTTCTTGCAAGTAATGAAGGCATAATGGCACATAGTAAAGGAAATTTTTTTCCTAGGAATTATAAATAAGGTGGCGTGGCAAACTTTTCTGAATTTAGAGAAAAGTGTTTTCCAGACATTGGACCCACATTTTATTTCCGAAATTCCAGAAAAGTGGCATCCCTGAATTCTTTATATTATAATATATCCTTAATGATAACACGGTAGCATCCACTGAAAGCCCTAATTCTGCATTGAGCGTGTGGACTAGGCAATTGAGGGGTGAAAAAATGGTCAGGTCCAACCTTAGTGATTGGATGCCCACTCTTAAATAATTCAAAGGTAGCATAGTTTTCTGTACACCTATTATGCTCAGTAACAGACCAGAAGGCAATCTAAGAGATATTTGCTTTTGGTACATAATGAGCAAGGTTGCTCTTACACTTAACCCCCCCCCCCCCCCCCCCACTTTGTAAGAGGGGAAGGGGGGGGAGGGTATAAAAAGCCCACAACTGTTTGTTTACCATACCTCTGAATGAGAACCAACATTTCCATAAATTCATTTTCAATGTTTACAAGAAAAAATTCTGAAATTTTAGACCAATTACACTTAAATAAAAAAATTAATCCAATATCCCTTAGCACTGCATGCTGCATGTGATCTCACCTGAAAGATTCATGACCAGGGGTGTCTATGATCAAGAGCCCTGGCAGTTTGAGCTCCTGTTTTGAAAACTGTGAATTTAAAATAAAGCTAGATAGAAATAGCAAATGATTAAACCCTGCCGGTACCCGATAAAGAAATTGCAATGTTTTGCGTTGTCTTTAAAAAAAAAAAAAATGCCATAAACATTTTTTTGCATAAATTGATACTTCCTTTAAGGCTTCAGCTATTGGATCAATCTGCATAAAAAAGGTTAAGTCTGGACTAGAAGATCAATCTAGCCCTAAATGTATTAAAACCATAGTCAAAATAAAAAAAAAATAAAAAAAATCTGCTTATTAACTCTAATGAATTCTCACAATTTCTCATAATTTTGCCTGTAAATATAACAAGACTTTGTTAAGCAGAGCCAAAGTCCTGAAACCACAGCGGATTGGAATTAAGACATGTAAATATATTTAAACACCCATAAGTATGAGTCTTGTTGTTCTTTATTTAGTATGAAACATTAGTTACCTCTTTACACATCTTGGTCTTGTCCTGAATAGCCTCTTTTGGGACATTGGTGGCACCAATTTGTTGGGTGATGCCCCCTGCCTCTCCATCCTGAACATTTGTACGACGGAGCTAACACAGAGACAGGAAAGAAACTTTTACATATTTTTAGATTTTGGATAAATTTTAATCTACACCCCTGAAACAGCAGGGGGTGGATAAGAACACTGAAATAATGAGGACACTTGCATGTAATTCGAAATTGAATACATAACAATAACAACGAGCTGTACTTAAAATAAAGCTTTAGATAAAACAGTGATTCAAGACCTTTATGAAAATTTTGACAATAGAAAAAGGGGAGATTTTCATAGAAATTTTTCTATAATGATGAAAATAAAAGATACATGTAAGGAAGGTTTTTTATTTAATCCTCTTTCAAATACTGTACTTACTTTGTCAAGTATCTTTGTCTTGCCAGTATCTACATGCCCTAAAACACAGACCACCGGTGCTCTCAGATTCTCCACGGTTCTTTCTTTGTTGGCTTTCTCTGCTCGTTTCTGCATACATTAAACATAAACAAAAAAAAGCCATCAACGTGAGCTACAAATATAAATACATGAAAACACCCAATATCTGTGAAAAGAATATTCCTTATTGACAATGCAGATTATAGTTGAGTACTAAATTTCTGGCTGTTGGGAAAACTTACCAAAAAGTTTATTATAGATATATAAATTTCTTAACACAAAATCCAAAATCTGCATATTCACTTACATTTTATAAAAGTAAACTATGTTAACTCAAAAATTCTTAGCATTTTTGTGCAAATAAAAAAAACAAAAACAAAAAACAAAACAAAACATTTTTTGCACAAAAGGCACATGTAACGAAACGAAAAATACAATAACAAACTTGAGTAAAAAAACAACTACTACAACAAAATACATAATTATGACATTTCACTGACCATAATTTTCTCTCTGCCCCTTTGGGCCGGTGTCATTTCATCATCTGACTCTGATTCAGACTCATCACTACTCTCATCCTCATCTTCATCCTCCTCACTTTCTTCGTCCTCTTCTTCATCTTCCTCCTCCTCCTCTTCCTCTTCTTCCACTTTTGATGCAGGTTTCTGTGCCTCTGCTGGGGATGCAGCTGTGGTAGAGGCAGTGGACCCTGGAGATTAAAATACAAACAATAAAACATAAATAAAGAACAAAAAAATGTAGATCCCCACACTAAGACTGTGACAACTTGACATACCTTTAAAAAAATCAGTTAGTATCAACTGATACTGATAAGAGCGTTATGAGAGAATTTGAGAATTGTGAACGTTTAGTTGCCTGGGACTCATCCTCATTCCCTAGCCAAAAAGTAGTTAAGTAATCACAGACAATTTAAACTGTAAAAGCACTCAACAAAGGCATTACCCATCCTTAAGCTTAAAAAAAACTTTTAAAACACATTACAAGATTTTCTTCAAGCACTTGTTTCATCGACTACAAACTCTTGTTTCGCCAGTATTTTCACATACTGATGATACTCAGGCTGAGTGCCATCAAAAGTTTCTAATTATCTATGACTAAGATTCATTTTCATTAAGCGTTGTCAAAGTAAAGGTGTCAAGTACCACGATCAAGATTCATTTTGTACAAACCTTCCTCCTCATTGTCCTCTTTTTCCTCTTCACTATCTAAATCCCAAGCATCTTTGATATCCTCTTTCTCCTCCTCTTCCTTGACTGCTTCTGCAGCAGGCACCTCTTCAGCAGTTTCCAAATCATTGCTGATCTCTTCAGTGGGAGACTTGAGGTCCGTGTCTTCTTCCTCTGGCACACTCGCTTCCTCCGTAGTTGAAGATTTCTCGTGCTGATCATCACCAGAGGCTGGACCTTAGAAACAAGCAAAAAAGAGAAGAATCTTTTTGAGAACTTAAAGCTCATTTTTCGCTGTACTCCAGTTACTTGACATAAAGAAACGATAAAAAAAATTGATTAATGGTGAAAATTTAAAAGACCAACATGAACAATGATTAATCACCAGAAGGAATCAGTGTTTGCACAAAATTCAGACTGAATCATTGCATTGACGCTGTTAACTTGCAATCACGATTAAGAAGAAAAAAATTACTCTATTACAATTTTGCTTTCTAGATGACAATAAGGCCCTTATATTTTATAGAGACATCATATCTTAGGATGTCATACAATACTGCTTGTAATATTACAGGATAATAATTTGACATAAAATTCTACTTTCAGTAACAAACCCCCCCCCCCCCCACCACCCAACAACAGGGCAATATTTATGACAAGCTTTCCCTACCATATTTTTTTTCCAGTTATATAACTAATGTGAGGAACCTTTGACAAAAGAAAGCAAAACAAAACAAAAAATAGTAATGTCATAGTTGTCTTAATCCCCCCCCCATACCTGCATTCTTCTTTTTCTTTGTGTAAATTGGCTTTTTCTTAGGTATCTCCTCTTTGCTGGGCAGATCAGCTCCTGAAAAAACAATAATAAATGCAAGAAGAAGACAAAAGATTAAATTGGGTTTAAAATGGACTTTAACCTAAAAGAAAATTAGCCATATTGTACAAGAGAAACGTTTGAAGATTTTTTTTTATCTCCAGCCTAGCTTTTTTTTTTACCTTCGATTTCCCTGCAAGTCTTGTTTCTTCCATTTTACAATATAACAGAATGGTTAAAAAGTGCCATCACTCAACATTTTATTAATCTCATAAAAATCGACATACTAATTTCACAGTTATATGATTGGGGTATTTTGATTTAAAATTTTAGTCAAGATTGTCCATGATCATTCAGTTTCTTTTCCCTTTTATCAATTCCAGTTTATTAGTTTTACTGACATAAACCATATGGAGGTTTTTTTTCCAAAATCATGGATGAATAGTAAGCTTCTAAATTATAGTGAGTAAGAATTAATTTGGTTGAGTTTTGCTGCTGAGCGCCTGACATCAAGCACTGTAAAGATTATTTTGTGAACAAGTTCCAAGACTAATGTCTGACGATTTTATGTGGTGCCACATAAAGACAGTGCAGGGATACCATGACTCCTGTCTTAGCCAGTCGCATTATTATGATAATCAGTAGTAGATGAAATGGGACAGATAAATTTTTCACTGATCATGGTTTTGAACCAGGGACCTCCTGATGGAGATATAAACGCTCTGCCACTGGCGCATGAGTAACAAAATTAAACTCGGTGCTCTATTTATATATAATATTCCTCCACTAACACCTCTCTAAGGACTGTACAGTAATATCAAAACACAGAACATTTTTTCTAGACTTGGGTGGATCTATGAAAATTTGAAAAAAAAAAAAAGATGGATTTTAAAAGAGTCTAGTAAACAGCTTGTCATAAAAACGTTAATATTTGAGAAAAAGTCATATGATAATAAACAGCTAAATCAAACAGAGATAATCAATGATAAAAAGCAGCGTACCAGCTTCTTTCATTGCAGCTAACATCTGCTCTAGACGACGCTTGTCCTGCTTCTGTTTCTCTGTGAGAAATTTGCCTTCTTTTTTCAGCCGCTCTTCCCTTTCTTTTTTCTTTTGTTTCTTCTTTAACTTCTTCTCTTCCTCCAACCGTTTCTTGAAAAAAGCAAAGAAATTTGGATATAAAAATGAAATTTAAAATTGAATTTGTTATTTTTTAGAAGACATTTTCATTGCACTATGTATCTCATTAACCTTGAGCTCAATAGCAGCTTTCCAAGTAGCTTTCAAGGGCTTTGAGTTTTAATGACAAAGAATGACAATTTTTTTTTAAAGTGTGCTTCTATAAGAATGGATCTAAATCGAGAAGGCTGCCATAAAAGCTCTCTGTTTTCGTTGAGTTTTTTGTAAACACAATGAATGACATAAATAATTTCACTAAAGTACAAGACTAAAAATTTGCTTGCCATGAAAATAAATTCATGACTTTCACCATAAAAACAAAACTTCGAATCTGCACAGAAGTTTTGGACGTCCTGAGGCTTAAGGCCGCCTTGATTTGTCTAGCACCAAAATTTTTACAACCTTAGCACTTATTATGAACCTCCAGACACTAGCCTTGTAATTGTACAGAGAGCCAGACCTTCAACAAAAATATAAATGATTTTATTATAGTTTTGAGACATTGAATGTGAATACCTGTTCTTCTAGAATCCTTATTCTTTCCTCTTCCAGTAGCCTTTCTTTCTCTGCCTCTTCCTTAAGTCTCTGCTCTTCTTCCTGCACTTTTTTCAAGTGCTCTTTCAACATAGCAATCTGGTAGAGAGAAAAATGTCAAGTTTTCATGTGATTTATGAAGTTGATACATGAATAAACAGAACATTGTCAGTTTAGTTAAACTCAGTAAATGTAAGGTATAAAACATATGGCATGAGTTTCATGGCCCCTTTTTAATTCATTTGTTAAAAAGTTTCTTTTCTTTTTTTTAATTTATTTTACGGAATCAAAAAAATCAAAACAGTATTGATAGATTCTTCCTTTATTTAACTTGAATTAAATCTATAAACAAACGAACAGTTCACATTTATCTCACCTTCTTACTTGGCTTAGCAGGCTTTTCCTTTTCTTCCTTTTCACCTTTCTTCTTTTTCTTTTTCTTTCCATCCTTAGCCTCCTCTGAAAAAAAAAAAAAAAATTCCATAAGGCACTATTAGTTTTCTGTTTTTATCTAAATGTAGAGGTACTATTTTACATTTGAAAGCAAAACAATTAAATATGACATGTACAGGTAGCATTTGCAAGTAACTGCATGTACGAGAGAATGATAAAGATAAAATGACTAGGTTACAATTCTATTTCAAATAATGCAGAAATGTGGTTTTTTTTAATTATACTTTTGAAAACTTCTTTGATTTCTTATTGACTTTTTAAAAACCATCATTATCCTTTTCATTCCAATCCTTTGCTATGAGCATAATTATCACAGTCAATAAAAATTTGTTTCGTTTGAGTAAGGTCTACCTTTAAACCTGGTTCCTTGGAATCTTAAAGTAAGCCTCACATTTACTTGGAAAATAGTGTCTGGGAAGAAAAACCTTCCTGTAATAATTCCTCTCATCAAAAAAGGAAGTAAATATTGCCTACCTGATTTGTCCTCTCCTTCAGCTGCATCAGGTGTTCCTTCTTTACTTGGCCCATCTTCTGTTTTCTCTGCTGTGGCAGCCACTGGTGGCTCTTCTTTGCTTGTTGCTTCTGTTGCTTTGTTTTCATCTGTTTCTTCTTTCTTTCCTCCTTTCTTTTGCTGTTTTTGTTTCTCCTTTTTGACGATAACAATTATAAATAAGGCTGTTTAAAAAAATAAATTACCAAAAAAAATTGTTCTTACGTCTTCTGATTTATCGAATCTAAGTAACACACTTCACAACTCGTTGAAAAGGCATCTAGTCCTCACCTAAACAGAGTTTAAATGAAATCAAAAGGCAGGTAGAAAAGTAAAAGAACGTAACACTTTAACGGGTGTGTTGTTTGAGCTTGACAGTCCATTTCTAATACAAAATTGTCATAAGCATAAGCAAATAACAAAGGGCAATAAAGCCGAAATGAGTGCTTTTACTGCAAAGAACAGAGGATTGCACCAAAGTTTGAAATGCTTAACTAGTATACTTACCAGCAATTTTTTCTGTTTCTCTCTATCCCTCTTCTCCTTACGTTTTTGAGCAGCTGTCTTGACAGTACCCTCTGCGCCTTCTTCCCCATCTTCTCCATCTTCCTCTCCCTCACCATCTGCCTTGTCAGCAGTTTCTTCCACTGTTTCAGCCTTGGCTTTCTTGTTTTTCTTCTTTTTCTTTCTGTCATATTCATCATCATCTTCTTCCAAGTCATCAATAGTGACAACTTTTGGTTCCACCTTTTCCACCTCTGTCACCTCATGAGCTGCATTATCTGGTTTATCCTCCGGGGATGCTTCCTCCTCAACCACCTTTTTTCCCTTCTTTTTATCTTTCTTTTTCTCTACTGGCTTATCATCAAGGGCTGCCAGAATAGCATCAATGTCCTCTTCTTCTGCCTTTTTTGGCTTCCCTTTGTTCTTCTTATCCTTTTTTGATTTGGTAGAAGTTGAATCAGATGCAGCTGAAGTCAAATCGCTTTCCACCTTTTTCACTGGTGCCTTCAATTCTTCATCCTGTTCAGAGTAAGTGAATCTCAATTAAGAATTTTTTTGAAAGTGAGCATATCTAAAGCTTATCCAATAATTTCTTGCTTAAGAAATTTTTTTGAAAGTAAAAGCATGACAATGTAATTTTGATTGCTTGAAATCTTTCCCCACTCCCTCCACCAAACCTCAAGACAAATCCTAATGTTATGGTAAACATCTAAAAAAATTGAACAAAGAAAATTAATTATCTAAAACCATACTTTTTAATGTAAGCTATTTTTGGATTAAAATTAAAAAAAAAAAAAAAAAAAAACACATTAGAACTGTGGCAATCTAAAAACTATCCAAAGTTTGGATAAAGTGCTCAAAATAAGGAAAAATCAGTTTTGTTTTTAATAAATACACCCAGCATCGACATTTTGTTCTCAATATTTATAAATAATCTATGTCAAGTGATGTTTTAAAGATCATCTTTATTTATGAATAGCTGTTTCTTTGCAGCTTTGTATTTCTCAAGCTATATTTGTGGAAGAATATCAAGGCTATCTGTTTTTTTTAAATAATATAAATAACATTATGCTCTGTTTTTTTCAAAATTCAAATAACATTATGCTTGCGAGACTTGGAGACAGACAGAAATTAATGTTATCGAAGTACTTTATGTACAGTTTTGAAAAAAAGAGGGATTCCAGCATTCAATTAAAGAAAAATATGTGATAAACTTGCTAATAACTTTCTATCTTTACAGGTATCTTTACATTCCTATAATGACCCGTAAAAATTTTGAATTTTAAAACATTGACAAAATTTCCTACAACATTTTGTAATTCGAGACACACCTCACTGTCTTGGTCGCTTTTGGTATTCATGTCATCTTCATCCTCCATTAGAAGCTGAAATGCTGAGCCAGCTGGGCGTTTCTTTTCCTACAGTAAAAAAAAAAGAGATAGAAAGATACAAAATCTATAAGAGAGGGGAAATTCATAGCCACATTTTATAAAATGTTTGCTGTTTCTAAAAATATATATAAGTAAATAAAAGAATGCTAAATTTGACACTGTCAGAGACCGCAAAAAATACATTAAAAAAAAAATACAATGTTTAAAATAAGGAAAACTTAACATTGGATATATTATAAAAAAAAAAAAAGAAAGCCTAGACCTATAAGACACATGAATAAAAACAAAAATTGTTTTCAATCATAATGAGAAAATGGTGAATATTGAAACCAAAACAAACCTTCTTTTTAGGAGCAATAGGTGCTCTGGTGATTTCCTCCTCTAGGCCTCCATTAGCCTCCAGTGACATTTGTTTCAGCTCTCTCTCAATATCCCTGTTGACGTTCAAAAACATGTTATTTCTGTCTTTTGTGACTAAAAAGGAAGAAAAGTCTGACTTGTTATTGTAACCATATTAGTCATCACCCATAGTCCTATCAAACGTTAATTGAGAAATCTGTATGGTCTAATTCTAATTTAAAAGATAAACCTATTGGGGACTGTCAAAACGTTTTCAAAAGTTTGTACCAACCAGTACATATAAAAAAAAAAATTAGTGCCTAAGAAACAGTTAAATATAAATAATAAAGCCATCGTTTATCTTAGAACGGATTCTGTTGTACATCTTAGAGACTTACAGGTCATCTTCATCATCATCTCCACGAGCCTTGCCCTTTTTCTTTTTCTTGTCTTTTTTAGAAGGGGCTTTGGCCATAGGTTCATTAGCTGTGATTGGCTCTTCTGTTGACAGCTTCTCCATCTGCTCTGTCGCACTATCATCGCTGTTGTTGCCACTGAATAGAAATAAATTAAATAATGGGTCGTTAAATGTATAACAGCTGATGCCATGATATTTATCTCATAAATATTAAATCTCTGAAATGAGGTGTCCACTTTTACTGAACATAGATCTCTTTAGTAACTGGTTTTTACAAACAAGACAGGCTAGACAAGCCCAATGTATGATGTCCAAAGAATACCACTGTGTAGAATACATATATAATATATATCTAGACCCACAGCCAAGCCACCCCTGCTCTGACACTCTCTTAAATTACTACATGTATATATATATATTTTCTAATCGACATGGATGGAAGTTCTGGTACCTTAACTGTCTCGAATTATCAGCTACGCACTGTATTGTCAGAGAGCAGGGAAAAGGAAATAGAGAGAGAGAGAGAGAGAGAGAGAGAGAGTGTGTGTGTGTGTGTGTATGTGTTAACTGTTATCATAGTCATAACAGTGACATTAACATAGTCATGTCTTCTAGAGCTTTAAGTTTCTCTTTCTGACTCAACAAAACCGATGGCGTCATGTTCTGTATTCATTGGTTGTTATTTTTTATTTTGTTTTGTTTTTCAATTGTATATTAGTTATGGACACCAATGACTGGTATTTATAAAGTACTAATAATCAAGTGGAGTAACAACAACCGTAAAACAGTACAATGCCTTAGAATACACTCTGAAAGTTTCTTGGCCTGCAAAGTTGAGCCGAAAAATTCCTTCTAAGGTTTCAAGTGCGCTGACTAATAGTTATAAAACATAAATCATGGCCAAGTGTGATTGAATATTAGAGGTAATTTATATCACATGTTAGATCAAATTTGAGTCAGATAGTCCCTGGTTTTAAAAATCATAGAACGCGAAAGGTTTTCAGTACATAATAAAACACACCTGTACACTAACAACCCTTAAACATATGTTAAAAATGGTGTTGCAAAATAAGTCCAAGTTATATGACGTTGAACGTTCTGTCTGGACTTTTTTAAATTACCTAATCTAGATATATTTAGGCTATGATTTTGTTTTTAAAAACCTTACAAATTTATTTGCAAACTCAACTCCAATTATGATCTTGGAAAACAAAAAATTCTGATCAATGTCTTGTGCTAGATCCTTTGCAAGAATAGTAATAGGAGTCAGATCTAGTCCTAAACCTGATTGCACAACCATTTCATTTAAGCTTGTAAAGTCCTATTTATAGATTCATCAGTGCTGTCTCACTAGGTTTAAAATAGAAAATAGTATAAATTTATATATAACTTACTCATCAATTTGAGCCTTGTTTCCCTTCTTCTTTGGTTTGCCCATTATGGAATCCTAGATCAAAACTAGATCTAGAAATATCCTGAAGTGTTTAGATATTAACAGAAGATGTGGCAACCTATAATCTCTCATCAGAATCTATTTCAGGATCTAGATTACAATCTAGATCTAGACTCTGGACCGTATTTCCTGTTGCAATCGAAAATAAGTCTTTTATTCAGATATTTATTGAATCTAAACAACTCTTTCTTTTTCAAATTAGATTCTAATCTAGGCCTCTTGATTCTTCTGGACTAATCTAATTTAGATTAGAAATATCCAGCGCACTACGACTAATCTAGATTCTCTAGATCTAGAACCCAGTCTGGCTATAAATCTATACCTCTTCTAGGTCCAAATCAAAATATATTTTAGATATGGATATCAATATCTAGAAATATGTTTTACTTAGATTTTGTATATAGATCTTTAATTTAGACAAACAATACGCATTCATGAATCCCTTTAGTTTGTACACTAGGAGAGCGAATTTCGACAACAGGCAGTGTGTCCATTCAATGTGTTTATTTGGGTTGGTCTAACTGCCAAAAGTAGTACATTGGCAATGACTCGAGATGCATACATTTATTCATTTCAAATTATTATTTATTTAACTTTTGACTATACAGCACAAAATCATATTTAAGTTTGTTTTTTATTTAAATAGATTTAAAATAATTATTTTCACTAATATCTAAATTTAACTACAACTTGTATCCTCCTTTCATTTTTTTTTGTTTCTATGCATTAGTTTGTCATTTAACGCATATTTTAAACAATTTCCGGTTATGGTAACTCTATCGTAGCACTTACTAAAATTTACCAATACCAGTAAACAAAACAACTCACCCACTCACTATCATGCGTCGCTTGTAACGTAAAAAGATAACTTTGCTGCTTGCACTACCTTTTCCATTGTTGATCTCCACACTTCTCATTTTTCCGTGTAGGAGTATCGTTCTTTTTTTTAACCAATAAAAAAATTTACTGTCCATACATAAGTTATGTAAAACATTCAGCATTGTCTGTGCTATTTTTTGTTTTTGTCCCGTCCTTGATATTGTTCTTGTATCCTGCCTTATGACGCCCTCGACTCCTCATGTCTACGACATTTCCCAGTATGACATCTTCGATTAACGTGCACATATTACTTCTGTGAAAACTGTTTTTTTTTTGTCTTTGTTTTGTTTGTTCCGTTCCAATTTTCCCTTAGTAGTCGTCTGTAGAATCGCGTTTCAATACTCATGATTATCTGCTCATTCCATTTTCGGAGTGTCCTTCCCTCTGCTCCACCATCCATGTGCCATGGCTGTCCACACCAAACATTTCTTCATTTTCAGATTTACCTGTTTACCGATATCACCATCCTTCCGTATGACATTATTGTCGAGATATATCGTTTCCCCCCATAAAAAGTATAGTGTTCATATGTAAAACAGCCAGTGTTGTTTGATTTAAGCCAAGATATTTGAAATTTTCAACTCGTTCTAAATATTAGAATCTGTGAAAATAATCCGATCCATGCAATGGTGAAAAAGTTAAATGGAATCTTTCACAGCACCAACTTGTAAACCTCCATTCAGTAGATGATATCGCCCTGTTCTTTCCCAACCATGTCCCATGCTTACTTGCAGGAGAGTGGCACGCTCAATGAATAGGAGAAACGAGGAGTTCGCTCTCTCTTAACTTCCTATCATTTTAGAAATTGATTTATGGTTTACTGTTTACTACTATTTAGGGATATACATTGACCCTCCCACATATCAGTCTCAGCTGTCATAAAAAATGGCCAGAGCCTGGTTTTGTGCAGCTTACCCTAGAATTCAACGAGACAGTTACGCTCTTCAGCCTGTATTCGGTAGAGCCACGGAGCGGAGCCGCGTTAGTCTCGTCAAATAGCTTACAAATAATATTATCTTTTCAAAACTTACGTTCTTTTCCATTTAAGAGTTGATTTTTATTTTCTCTCTTATTTACCGATCTCGTTCCTAGGTAACTTTCTGTATTATTCATTATACATTAATATTTTCTCTAGGACGACATTGTGGATTTGTGGAGTGTTTGTTCTGAGGAGAGAGAGAGAGAGAGAGAGAGAGAGAGAGAGAGAGAGAGAGAGAGAGAGAGATGAGGTAAGTTGAGTTAGTTGCTTAACGTCCAACGACAGCTCTTCGAAGGCTATTTTGTGGATGAGCCTCAAGACTGACGTCTGAAAATTTTACATGCTGCCACACACGAGACAAAGATTTGTCTATACACCTAAGTCGTGAGAAAAGAAAATATTATACAGACAGTTGAATATACTGGACATTAACGAGACAAGCAACGACCACACGCATTAGATATGACCAATTTTAGATACAATTAATACATTTAAAAAAGAATCAAGACCGCGCAGAGCATTAAAAAAAAAAAAAAGAGCAGCCCACATGATATAAAGTTTTGCAGAAGACAAACAGCCCGTCGGAATTGTACAAAGAGCATCAATTTTCTTTAAAAAAAAAAATGTGCTTGTCTAGTGCAAGAGTATTGTAATTTGATGGAACATAATTAGTGTAGGTATTTTTCTCATGCGCGTCGAACTTTTTAGTATGGATTAGGGGAAATATCAATCGTGTACGCGTTTAAGCTTGCTGTCACATCCAACCATCCACTAATCCACCAATCCACCCTTCCACACAATCACCCATCCACCCATCCATTACATGCTTTGCAGCATTGGCGACCATTCTCCTCCACATTTACAGATCTTTCGTTGCTTCCAATGCCTTTTCAATCATTCCATTTGTTATTAGATGTTAAAGCTTTACTCTCCTCATCACATGCCCAAAATGATTTCTTAGCCTCTACGAATTGTGTTTCCTGTAGAACTGTTTCATTAGACTGATTTATCAATACTGAGCAATACGATTCATTACGGGTCCTATTTAAAACGGCGGCGCTACTCACAGAAAACAACAACAACAACAACAACAACAACAACAACACTTAGTTAAATAAAGGAACCATGCTTGTTGGCTCAAAGTGCAATACAGCCGGTAAAAATCTCATGAAAAGAATTATCACGAAATCTTAGTTAAATAATTATGACACCTCGAGATGGTCTGTTTGTACAGACAGGCAAAGTTTAGAGACCATTGGTGCAGTATTAAAAGATTTATGATATAGGTAGCTAGACAAATAGACTAAAAAAGAGAGACAGGGAGATAGATAATTATATAGAAAGACAAACAGACACCCGGATATGTAGACAAACAGGCAGAAAGATAGTTGGTCAAACATACAGAAGCATAGGCAGAAGAAAAAATCATTAATTTTTATAATGAACGCAACGCAAAAAGCGATTAAGACAAAGAGGTGAGAGAGAAAATAAAACAAAAAATTGCACAAACGAAGCAGGCGAAAGATAAGGGTGATTTTCGTTTTTTTTAACTCATCAAAGAAGGAGATATAACCAGCCTGAGTCACACTCTAAATTTTGGCTGCGCCTTTCTATTTATTTCGAAAATAAAAGTCAGAGGATAGGTGGAATTTATTATTCTAGTGACCTGCGATTCATTACAAGAAAACCTTGGAAATTCCTACACCTGTCGGTACTCAGCAAGACAATCAGTTCCAGATCATGTCATGGAGACCTGAGTGTGTGACAGGTCATGCCCATTTCAGTTTGAGATTGTCGCTTAGCACTATGTAGACCATATATGCAACATATTGGACGGGTGCAATGACTGTTTCGTGTGTGGCAGCACATACAATTGTCAGACGCCAGTCTTGGGGCCCGTCCACAAAAATAGTCTATATGTGATGATGTTGGACGTTAAAGCAACTCAACAACGACAACGACTCGCGTTTCAGCTGGCCACATTATACTGACACCGATCCAACATGTAGGGGACAAAATACGTAGGACAAATAAATTGATGACCAATCGTCGGTATCGAACAACCACAGACCTCCTGATCGCTCTACCAGTTGCCCACCCCCTCCCACACACACACACTCTCTCTCTCTCTCTCTCTCTCTCTCTCTCTCTCTCTCTCTCTCACCCTCTCTCTCTCTCTCTCACACACACACACACACACACACACACACAGACTCCTCCGTTTTCCAGACATGCTCAAAACCAGGTCCTTCCTTGTAAAGTGTAAATTATTGTAGCAAGGTGTTTCCGCTCTTTCTCCTTCTGGGCTAAGAAAAATAGCGAATAAAATTACAAATCACTTCTGCATGTGGTAATGGATGCGCAACTTTTTTGGGTCCCAATATCATGTAGAAAAAAAGAATGGTACATGTATTTCACAGGGATTCTGCGATACAGCTTACTTAACACAACCTAGATCTGTTGGCGAAGTTGTTCCTCAATCTGCATGGTTAAAATTACTTTTCCTATATGCTTCTAAGAAAAAAAGCATTTTACAAGGAGATTGATGATCCTATTTAGATTTAATTTGTTCTGCTTACGTTGGGGTTCAAATGCAGTCAGCTATATCTTAAATCAGAGAAAGGAGCCAACAACGCCGATATTTTAATAAACGAAGTGGAATGGCGGTGTGACCACGGCTATATGAGTGCAGTGCATGTGCGTTGTGATTTATTCTCCCTTTCAAATTGAACAAAAACATTTTCGTCGCAAATTGGAAACAACTTTTTAGAAAAAAAATGAGATTAAAAAAGATTTCTTGTATTGCAAAAATGTATATATATTTAAAAAAAAAAAAAAAGGCGCTATGATTCCAGTTGATCTAGAAGAGCCCATTATCTAAGTGTAACAGGAACTTGTTTTGAAAATACCAAGGTGACCAAAAAAAACGGAGTTCAATAAAAATAATCTACTAAGACGCAATTAAGAATTTTTTTAAGTTGCATAAAATGCGCAGTACACACCATGGTAAAACGTAGAGCTGAAGGAGACATGTTGTAAGTATAAATACAACGCTTGAGCTAAGATCTGGCAGCTTCGTCCAGCACCTCATACTTTCAACACTGTGAAAAGTTGTGACAGACACACGCACAGAACCAAGATGGCGAGACTTCTACTGATAGTGATTATCCTGGCTCTCTCTGCTGTAAGTCCATATGCATCATATTTTAGTAACACTTGATAGTAACACTTGTCCTCGTCGTCATTACTTAGGCTAAAGCACGCACGGGTTCCTAGACTAATGTCTAATAAATCGTACGTGCGGCTTTACAGATAGAGAACGGGGATTTAGTTGAGTCTGTTGCTTAACGCCCAACTTCTCACTATATAGGCTGTATTGTGGACATTCCCCAAGACTAACGTCTGACAATTTTACGTACTGCATATACAGTATACAATAATAGTAACTTGTACATACATCATCATGCGTTTTATTATTTTAAATCAAATCATACAGGATCTCAGCTACCAAGTGGCTATATCTCATCACATCCCTTCTAAAACGAAAATAGAAAGCTCAGTACTACTCAACCGCATTGAACCATTCGGGCCCACATATCCTTTCGGGCCTGTCAATGGTGTCAAGGTCAAAACCTTCCCAGACGTGGTAGTCAGCAAAAGGTAAGTATATGTTACTTTAAGATAAAAAAAAAATTCAGAAAAATATGTGTATTGAAAATACAACATAAAAGACATTTTCATGGCTTCTTTAGTACAGAAATCAATTTTCATGGCTTCTTTCAGTACAGAAATCAAAAAGTGATTCATGCCTGTCAGAATAGATGGACCCGGTTCTTTAGATTTTGATCAGTTGCTACATGTAGCTCCGTAGGCGTGTTTGCTAAAACTAAAGGAAGAATCTGTGCAGGCTTTGAGAAAAAGATCTCTAAACGTGGAAAACTTTTTTCTCTCTTTTGGAACTTTATTTCTCTGTCTTTTTATACTCCAGTCTTTCTATTTCTCCCTCTCTCTCTGTCTGTCTGTCTCTCTCTCTCTCTCTCTCTCTCTCTCTCTCTCTCTCTCTCTCTCTCTCTCTCTCTCTCTCTCTCTCTTTCTCTCTCGCATCCCCATCTCTCTTCCTTCTAGCAAATATGAGTGAGGACAACAAAGTGGAAGTTGAGATGAATACAGACCCCCAAAGGAACAATTGACACTATCTCTCCGACTCTTCTACCGTCCTCCCTCTACCTCATACTTTCTCAATATAACCCTTCCGCTCGCTCTCTTTCCTTCCAACACAGGGGCGACAACAAAGTAGACGTTGAAGTGAACACAGACCCCAAGGGAACTAGTGGTACCATCAGTGGCACCCACACCACATCAGGAGGAACGACCATCAAGGGATCCGTCACTCACGGCCCAGAGGGCACCTCGGGACGCGTGGATGTTAGCATCCCCATCCAAGGATAAACTGGGACTGCCAGCACAGCTACTATAATAAATGCGATAAACGGGATCTGCATGCATAGATAATGCGAAACAGAAAACCCTGAAACAAAGTGCTTTTTAAATTTTGTTGGAAACTCATAGCGCTTTGTTGTTTATGTTTTATGTTATTGTGTTATGCATCAAAAAACCCTATTGGAGAAAACCTTAATAAAAAAACAAATTGCTGTTGAGATTGCATTACAGGCATTTATAACGTTCATTCTTAACGCTTTGTGTTTAATTTTAATGCCCCCCCCCCAACAAAAAAAAAAACAAAAAAAAAAAAAAAAAACAAAAACAACAACAAAACAAAACAAAACAACAACAAACAACAAACAACAACAACATCAACAACAACAACAACAAACAAACAACAACAACAACAACAACAACAACAACAACAACAACAACAACAACAACAACAACAACAAACAAACAACAACAAAAAAAACAAAAACCAAGTTTAGCCTTTTTCCATTCGACAAGAAAAAGTAAATCTGGTGACCGAGACTCCACAGACTGAGAGTGTGCCTGAAACATTGACATTTTTAACCCTCTCGGCACAGGACTCAAAAGCATTATCATTGGCAAAACTTATTGTGGGCCATACTCTATCAGCCTATTTCATATTATACTGTTATAGAAATATTTTTCATAAAGCAAAAGGCTATGAGAAGAAAACTTCCTTGTTCTAATACCTAACTAGCTCAATAAATAAGCGGATTATCCACCCACCTCTCTCTCTCTCTCTGTCTCTGTCTGTCTGTCTGTCTGTCTCTCTCTCTCTCTCTCTCTCTCTCTCTCTCTCTCTCTCTCTCTCTCTCTCTCTCTCCTGGATGAGGGTGTGGCGCAAGTTGTAGAGCGTTGGTATCCAGTCGATCCGCCAAAAAATTATTTGTACGAATTTGTGCACTAAGGTTGGATCCAGAGTCAGTATGTGACCGACTGAGACAGGGGTTCCGCTATCCCCGCGCCGTCTCTGTGTAGGATTCGGTGGAAGAAGTTTTGTGCGGAGGTCCTGTAGTTTAGGACAGTTGTATAAGATATGTTCGACTGTTTCACATGTTTGGGGACAGAGGGAGCAGAACGGTTCTTTTTGGGGTTTTAAACGATTGATGTAGTAGTTGGAAGATCGTTGTGGAGAGCAAGCAACCCTTGCGGATACCAGTTTGCACGTTAAACGGTTCCGCCACTTTCCCGTCGTGGATAACTTGATAATTGGCGTCTTCGTAGAGTTACTGGATGATAGCGACAAACTTTGGTGGGAAGCCGCAGTGGTACATTAATCTCCAGATGACATTTTTATCGGTCGACGCCCTCGAATGCCACGTAAAAGTCAGCAAACACTGTATATAGGGGGTTCTGCCACTCTAGTGACTGCTCGATGATGATGCGCATGTAGCTATGTCGTCTGTGCACGAACGATCTTGTCGGAAGCCTGCTTGCGCATCACATAATCTCTTGTTTAGGGTGGTCTTCAGCCTCTCCAACATGATGCTAGAAACTTTACCTGGAATTGATAACAGCCTAATTCCTCGCCAGTTGCTGGAGGATGACAGGTCATCTTTCTTGGGCAGATTTACAAGGTGGATTTTCACCAGTGCACGCCATGAGCTCTACAGGAGACGACTTCTCCTCAACCACGCTGGTTTTGTGGATATTTGTTGCAGTTAACCCCATGCCCAACCCTCAACCTGGAGGACCAACTATCCCCGCGCCGTCTCTGTGTGCCAGCACGTAAAATTGTCAGACGTTAGTCTTGGGGTCCGTCCACCATAATATCCAATAACATAGTGTTTTAGCGTGGCATTAAGCAAGCACATCTCTCCCTCTCTCCTCTCTCTATCTCTCTTTTTCGCACTCTCTCTCCCTCTATCTTCTCATTCAATGAGTGACAGCGAAAAAAGGCACTACATGCTCCTACGAATCACCAGTACCTGTGGGATTCGACTACCCGCTGACAGACCAGTGGGGGTTAAAATGTTTGCCGACTCAGCCAACATCTGCTCGCATTTTATTATTCATTTTGTTTTTGTTTTTCTTTTCGTTTCCTTTTTTATTATTATTATTATTAATATTTTGGCGATATTAGCAAAAAATGTTAAGTATAACATGTTTCCGGCTAATGCTCCTTATCAAATGAGCAAAACTAACGACGTTACAACTGCGAACCAACATTTACACTATTTTTACTTATTGAAAAGACAAAAAAAAAATAAAATAAAAAATAAAGCTGAAAGAAATTGTTTTCGCTACATAGATAAATCTAGCCCTATTGTTGCATCATTTCAAACTTCTTATTTATTTACAGAGCCTGTTTGGGGGAAGATAGAGCAGCGAGTTTCTTTTTTAGTTTGTAAACGATTGATAATGAAAGTCAAGATCCTCCAGTTGCTTCATGAAGTTCCATTAAATTCTTGACCTTCGACCTGTTGTAGACTGTCTCATAACTCAGTCAACTTACTTTACTTACTTTTTTTCCGATCCAGCAGCCACTTGAGCCTGCGCCCTTCGACTCGATGACACGATGAAGAATTTAGATGTCCTTTCTAGTTGGTCTTTTCTGCAGTATACATGTAATGTGTTTTCCAAAGTAGGATTCGGTGGAAGAAGTTTTGTGCGGAGGTCCTGTAGTTTAGGACAATTGAATACGATATCTTAGACTGTTTCGTATGTTTGGTGACAGAGAGGGCAGAACGGTTCTTTTTGGGGTTTTAAACGAATGATGTAGTAGTTGGAAGATCGTTGTGGAGAGCAAGCAACCCTTGCGGATACCAGTTGCGGATACCAGTTTGCACGTTAAACGGTTCCGCCACTTTCCCGTCGTGGATAACTTGATAATTGGCGTCTTCGTAGAGTTACTGGATGATAGCGACAAACTTTGGTGGGAAGCCGCAGTGGTACATTAATCTCCAGATGACATTTTTATCGGTCGACGCCCTCGAATGCCACGTAAAAGTCAGCAAACACTGTATATAGGGGGTTCTGCCACTCTAGTGACTGCTCGATGATGATGCGCATGTAGCTATGTCGTCTGTGCACGAACGATCTTGTCGGAAGGCTGCTTGCATATCACGTAATCTCTTGTCCAGGGTGGTCTTCAGCCTCTTCAACATGATTCTAGTTAAAACTTTACCCGGAATTTATAGCAGCATGATTCCTTGCCAGCTGCTGGAGGATGACAGGTCACCTTTCTTGGGGAGCTTTACAAGGTGGATTTTCATCGGTGCACGCCATGAGCGCTACTGGAGACGACTTCTCCTCAACCAAGCTGGTTTTGTGCATATTTCTTGCAGTGTCTGTTACAGTTTTTTTTTCTTCCGAATTAGTTTAATAACCCCATGCCCAACCCCCAACCCGGAGGACCAGTGAGTGCTTCTAGTCTGGCCTCTGCCTTTTCACTTGTCTGGCTTGGGGGACCCTACTAGAAGACGAATCTCCAGCCCACATAGCTCTAGAGGCCATTGACAAGGTGTCACTGTTTGGGAGGATTATGAAGATAGATCTGATAAAAAAATCTCTGTAACTCAAACTTGAGCTCGGTCTAAAACCGCAATAGGGCGCATCAGCTTGATGGGGGGTAGGTCGCATTTGGTTGCATTAGCTTGCTGGTCGACCCACATACACAAATTCACCGTCTCTCTACAACCGTCTCTGGAAACATGATGGGCCAAGGGTTACATAAACTAAGCTTATGTGGTAGACATACAGTACGTGTTAATATATCAGACAAAACAGAGCACCCACCGCGCAACACGAAATTTAAATACCCGGTACTTATGACTTTTCCAAAGTATGTCGCTCCGTGTCGATACCGCTAGTCCACATTGAAGAGAAATTATTTTGGCATTCAAATGCATGGCTTTTGTACACGGGTTAAAAAACTGAATTGATCTTTCGTTCTGTGTTAAATGGAAATATGAATTAAGGCTTATGAAAAATAAATTATGAATACCCATAATTTTTTTTTTATCCAGCATTTTTACTCCACTAACCAACATAAAGAACACGGGTCGATTTAAAGTTCAATGGTGTACACATTCAAACGAACACGAAGAGAAATTATGTTTTATAAGAACCAATATTTAGCCGAAGAAACAAAAACAAAAATCAATGTCATACAGCATTTTGTTATTTATGTTAGACTAAAATAGATTTCTTAGATCTACATCTAGGTACATAATACAAAAAATCTTGTCACATGCTCTCATACACCGTTTAGACCCAGATCTTGGAACTATTGATATAATAATAAATATAGCAGCATCAAAACACAAAAAACTATATGTGAATTGTTATTCATAATAAATTATTATTAACAACAACAACAACAACAACAACAACAACAACAACAACATCAAAACAACAGCAGCAACAACAAAACTACGAAAACAGAGATGTACGATGTTTGGTCAATTTTGAGAGGAGATAACTCCCACGAAATGAAAAAATCTCCATAGAACAACAACAGCAGAGAAACAAAATCTGAGTGAACCGGCACTCTTACTTTACTAATGTCTAGATCTATATCTAAATTCTATGTCTACATCTACATCGATTTTTGGAAAACTCCTCTGTCTGTAAATCTAACAAATTATTTAGTAGCAACGTTTAGAAAAGCATGACGGCATCGTAGATCTAGAACTAGAGTCTAGATCTAGTAAACGCACAGCTATCAATAACGTTGCTTACTAGCGCGGAGCGTCAGTGGCCTGCCTCACTGTGACTGTGAAAGCACTACTGATTTCGCTCTCGGCTACTTCACGGATCTAGCACTTCCCACCTGAGCTCCTCTAGTTCCTATAGAGGTTCGTTTCCTCAGCAGCTAAGCCATGAAACAGTCAGGAATGTTAAGTTTGAAAAAATCTATAGATTTTAAGAATAATCAAATTCAAAGTAAAAAAAATAAAAATAAATCAAGACTTTGGCTTGTTCTGTGGTTTAATAGATCTCCTTCAACATGATGAAGGGTAGAGGACCAGGGGAAAGGGTTCTTTGAATCGTTTGGGGTGGGGTCAGAATCTTGATCGAGATCTAGATTATAATATCAGCACTGTTTTCTTCTTCCTCTTTACCTCCCTGTTCAAACTCAACTGTCAACATCACTCTCCTCATCGCCCTTCTGTTCATCCTCACGACTTTTTTCTCTACAACATCTTCTTGAGAAATTGACTAGTCAAGCGATTGAGGAAATCAAATGCCATTAAAAAAAAAACAGCAGCTTTAAAACAATCAACCAATTCACATTATAAAAAAATAGAACCTTTTAGCAAGGCGATGAACTCTTCTTCGCAAAAGTAAACAAATTATAAATAGGCTTTATTCTGTATAAAGTCTATACATTTACAACGAGCTTCATACCGAGAGATAGCAGGCGATCCGGGATAATACATGTACTATAATGGGCGATAGCGGGCACTACGGTAAATTGTAGGGGTTTTAAGGAGTGCCGTATATAGACAAGTCCGTTTTATCGTAAATCGTACAGGCTGAGCCAAAATGTAGATCTTGCTTTTAAAATATCTGTGAACCACATGATGTTTGCTGTTGTACAACTGTCAACTACAAAGTGTTGATCATGTCTCCCCTACGACTAATCAGTGAAAAGACTTAACTGAAGTGATACATCATTACATGTTAATATGTATTTTTCTCATTCCAGTAGGAAATCTGATCTCAAGAAACTCAACATACCATGTCACAGTATTCAACCCCTCTGTGGGGAGAGATACCTCATGTTGCAGACACGGATTCAGGCATAGCTGCTTTAGAAAGAGAACAGATCACAAAGCCAAGACCTATGGATGTAGAAGGTCCTCTGCTTCATCAGCCCTCAAGCCGACACCGACCTCCTACGAATGAGTAAGTTTCAAGGGAATCCATGATTCGACTTCATGGACAGCTTCTCTCTACTTTTTTTGGCGGTTTACAAATGGGCTGACTCAGCTTTCTATTTATAGCATTTTTCTTTCTCTCTTGAGTTAAAAGCCTAGATAGAATGGGGGAGCAACAGTTTTTTTTAAATCAACAATTGAAATATTAGGCCAATACGGTAATAGGAAAGATAATAAAAGTAAAAAAAAATGAAAAAAAAAAAGTGAAGGCACAAATGTACACAACAAATTTAAACAATCCTGCCTGATAAGACTCTGGTCTTTTCGAATAATATGATTGTTACCTATACCCAGAATTGTTTTTTTTTCACATCAAAAGACATAGGTCTGGTGCTTTCTCAAAAAATTGCAATAGATTGCGGCGTTTATCTGGTCTTATCACAGGATGATAAACGGATCTGCCATACAAGTCTAAACAATTTATTGTATATATATATTTCCGAAAGCTACTAAAATAGTAAGACTAATTGTTTAATTTTTATAAGGATTGTTTGCAAACCTTAAAAGATATGAGCAATTGTTACAATATTAACTTAAAACAAGTCTTTTGAAAAAAATGTGTATGGCACATATCCAATCATATGATGAGGGCAATGGTATTATAGTTCATAATCTAGCGTAGGAAAAAGAACTTTCTTTTCTTTCCATGACACTTTCATTTAATTTTTCTGATGTACCACAACTGTGCTGCTTCCATTTTTATCTCTAGATGTAAAAATCCAGCATTTACACTCATTATATATAGAGGTATAGACCACCCATATAGGCCTCTGTAGTATTAAGTTTGGTAATAAGTTTTATGTTTCTGTTGGTGATATAATGCACATAAAATGCAGATAATAAAGAAACAATAGGCAGGACTATGGTGGCAGTTTTACCATAGTCTTTGAATGTCATTAGCCTGCGGTAGGACATCTGTGTAACAGATCAATAAGGCTAACAACCTCAACCAGTTTTGAACTATCTTCTTTTCAGAGTCCTGCCAAACGATCACTTCAAGATGGATCCGATTGTCCTCCACACCATCAGAATTCTTAATCACATAAAGAGGCTACGAGCAGCCATTGAGGTGCTTCAAAGTGATGTGGTAAGGCAAATTTGATATTACATACAATATTATTTTAAGATAATTATGTTGTTTTGGTGACAGTGCAAAAAAAAAAAATGGTATCAACAAATAACAAATGTGTAGGGCCTACACATAATATTCACAAACAATTGACATTGAACTATCAAAAAAGTTGAAATATTAGAAGATAAGTCTTGCTGCACTTTAATTGATGCATGAACAAGTGATTTCTTGTATTCCTCAGTATTTGTTATAGTTATGTGGATAAAAAAGAGAATATTCAAGTGACTTAAAGCATATTTGAATGTTAAAGAAAGAGCATACATGCCCATTAATAAAAAAAACTGATAAATTTTCTTAAGAGTAGAAACAAAATAATGTTTTCAGTTGTGTCTTAATGACTTGACTCATAGCAATTATATGATACATTTTGATTTTACTTTCAGTTTAAATAAATCTTCACTTTTTGATAATAAGTCATCTTAATACAGAATATAGAAATCTAAATTCACCCCTCAAGGGGAAATTATTAGAAAAAAATTAAATGACAGACATTTTTGGGGGGTGAAAGAAAACACCACTTCTAGTTATGCTTAGCCAATGTGTGCGCTGCTTTTGGTAACAGGTACTTTCCGTGTGTGTGGTTTCCACCAACCTACACTTTGTGAAGGAGAACTTGCAGCCATTAGCCCTGAAGTTTCATATTTCATTTGATAAAGGGGCATACTTCTAATCAGCAAGTTCTGGATTCATTGCTGACAAAGCTCCATTTGTTTCCTAATGGTTGGCTGACACAGATGTCCTGATGTCTCCTATTCGTATCTTGTGTCAGCACATAAAAACTGTTAAACTTTAGACAGCGTACCTCTTGGGAACCAAGGAGATATTAAACATTTGAGTGCATAGGGGTCGAATTTGAACCCTATTTTAGAGGCAATAATACAAATTTATATGTCCATTATTTAAATACTGAATGGCTGTCCATTTACATTCACTGGTTCAAATCGTCTTTGAACATAATTCATTGGGGTTTAATTAAAAAGATTGTCAAATTCGTTGACAGTTATGCTCTATGGGTATATCATTAATTTCTAAAAATATTCCTGAGCACTCAAGTGGTTAAACTAAAGACTATAGATTACTTTTAGGCATCAGACCTAAGGTCAAGTTGGACTTATGTATGTATACAAGAGAAGGGGTAATAGAACTTTTGGTCAAATTTACAGGAGTAAAAAAAATTGCCATAGTGATTTATTATTTAAAAATGCTGCCTATAGGCATGAAGGCATATTTAACCCTTTACTTCGCCACCATGAGGGAAAACTTTTTTATTTATAGAATAAAAAAAAATTGGATTGTTCTTCCTCCCTCAAATCCACAATAAATGTAAAATAGTTCAACTTCAAGATAACAGGACTGAACTCTTGCTTCCTGTAAAGGCAAGCTAGATTGTGTCGTTATGTTAATTAAGATTGTTATTGTTTACTTTGTCATTTTAAGTTGTATTTATTGATATTTTTATTCATTATTTATAGAAACAAGAGTCTGATGCAGCAGTTACCTCTGTTGGACCAATGCCTGAATATGAAGGTCCGTCAATCAAAGACAGGTCAAGTCAAAAGTATTTTACTGAAGAAGAGTATGAAACGTAAGTAGTGCACAGTTATGTACCATTTTTTTTTCAGCAATTTGGTATTACTTACCTCAGGGAAGTTTAGAAAAGCAGAATGGAAGAGGCCCATAAATACAAAAGAGAAAAATACTTCACCACAGATCTTTGATTACTTGGAAAATCTAGTTAAAGAACATGAATTTTTCAGGTTTTTATCATTGAATATCATTTTTTAAAATCTATCTTTACTGATTCAGATTTAATTAAAAAATTCAAACAACATAGCAAACGACATAATAATGATTTCAGTTCTGAAATGTTTAATTTGAGAAATAAAGCAAAACTTGTTGGCTCCCACTTCTTGCCTTTGTTTTTAAATGGTACCCAGTACACAGGTATTTTGGGAGTAAGTATAATTAATTTTAAATATTAAATCTTACTGCTGACATGGATAAAACTTCAAGATTTAGCCCCTTTTTTTGCTTTGAAATATCCTAAAGCAATTTTGTTGTATCCAACTACATTTCTACATAATTGTCATTATAGTTTATTCTTATTTTAAAAATAAAAGAAGTTTTCCTAAAATTTTTGCTGGTGTTTGAAATTTTGAAAATTGATCACAATTTTTTTCCACAGTGACTTTGTTCGTGGTGTGACCAACCCTCCTCCTCCAATCGATGACCTTACTTGTAGGAAACTTTTACGTCGATCAACCTGTGCAATATTGGCCCATCTTAGCTTTGATAGTAAGCAGAATCATCATATCAGAGACTTGGTCACATGTTGCTGATTGACATGTGATACAAATTATAACCTGGGATCACAGTTTTCCACAAATTTCCACGGCAGCATTGATTTTGTTAAGTTTGCTACGCAGTTGATGCTGACACTGCGATTTGCCCCTTGAAAAAAAAAGTGGAATATAATAGAAATCCTCAGTTTCACATAACCACTTATGTAAACAAACTAAAACTAAGGAGACAAGAAAATTGTGAATGTTGTTAGCAGCCATTACAATAAATACTTTCTTTTCAAAACGGAAGTACATGTACCGCTAAATTTGTTTCACTTACGGTGCATGTAACAATTTGGTTAAACTTGGCTACTTCAAGTTATCCATTCGGCAGGCTTTTTCACTGAATTTTATAAACTATAATGTTATTTGAGTTTCTTGCGTTTCTTGATGTGACCCTCAAGACAACATTGCTATTTATGGCATTTACGGCGATCTGACCATCTGAACTTTCTAAGTCACCGTTGTTTTCAACTGTGGATAGAACAAGATCTAGAATCTAGTTTTAGTTCTGAATTGAAGCCTGTGATCTTACTTGTTCAACACAACAGTTATCTTTCATGAGCTCTGGTGTGATTCAATAAACAAGTAATTAATGTAAACAACATAGATCTACAGTATTGTCGTCAGCTTCTTGCAATTGCAAGTGCTAATTTAGATCTAGAATTAGCGATTTTCAAGTCTGAGATGTAGAATATTGATAAGCTATTTGTTTTATTATTGTGATTTTCACATGTATAAATGGGTGACAATTCCATTCATTTAGTCATAAAACGAGTGCATAAGAAAAATGTAGGCTACCGGCATCTATGGAGTAAATCTGAGTAAAGGCAATATTTTATAGCACTGGACATACCAATAAATTCTAAAATTACATGTTTGAAAGGTCTAACAACCTTGATATTATATTATTATATGAAAAGAATGGGATAAAACATTACTTTTAGGCTGACTAAAGTGAATAGGTGGGTAGAGTAAAGTGTAGTTTGGCATGCTTCTTAATAACTATTTACTGCTTCGTAAAAGCTTATTAGGGCAGTGGTTAGGGTTTACAAAGGAAACGATTTGATTAGCTGTTGTAAATCCTTGAATGGCAAAGTTGCGCTGTTTTTCACTGTGATCCCTGTATGAGATATTCACACTGAATTTAAAGTCACTGATACATATGTTAAGTGCATTCTACAGAAATCCTCCCTCCTCCAACCCCCACCCCTATACACACAAGTTGTCATTTATAAAAGAGTAGAGAGTCAGGTGAACTATTTATAACTTGAGTAAAGATACCTTATTAGAAATTTTGTATTGATATCATGTAGCATAACAAATTGAATACAAATCATGTATACTCGTTTGATTAGAAAAAAGTGTTTCTGTATCGTCATGTAAATTACTTTTTTTCATACTGCATTTGGGTTTTCTAATCAATCTTACTAGCACTATACACTCTTTGCAAATATATCTACTTAAAAAATTAAAGGTTGAGGTTTCTGACCATCCCCTAAATGAATAGCACATTATGACTTTCTGAACCTTTCTCTATCAATTATGATGGACATAAAACGTCTTTTCTATAATTGGCAAGTCTTAGAAATTTAAAGCAGGGAATGTAGCAAGAATACTACTGCTGGCCTTATTTTTCACTTTAATAATGAACAGTTCATGTAGTGACATGACTTTACATCTTTGAAAATGCTCTAATTTCAGCTGCACGAGAGTCTGTGGTTGACACCATGACTGATTTATGCCATCAATTCCTGATCCAGTTTACAAGGCATATGGGAGCAGCTGCAGACAGGAGAGCGCAGTATGGTCCGGATGGCTTTCCTGTATGTAGCTCTTTTATGATAGAGAATTTTATCAATAGCATGCATGTCTTGTCACTCAAAATATCTTGTAATTTTATACTCTCATTATCTATTTCAATGCCAAAACTAAAAGGCTATGAATTCCCTCAAAGGTTGGCTGCATTGGTTTTCAAAGCTTCCCTTTTGTTTTCTTTTTAACAGACATAGCTAGGATTGGTGAAGTGATTTTAATGAAGGTTAAGACAGATTAGCAATAACTATTGTTATTTTGCTATGAAGCCTTTGAAGCACAGATGAACCTGAAATGAAATACCAAAACTTTTCCAGATTTTTAAATAATTTTTGGCATTAAATAAGCACACACCTTTTCAAATTGATAATGTATATATAAAGCATCTTTATTAAAAAAAAAATCCTGAGAAACAAAGGAGAGCTTTGTGTGTGTGTGTGTCTCTCTCTCTCTCTCTCTCTCTCTCTGTAGAGAAACAACAATCCTGTCAAAGTGACCAGTATTACATCAGATATTGCTAACTTATCCAAAAATCTCATGCTTTCCATGCCTTTATTATCAGGACATAATTGAGAGAACATTTGTTGAAATGGGCCTAGGCAGCGTTGTGGGCCTGCATGAGTTCTATCAGCGGAGGGTTCTAATGTACCACAAGAGGATGGTAGAACAGTGCCGAAAGTTGATGGAAGAGTACGCAACGCTCAGCAAGCAGCAGCAAATTGCAGAAAGACTCGCTAGTGTTTCATCTTCTGATGCAGGCGGATCTGACACACTTCACGTTATCAGGTGCAGTGTTTGGTGTGTTTTAAAACAAAATTTCAGTAGGTTTTCAGGTTTCTTTGTAAGGTATAAGTTTTTTCAACACAAAAATTTTGATGTGCCTTTTTTTTTCTTTTCACGCTTTGAACCTGCAAATAAATCTCTGTGTAACATTTTTACAATACTGCTAAACGATAAGTATCCATGAGAGTTACTATGGAAAAGAGAACAAACAAAAAACTAACCCACTACAAAACCAGATTGGTGTGGATAAACCTTCCCGCTTCGTAGACACAGCTACATTTTACGATTGTTGGGGTATTTTTTATGAGATGATAAATTTAAAAATATTAATAATAATACAGATAATGATAACAATAATAATAATGATGATGATGACAATGATAATAATAATAATCATAATAATAATAATAATAATAAGAATAAGAATAATAATAATAATAATGATAATATTATTAATAACAGTAATGAACTTAACTTCTATAGGCCTCATTTTCATTTGTGTGAGAGGCTGGAATACCTTGTAACAAAAAACAATTTCTTTTTTAACTATGATTCTTAACTGTGTTTTAGTCTAATATAAAACAGATCACAACTTAAGTATGAAATGCTCATTACAATTTAACATTTTAATGTTTTCTTTTGATTGTGTGTGTCTATGGGCTTTAGAATAAAAGAAGAGCCAAGCAATGACATTCAATTTCCTCTGTTAGATGAAAACAGTGAGGTCAACGAGACAGAGCAACTTCTAAATATTGAAAGTAAGTTTTGATACTCAAAGTATTTCATTGACAATTTATTGCTGTCATTCCCATTTTTTTTAAAGTGGTTTAATGTTTACTCTCAAAGTATTTATCCTTTGCTTACTAATTTTCAAATTTTTTCATAATAAAAAAGTCTTAGCTGCGCATACATAATACAGCAGTGAAGTTTGTAAATTCAACTTGTAGATACATAGCTACGAAAAAACAGTCAATAATATTTTGCTAAAAATTCACACTCACAAGTTGAGGCAAATGATTATAAGTACTTACCTTTTTCAGCCAGAAAGGAACTTGTTCATATTGAAAATACAGGATATACATAACTTAGGGCTGGATTGATTTTTCTCTATAAGTGTAACACATACTTGAATTTTTTCCCCTCCTTTAAACTAAAAATGTCTTAAGTGATCCAAGGTTACTCTATCAAAAGCTAAAAATAATCTGAACATTTTCAGCTATATGCACCACTGTTTCCAATTTTTAATGCAGACTATTGGGAGGATGTCTAAGGAATTAAAATTTCCCTATTAGTTTAGCCTTCCCATTATCATCAACCTGAAATTGGAAATTTTGAAAGATAATTTGTATATTGAATACGTAGTGGATGCTAGCTGTGTCAGTCATGTTTTAAGAATTAAAAGGAATTGTTATAAGAGACAATAATTATAATTGAAAAAAAAAAAGGAATTTGTATAAGAATTAGGAATTGTAAAAGACATGAAAAAAAAATGACAAAGTCTGTACTCAAATTCTTTGAAGATTATTTAAATATATACATGTAATAAGAATGTCAAGTAAAATTTAAGGTGAAAAAAATAATGTTAGTATAAACAAGAACTTTAATGCAGACCCTCATTGGCTCTATTCTAGGTTTGGGTGCATTTGAGATCACTGTAGAGCATGAGACGGCCACTGGGCTGACTACAGAGGTGGAGAGTAAGTGGTCTCATGGTGGCAAGGCTGCAGACTCGAGGTACATGCTCTTATACTAGTTTTCTGTGCTATTAACAGTTAAAGAGGACCTCATTTATTTACTGATGGGTCAAAATTTTATACTTTGACTTTTGTCTTTCTAAGTGTAAAGGACAAGTTTCTTAGTTTTTGTTTTAGAAACATGTAACTTATATTGTGGCGATGGATATTTATGGTTGAGTCTAAAATCTTTTAAAGCTTCTGTTATTCTATTTTTTGGTTATGTAATCTGCTTAAAGTCAACAACATGTCTGATCATAATATTTAAATCTCCTTAGCGTTTTAGGTTTGTTTAGACTTTATTTCATGGAATATGGATATCATTTGAAGCAATGCATTATGAAAGCCCTGGCCTATTAAACTTCAACATCTCTATCTGCTGGGTCTTTTTTTTTAGGTCCAGGCAACAAGCACTTTCCGCTTTGGCCGCAGCATCCACACCAACCGTCTCCTCAACTACCCCAGCTACCACACCATCCGAGGAAAACCCTTCAGACAACGCCATTGGTTCACAGCAGCTGGACCCTGCATCGGTGAAAACACCGCTGTCCAACAGTGTGCCCCGGACCCCTCAGTCAAACAGTGTCCCCCCTGTCACCCCTCAAGCCCCCACTCCACGAGATTACTCGGGTGCCCATGACGACTCTGCTATACAGGAACCAGGCTCCATCTCAAGCATGGACATTTTCTCTCCTTCGGTCTCAACACCCAGCGGCCCTAAAAAGAAGTAAGAGGTTTTTATTTTTTTTTTTCTTAAACTACTTTCATATTGACAAGGGGCTGTTCAAATATAATCTTACACCCTATAGTGGTGTGTGTGTGTGTCATTGTTTGTTGTCGGAATAGTGTAATGACATTGAGAAAATTGTTTAATTAAGGGGACATGTTTTTTGGGGGGGCAAGAAAAGGTCCAAAATATATGTTAGATTATGTTTGAATGGCACCTAACAGAATTTTAGTGTAAAAATTTGCTTTGAAAATGAAACTTTCCATGCCTTTGAATTTGTGAACCGCTTCCAAATTTTATTGGGTGTGAATACAACTTATTGTGTTTCACTATGCTTTTGGCTACTTGAATACTGTGTTAATGTCAGAAGTGCAGGAACTGTGATATATTTATATGCTTCTTTTCCACATGTAATGAAAGGCTTGATCCAAAGTTTGAATTGCCTCTGGAAATAAATATTTCGAAAACTAATCACATTTAAGTCTTCAAACATATTTGAAAAAATAATATTTAAGTCTTACATGTATATTTATTGTAAAGTTTAAAAATTAAATTGGCCATAACTAACTCATTTTAAGCAGATTCAAACTCAATACCTGAATCATTTGAAAAAACACCTAGCAAGTTGATTTTGCCATATATTCTTTTCATTCTTCATTTTAATTCTTTCTATCAATTTTATTTCCCTTTTCTTTCCCTTGACGTAGGAAAAAGAGCTAATATTCCTTATTTGGCATCGATCAAACAAACAAAGATGTACTGGCACAAGTAGCACTTGCACAGTATGTTATCCTTGCAAAGACTGAACTCTGATTTGCTGAGGATATGAAAAGCACACACAAATACATTTGCTCAGTCTTTTGTCATATGGTATAATTTATTATACTGGTAACCTTTATAGTTCATGGAATGTGAATTAAACAATAATTAAAGTTCTCAGTATTCCAATACGTTATCAAGTGTGTTTTTATTATAGTATGAATGCGAGAAGGAATCAATATATGGGCTGTTAAGTTTTATGTATTTTAAAAATCCTTTTTTGTTGGTCACTGATTTAAGTACTCTATTTTTTTTTTAAATATTTTTTATCATTATTAATATTATTATCATTACAGTACAACTCAAGTACAAATAACTCAGACTCAAAGAACACCCTACATTCAACGAAGAGATAATACAAATCCCCAATTTTTCCTTTTCTTTGTCTTTAGTGAAATACCTTTGATCCAATGAAATAAGCTCATACACAAACAATTGGCTTACATACTATTCCACTGTATTCAACCTGTTCGTATGAACAGGTACCCCAGCTTGTATATATATATATGATTAGAACTGATAGGAATAGAAAGTGCTCAAAAGAATTAAAGAGAAGAATGACAAAAGCTTTGGCTCAAATGAAAAAAATTGAAAAACTATAAATAGGACAACAAAAAAAAAAAAGCAAACAAAAATGAAAGTTACAAGATCTTGTCTATTTTCTAATGTGGCATATCAGTGTGAGGACTGGACGATCACAAAAATATTAAAAAGATATTGTGTTCCTTTGAATTAAAGAGAAACAGAAAAATTTGCAGAATACAATGAATAGCACTCAAGTGAAACTATTGTATTTTTTTTAACTGGCTTTGAAATTATATGAAAGGATGGAAATTAAAACATTTTGGGTACTTAAAACAAAGAAAATTCTGAAAGCAAAATTAGCACCAAGGAGAAGAAAGAGCAGACCGGCAAAAGGATGGGTGAATGACTTCAGCAACTGGCTACCATTGTGGCTCATGGAGGAAAAAGGGTAGCCCAAGATAGGAAACTTCAGACGGATTATGCGAAAGGCTATGTCGGACACAAAGGACATGCCAATATGATGATGATGCTAATATGTCATCTTCTTTCAATACAATCATATCATTCGCATTCATCATTTTTTTTCTCGAAGTATATTTATTGTCGTCTCACTTTTATTGTCAAAACCTTGGCAATCAATGATAAAATTCATTAAAATCATTCCTATAATCAATATCACCACGCATTGTTTTACAATAATTTTTTTTTTTGAGCCACTTACAAAACTCTTTTCTTCCTTTACTCGCTAAATTTTTTTCTCTTTCAAAAGTATACTCTATCATCTTTCTATTCTCCTTTTCTCAATTCTTTTAAAAATGTCTCTTAATTATTTTTGAACTATTTATCATTCTACTTTGTTTTTGTTCATTGCTGTTTTAAAACTCTTTTGTTATCTACATGTATTTGTCAATGGATACTATGTTATAACATACATACACACACGCGCACAAATTACCACAGTACCAGCACATTGTGTTTGGGCTTTAGTTCAGAGTGGCTTTACATCTGTGCTGTCCAGAAATGCAGGGACTTTTACCATGGCCTAACTAGTTATAATCTTAACGCCTGCATTTTATGCGTAGAATGAGGAAATTATATGATTTGCATGTGTGGTCAAAACCTAGATTTTTTTTAGGAAGAAAAAACCTGATTAACTCTATTATGAAGCCCTTAGTTCATGGACTTTAAAAAAACATATTGTTAGGACACAAAACGTTTCATATTGTGCCAACTTATCCAGTCCATTTAATGAACAAAACTCCTTCATTTAAACCTTTTGGAATGAATAACTGTTTCTTAACCTCAACAATCTGGGTGTTTTTGTAAACAACTAAAACAAGTACTTATATTTTATCGTGGTTTCGTTTTTGGATGTTTGACAAGAGTATAATGATATAATAAAGAATTGGGGAGATATGCTCGTATAGGACTTCATAATTTGTGTTATTTCTACTTCAGTTATATATATATATTTTTTTGGCGAGATATATGGGCAGTAACAATAGCCTAATAAATACATCAGTCTAAGTCATGTACACCACATGGGGTA
Source organism: Elysia chlorotica (assembly GCA_003991915.1). Lineage (NCBI taxonomy): Eukaryota > Metazoa > Mollusca > Gastropoda > Plakobranchidae > Elysia > Elysia chlorotica. The sequence continues at coordinate 51,592 of RQTK01000535.1, forward strand.
GGCTATGACTGAATGCCAAGAGACATAGGGCCTACTGTACCGAGAGGTTGCAACTTGAAGGAGAAATACCGGCTGCCCACATCTGCGCTTGAAAGATGTCTATAAGAAAGTAATAAACGTCCTCGTCACCTATGCACGTCCAGAGAGGTGCTTGGTGATGGAGTTATACCCTGAATAACCAACTCAAATCAAATGAACAAAATTATGTCAAAGAAGGGGATGTACAAACGAGCGCGCAGCAACCGAAAGACAACTCAATCATGTATGTGATCATTGTGACAGAAACTCAATCCCACATAGATCTCTACAGTCTACAGCCACATAAATAACGCTGCCTCAGCAGAGTAGACAGTAACTGTTTGGATTTGTCCATGACCAACTTTGATCGACAGATGTGTATATAGACACTGCTATCTTCGTTCTACCGTAATACGACTGACAGTGGTGTTTACAACGAAGTGAACATCGTCTTTGTTGGGGCCTTAAAAATCATTTTTAACCTTTTTAGGGCTTTTTGGACAAGGGAACTTTAATAAAGCACCTGACAGGTCTATACCATGCTTGCATAAAAGGCACCATTAAGAAAATGATGATGATGATGATGATGATGATGATGATGATGATGATCGTCATCATCATGCTCCCCCTCCCCTCCCCCTCCTCCTCCTCTTCATCATCATCTTCACATCATCATCATCATCATCATCATCATCATCATCATCATCATCATCATCATCATCACCAATATTCCTCATCCTCAACATTTTCATCGTTATTACCAACATTTTATTTCACTGGCATTTTTTAAATAGTACCATTACCTGCATATATCCCTTTTATTGTCAAAATCTTGGCAATCAATGATAAAGTTCATTTAAATCATTCCTATAATCAATAGCACAATGTAATATTTTACAATCATTTTGTTTTCGCCACTTACAAAACTCTTTCCTTCCTTTACTTGCTACAATTCTTTCAAAGTTATATTCTATCAACTTTCTATTCTCCTTTTCTCAATTCTTTTAAAAATGTGACTTAATAATTTTTGAACTATTTATCATTCTACTTTATGTTTTTGTTCATTGCTGTTTTAAAACTCTTTTGTTATCTATTTGTCAATGGATATTATGTTATAACATACACACACGCGCACAAATTACCACAGTATCAGCACATGGTGTTTGCACGTTAGTTCAGAGTGGCTTTACATCTGTGCTGTCCAGAAATGCAGGTTTTTTTTACCCTGGCCTATCTAGTTATAATCGTAACACCTGCATTTTATGCGTAAAATGAGGAAATTATATGATTTGCACATATGTGATCAGAACTTGACCTGGAATAATACCAGTGAGAATGGCCGATTAAGCTCGTTAAAAAGTGAGCCAGATGTCTTTCAAGAGAAAAACAAAACAAAAACAAAACATGATCAACTCTATTATGAAGCCCTTAGTTCATGGACTTTAAAAAACATATTTTTAGGACACAAAACGTTTCATATTGTGCCAACTTATCTAGTCCATTTAATGAACAAAACTCCGTCATTTAAACCTTTTGGAATAAATAACTGTTTCTTAACCTCAACAATCTGGGTGTTTCTGTAAACAACTAAAACAAGTACTTATATTTTATCGTGGTTTCGTTTTTGGATGTTTGACAAGAGTATGATAATATAATAAAGAATTGGGGAGATATGCTTGTCTAGGACTTCATAATTTGTGTCATTTCTGCTTCAGTGATATTATTTTTTATTTTATTTTTATTTTGTTGGCGCGATGTATGGGCAGTAACAATAGCCTTTGAATACATCAGTCATAGTCATGGACACCACATGGGGTAGGCTATGACTGAATGCTAAGAGACATAATGTGCGGAGAGCTTGCAATTTGAAGGAGAAATACCGACTGCCCACATCTGCGCTTGAAAGATGTCTAAAAGAAAGTAATAAACATCCTCGCCATCGATGCACGTCCAGAGAGGTGCTTGGTGATGGAGTTATACCCTGAATAACCAACTCAAATCAAACGAACAAAATAATGTCGAAGGAAGGGATGAACAAACGAGCGCGCAACAACCGAAGAAGACCAGCGACAACTCGATCATGTATGTGATCATTGTGACAGAAACTCAATCCCACATAGATCTCTACAGTCTACAGCCACATAAAACGCTGCCTCAGCAGAGTAGACAATAACTGTTTGGATTTGTCCATGACCAACTTTGATCGACAGATGTGTATATAGACACTGCTATCTTCGTTCTACCGTAATACGACTGACAGTGATGTTTACAACGAAGTGAACATCGTCTTTGTTGGGGCCTTAAAAATCATTTTTAACCTTTTAAGGGCTTTTTGGACAAGGGAACTTTAATAAAGCATCTGACAGGTCTATACCATGCTTGCATAAAAGGCATCATTAAGAAAATGATGATGATGATGATGATGATGATGATGATGATGATGATGATGATCGTCATCTTCATGCTCCCCCTCCCCCTCCCCCTCCTCCTCCTCCTCATCATCTTCACATCATCATCATCATCATCATCATCATCATCATCATCATCATCATCATCATCATCATCATCATCATCATCATCATCATCATCATCATCATCATCATCATCATCATCATCATCATCATCACCAATATTCCTCATCCTCAACATTATCATCGTTATTACCAACATTTTATTTCACTGGCATTTTTTAAATAGTACCATTACCTGCATATTTTGTTTCATTTAATTCATGACCACCTCCTGATTCTTTTTTGCTTCTGTTATGTTTTAAGGACATCTTGTACCGACAAATAGTAGGGAGACATAATTATAAAAAAAAGGTCCCAAGCGAGTGGTTTTTGGGTCCAGGCTATGTGATTCTGCCTATTTCGATAAAGCTTCGAGTGGTTTCAACGGGTTTCAACATGAAGTGATAAGCAATAGGCCTACATGTAGGCCCTACTGGGTTTCGACAGGTTTCGGAGGGTTTGCTCCATGCGATTCAGGAAGCGACCATCCTACTTCTGGATGGTAACTCCATCGACAGAGAGACATCGTTATCTTACGACTTGGCAGAACACCCAACAAAATGTTTAGACTCTTTGACAAAGATTCATTCTAGAGCCCTGCTCAATGTGGCCCAGGCTATTGGGACATGAGGCAGCTGACAGGCTTGTATTGTAAAAGCGGGCTCTCCAAAATAATTATATCATTCCGAGAAACTAAAATACGTAAGAAGAAGAAGAAGAAGAAGAAGAAGAAGAAGAAGAAGAAGAAGAAGAAGAAGAAGAAGAAGAAGAAGAAGAAGAAGAAGAAGAAGAAGAAGAAGAAGAAGAAGAAGAAGAAGAAGAAGAAGAAGAAGAAGAAGAAGAAGAAGAAGATCCCCTTCCCCAAACTCGGTGTCAATATGGCCAGTTGAGACAGGTGTCCAGGTACTACCGCACCTTCTCTGTGTCAGTAGGAAAATTGTCAGACGTTAGTCTTTGGGCACATCCGCTATCTAGCTAGTGTATTGCTGACGATGGGCGTTAACCGAAAAAAAACAACAACATGAAAATTAACGATGATAACAAAATGAAACAAACAACACAAGTACTAAAGTAGGGCTAAATGTGCACATATTTATTATTCATAAGTTTCACATTTAGATCAATTTATTATTCATAAGTTTCACATTTAGATCAACAACAAGAAGTGCATCCTCCTTGTTATCACATGGAAAGATTTTACACACAAGAAATTTAACCATGACCCTTGTTCGCCCTTGACATAAAATAAAAAAGAGTTCTCATATGTGATTGGTCAAAAGTGTCACACCCCTCAACGCCCAACAGCACAGTGTAGCATGTTTACTTTACAAGGACCAATTATTATAATCTCCCTCCTGAGTCCTGACCTCTGCTACACATTTACAACAAGTGGGGGGTCTTCGTAATATAATAGCAGACCGCAAGCGAATCGCGACACAAAGCACGGATTAATCCAAGTGCATCCTTTTAAAAAAAAAAAATGAATCTGGATTATGAATGTCTACCAATTTAAGCTTTATTGTTAATATAGACCTAGCAGAATCAATTTTCGGAGACATTAGCAGACACTAACATTGTGATTACGCAAAGGCATATTTACGTCTACCCCCCCCAAATCCCCCACGTCCTCTCATGTCTCAAGCACGACATCGTGTTGACCTGGATGTAGCCTATAGGGCTTACACATTGTGGCCTCCGCACTTAACGGTATGCATTGCACTCTTTATCGTAGCCCAGTGTACACAGTGAATCAGTGTGCTTCAGTCCACGGGCATGTGAAGACCACAATAGTCTACATCTAATCTGAAGGTATTCGCTTGGTAATCATCTAACCAAGTTTCAGCCGTAGATCGAGGCCTTCGTTATCTCCATAATCCATTATTTCTACACTTACAGCACGGATTAAGTCTAAACTGAAGGGTGCCTACATTTACACAACAGTCAACAGATCTCTGGAAAACGCACGCATTGCAACCAACAGGTAAAGTAAAGTCGAGACTTCGCAAAGTTATTGAAGATATATATCGCAAGTCTAGATCTAGATTGGAACTAGACCAAGCAGACGTTTGATCTAATCTAGTAGATCTGGGTGTATGCTATGCGCTAGCGTGTCTTGTGTAATTTTAACAGTGCATAGATCTTTACATTTTAGACGTTTTGGTCATGAATAGAGCTGCTTGTTTTTTTTTAAGCAGTGTTATTAATTGACGATGATTGTCTAATTCTCAACCAACGATCTGGAGATCTAGACCTAAGCGCCGCTTCTACCCTCTAGAAACATTAAGCCTAGTTATACATGTAATCATAATCTACATTTTATTAGATCTGGATTTAGGCCTACTGGCCTATCACCCAAAACCCACACAACCACTGAAAGCAGCGTTTGAACCAAAAGAGGAATAATAACTTGTTAGAAGCCCCTCTTTAGCAATAATTAAAAAAAAAGTTTTACACCCTCCAGGTTTCCCGAAAATCTGTGTGGGGGGCATACGATTGGAATCGAACACCGAACTTTTCAACGAGTACAAGCATTATGTATTGGTAAAGAGCACCAACCAGTTGAACTATGTGTACATAGCGCTCCTTGACGTCTTTCAGTTATTCACTTAAAATTAAAATGTATAGATCTAGTCATGCTGCCAGGCGAACATGATCATCTCAAGATTCCAAAGCCATCCACCACGTGGCTTGGTGATGAAATCTTATTTCCCTCCTCATTTTGAACAAGCTATACACGGAGAGCCAACTGCCTGCGGTGTTGTTTCCCCTGATTGCATCAGCAAAAGATTGTAACCCACAGGCTAACAGTTAACACATTGTTTTCATCACCCTTGCTTACCTAGCAAATGCGTTGGGTTGAACGTTCTCTCAAATTTACGGCCTCTAAGCTTCTGAAGGGATTTGACACGCTATACGCCTACTAATTCTTTACTCTGAATGTCTACCGAGTGAGCGAGAGGAGTAAATAGAATGTAGGCCTACTTTTTAGCCTATGAATCAATACCCTTTACGAAGCGTTAAGCCTTAGTTGGCACTAGGTACAATGTACTAAGTACCACAAGATCAAGGGGGGGTTGGGGTTTGGTTGGTATAACGTCCAACAGCAGCACTATATAGGTTATATTGTGGACGGGCCCGAAGACGGACGTCTGACAATTTTATGTGCTGCCACACACGAGACAGGGCGGGGATACCATGACTCCTGTCTCAGCCGGTCACATTATACTGACACCGACCCAACCAGTAGGGAACGCAACAGCCAGGATTCGAACTCGGGACCTTTTGCGTCGGAAGCCGATGTTCTACCCCTGATCAAGGACAGCTTCTTAAGATATACTGGTTGGTTGTACTTTTATGAACGTCCAACGTCAGCAAATAGACTATCGCAGACAGATCCCGAGATTAAGGTCTGACGATTTGACGTGGCACCACACAGATGCAGAGCGGGGATATATGAAGCCTATGCCAGGATTCAACCAGCCACATTTACAGGCACCGGTCAGAAGGGAACACGGCGAGGATCGAACCAGGGACTTGCCGATTGAAGTCGCGAGCTCTATTAATGAACCACGCTTTTCCACGAGCTTTCCCTTCCCAATCAATAGTCATATAACCTGTAATACATCCGACATAATGATTCTCCCCACCCTCGCGTGAAATTCTTGCAGGCGTTCTGGTCAGTTACACATAACAAACGCACTTTAACCACAATGGGTGGATACATTCCACTGAGCAGCAGTAAGCGTAATTTTGCCGCATACCCTTGATTGAATAGAGGCGACTTGACAATGATAAATGTAGCACAATAGAATAATAAATTTTATCATGGATCCATGGTTTCATAATTTTATGATAGGTGCAGTTTATTGATAATTTACATTGTGGGCATTGTACGCAGAATTTGAAGGGAAAAAAGATGTTAAGACTAAAAGTACAAATGAATTGTTACTGTAGTTCTCAACACCAGCATATAATTGTAGATGTTTGTACACACTTATGGGGTTAAACGCAGGGTTTCTAGTCAATCGTTTCCCGGTTTGAATCGCGAGGTTTGGAGGCTCGATTGTTAATTTCCATATTGGATGGGATAGTGTCACTTTGATTGACCTGCTGATATCCACGCTATATCTTTGTGCAACAACACCCACATCGTCAGACCTTAATCCTGGGACCTGTCTGCGAGACGGCCTCGTTGCTTTCGATGGATGATTGTGAAGAAACCAACAAGTAGGCAAATCACATCTTTTAAAACAAGCAAAACTAGGTCAGCGTAATAATAATCTTTTGGCCTTATTTTTATGTGTCGTTCTGCTGTGCCAATAAAAAGCCCCTAGAGAAAAAAATAAAGAAAAATGCAAAAAAAAAAGTTGCGTTCAAAGACCCCGACATGCTAGGTCTCGCGCTTGGGACCTTAGAATGAACATGTTAATTCAACACCTTCGTTAAGACGGAGGACAAATATTGGAGACACCAATGATTATATTTTTTTTTTGGTTTTTGGCTTCTCTTAAAATGTATCTATATACCGCACGAAAATTTTCACTTTTAGTTTTAAATGTGACTAAATATTTATTGTTCATGAAAATCATAATGCATTATAATTGTATAGATGCATCTAGCCTAAATAGACTAAAAATTTAATACTTTTTTGTTTTGTTTCAGTTTCTTTCATCTTTTTTTTATGTCCATATTCTTTTACCGAATTTTTAATGGATTTCTCTCTCTGACAAGCCATTGCTGTGATCATAAAATGTTTCAAAGAATTGCAAAGCTCCATGGGAGTAACAGGGCTAATGCAAGGGGGGTCCACGTTTAGAGCTTATAAAATATCTTTACTTCGGAGAAGGTGCTGTTCGATCTCTGCTCTGACTCGTTTTTTCCCTAATATGACTGGCCGAGCTCTGGGGTCCCATCGCCGTGTAGGAACTTGGTTTAAGACAAAGGAGGCGTTAAGCTGCACAAAATTATGTCCATTTTGGACGAAATATTACTTACTGACATTATATTCTCACACTCTTAGGTGATCTATATCTTCAGACCCGGAAGAACAGTTAGTTTTTTTTTAAGGGATAGTTTAATAGCCACTGTAGTGTTATTGTGATCTAATTCAATGTGACTTAAATTCTCAAAATAATATTTTAAGCCTGGGTAGGTTGTGCGCCCACACATGATAAGAGAACCAGAAACCTAAAAGCAGTCACTTACATCTTTTGCTGACCATGAAAGGTATATTTTCGATTGTATGTTCCCAACTATTCAGGCTTACCAACCCCTATAGCAAGTTATTCACCTTTGAAAACTTTGTGGAAAATAATGTCGCTATGACTTTGATGATAATAAGAATAAAAGATGTAAGTTTATGGATATTTTATTTTCTTAACTTCTGACGGTCCATTAACTTAGGCTTATGCGCACGCGGGCGATGCTTTACACTCTCCATATTATAGCATTTTAATAACTTTTAATTCAAATGAAATTGGTGAATTGCCAAACATCATGACATCGAATACGTTGTCTTTTTTTAATCATTGAAATGTATACAAAGAAGAAAAACCGTCAGTCCCCAGTGAATCACACAGAACAGTCACATTTTAATTTACCAAAGTTTTCGCATATTATGGTCGTTTGCTTTTTCATCGAACATTTTTTTTTCTACCTATGTCAAGATAAGTTAATTAGATAGCCACGACCTAGAAAAACAATTTCGACTAGACACGGCCAAAAAAAAATACACAAAAAAAAACAACACCTAAACAACCCCACACACACACTGACAATAAAGCAGAAAAAAACCCACCACCACCGCCAACTAAACAATACACACCTCAAAAGAAAGAAAAAAAATTGTCACAGGTCTTATCAGAAAATTTCGATGCAAAAATGTTAGAAATGTTGCATCAGGTTTTGTTTTTTGACACTGTGAATCGTAGATAACTGGCGGGCGGCGTCTATTTGAGAGGTGGTAGGTTTGATCTCCGCCTCGTTTGGGTCGGTTGTCAGTATAATGTCCTCAGCCAAGTCACGGGTATCCTACTAACGTTATAAGAACCTAGGAGACGTTAAATTAGGAAAAATGATTTTTCTTTTCCCATCAACGAATAACCATTGATTGCTTTTTAGTTTGAACAAAGTCTCGAGTGAAAACTTCGTGAAGAAATCTAGACTGCCATCTGTTCCTCCATCCCTAACCCTGCTCTCTCTCTCTCTCTCTCTCTCTCTCTCTCTCTCTCTCTCTCTCTCTCTCTCTCTCTCTCTGTCTCTGTCTCTCTCTCTTTCTCTTTGTCTCTCTTTCTCTCTCTGTCTTTCTGTTTGTCTTTCCACCTATTTCTTTCTCTCTTTCTCCACTCTACCCGTCTCCCACACACACTTTCTCTCTCTCTCTCTCTCTCTCTCTCTCTCTCTCTCTCTCTCTCTCTCTCTCTCTCTCTCTTCAGATTCTTGCTTATCTATATAGGGTACAGGGTGCCTGATCCTGTAGTTCTCGCCTTGATACGTTTGATGGGCATGAATTTATTGTGATTGTTAGGCTTATTCTGTGACGACTGTTGATTATATGTAATAACCATGCATAACTATGAGGAATTAAGAGTGAAGAGTAGGATAGCATGGTGACAGCTATGTTGTTTCGGCTATTTTCCAACCACACTGACTGCAGGGGTGACTATAGCTGGTAGCTTGATCGGTGGTTGACACTTGACAGCTGGTGCTGGAATAGCGAGACGCGAGCTGCCCAGTGAATCCACACTATTCATCTGGATACTGCCTGTGAAAAAGTGAACACAATAATTAGTGAAAACAGTAATATCTAGTGGCAAAAAAGTTTCATTATTTTGAAATAAAATGAGTCGTGCATTTAGATTTAGTCTTTGATATGCGTCGCTATTTTTTATAATAATAATAATAATAATAATAATAATAATAATAATAATAATAATAATAATAATAATAATAATACAATTTTAGTTTAGTTATAGAACAAATTAAGCGGTGCATTGTGTTTTTTTGTGTGAAAGATATTGTATTTCCTGTAGTATTATTATGTTTAAGTACATGGAATTGCGTTAGTTTTTGTTTGTTTATACAAAAAAATAAAAATATATTGAATTCGTGGTCTTAAAATTTAACAACTTGAATAATTCAGTCATAACATTTAACTGTGCTCCTAAGTTGGATGCAAAGCTATTGCGGTTCAAGAGGTGTTTTATATAGTCTTATATAAAACCTTTTTGTAGGGGTGTTAACAATAGGTACCTTTTTTTTTTCAAAGTGAGATTATTAGTCATGCACCTGTAATCTCCTATAGTTTTCATTTGGCCGCGTGATTCTGGTAGGCTTGTGAATCAAAATCAATGGGGTTGGGATTTAAGATCACGACTAACCATGATTGATATCCTATCACCGCTCGCAAATTGACATGTTTTATAAAAATTTATCCTAACAAGAAGGTCTTTATATTAAGAAATTAAGAATCTTGGTTCGGACCCCGCTCTGGCAACTTGTTTCATCGGTTTTAGTATAATGTGACCGACTGAGACAGACATAATATCCGCGCACTGTCTCTGCGTGGCAGCACGTAAAGTTGTCAGACGTTAGTCCTGGGACCCTTCCATAATATAGCTTATATAGTGCTGAGGATGGACGCTGAGCTATAACTTTACCTATAATAAGAAAAAAATGTATCTTTTTATCTTCACCTATGATACGAAATAAATTATCTTATTAATTTTTACATTATTTTGTATGTAAATCAGTTATCACAATTTTCCGTAAATGTACGGATTTCTTTTTAAAAAAATTTGGCAGGTCAGAGTTAATTAAAGGTGTGTGAAAACTATCCCATTGCTGCTGTAAAAGAAAAAAAATGCATCGCTGGTTAAAAACAAAAAAAAACAACAAACAAAACAGAAATGCTTTCACATTTTTAAAATGCTATCTAATTTGTTTATCATCATTCTTACAGGCCAGAAGATTAGAACCCCGAAAAGGAGCTCTAGGGAGTGCGTAGAAGCGTTTTCACCCCGGCGTGAGTACTGAATTTGCACATTGTGCGCCAGTCTTCTATTCAACAATGGCGGAGTGCCCTCTAGGCATGAACGGAACTTCGTCCTGTCCAGTCAACGGACAGGAAGGCGAGGAGACATTGAACTACCACAGTTATTTAAAGGTGAATATGTTTAACTGTGGTGTCTTGTACATTATCCCTACCCCCTCCTCTTTCTCCCCTCTCTTTCTTCCCTCCATATGTCTGTCTATCTCTCTATCTCTTTCTGTCCAAGAAATTTCTGCTCCATTCTGTATCTTTCTCAACACTTTGTATTTCAGTCTCTCTCTCTCTCTCTCTCTCTCTCTCTCTCTCTCTCTCTCTCTCTCTCTCTCTCTCTCTCTCTCTTTCTCTCCCCCACATTCCCGAAACTTTCTGCTCCATTCTGTCTCTCTGTCCCACCCTCTCTCAGGCTCACATGCATACAGGCAACAACCTGGCGGATTGCCCTTAATAGGCGGTACTATTTTAATTTGTTATTTCCTGATTCAACCAAGGTACATTCTTAGTTTCACTAACTTGGGAAGAAAACTTCTATAACAATAACAGTCACCAGATACTTGCAAAAAAACCTCCTTTTTCATTCGTACCTTTTAAGTGCTTACTAGAGTAACCGATTCTGCCCTTGATGGGATCATTGGATGACCATTTAAAATATTTTATAAAGAGGAAAAGTGTTATATATATATATATATATATATATATATGTAAACAAAATATTCTTAGATAATTATCTATTGTGCAATATCTCTCCTCCTCCTCCAACCCCTTTTTTTTTAAATCTGCGTATTTGCCTGCCTTTCTGTCTATGTGTGAGAGTTTGAATGGATAGATAGATAGATAGATAGATAGATAGATAGATAGATAGATAGATAGATAGATAGATAGATAGTATGATAAGTAAGAGAGAAATACCATAGACGTCCTTATATTGTTACTGGCCCTTACAAAAAAAAAAGAATAATCTTGTACACAATTACATTTCTTTTCGAAAATAATATTCAATGGTTCCGTTTTTGTTTGTTTTTTGCTCTATAGTTACTCTATAGTGGAGTGATAAACGATAGTTACTCTATAGTGGAGTGATAAACCTTCCCTAGAGCGCTAAGGTTTTAGAGCAAAGAGCTAACACCTGCAAGGCTAGACTGCGGTACGGTCTCGAACATAAGAGGTTTTTGCCTAGTGCTTAGAGCCACTCCATTGTCGTTGGATTGAAATGAGACCTCTCGTCTTATCAACCACTTCCATCCTTAACACGGACTCTTTTTTTTTTTAACCCAATCGCACTTACATAGGTAATGATAAGAGACAGGCTGTATCAAACAACCCATTGAATGAAGAAAAAATTAATTACAGGTGGCAATACGACACGATGTTATTGTAATGGGAAAACGAAACTCGGTGGCAAAGTTTCAGGCGTTGAAAAAACAAGAAAACAAAACGCACGAGCAAAACAAAATCCTAGAATCTTAGGCCTAGATGGAAAACACAGAATTCTGCCCATACTGATATGAATACATAAATTTATCAAAGTATTACATAATTACGCATTATGATGAGATAGATGGAGAGTGATGTAACAAACTATTGAACCGTATATCGATTAGTCATGAGAATAGGAGACCAGATAAAGTGTACAAACGATGGAGTTCTAATTATCCGCGACGCTGGTAGAACTGTCCAGTTATCATACCGACAGTGCCTTACGAAGTTGACCCACATAGTAATTACATGTACAAAAAGAGTTCGTCAAATCAATTCGAAAACATCTCTCGACAAGTGAGAGAAAATCACCACCTTCATTGCACTATACCTGAAGTTGATGTTGTCTTTCTAATTGAGGAGGACCAGATAGCTCAGTCGTTAGTACTATGGACTCACGAGCAGAGAATTCGAGGTTCGGTCTCCATCTGGTAATCCGTTATTACGGACAACGTCGTATTCTTTTGGGAAGCTGTCAAGCGTTCTGTAAATCAAAGATTACCTTTGCATTAAATATATATTACTATGGTCTAAAACACACAAGTAACCCATAAAAGGAAAAGATACGATTCCCAGAATCGTTTTGGTTACATTCTCCAAATTCATAACATCAGAATAGCGTTTTATAACATTATATTAGTTGGTCCTGTGCCTGTTCTCGAGCAGTGTAGATTTGTAATGAAGTATAAAAGAAGAAAAAAAGACAGGTATGTGTCCTTAAGATTGACGAGCAGTCCAAATTCCGAATGACTTGGAGGATGAGTCCAGCATGGTCTCCCTCCTGCTAACCAATATCCTGCCAGCTCTCTGTAGCAGCACATAGTAAATTTGTCAAGCATTAGTCTTGGAAGCCTCCAGAGGTGACAGAGGTCTCTGGGCTGACGAGCCAAAGGTAATATAATAGTATTTCACCTCGCGCCCCCGGCTTGTAGTTTATTCTTTGGGGAACCCAATGGATAATACTGTGGACCTCTCCGTCAGGCAACTAAGAAACTAAGTGACAAACAGCTAACAATTTTCTGTTGTTCATAATTAATTTTGTTGTGAAACATGCCAACAAATCAAATGCATTGACGTCTTGCTCTAAAATGAACTTCGTATACTTCTTATACGATTACTTTAAACATCAATATTTTTTTTTTTGCGTGTAGAGATTAATTCAATTTAAGAAATGTAGGTTTATGACTGTATAATGTAAAAGCCAAAAAGTAAAACAGTAAAACACAAGGACTTGCTTACTCTTGTATTCATTCCAATATGTTATTCATCAATAGTATGATAAGTATAATATTCAATAAATAAAAGGTTTAATGTGATCGGCTGTGTGGCATATCATAAAATTGTCAGACGTCAGTCTTGGGGGTCATCCACAATATAGCCTAAAAAAATTATAGTGCTGACGTTGGACGTTAAAACCAACCCAACACAACTCAATAAATCAAAACATGAGGATATGATCTATTACTTTAGCCAGATTAAATAATCTGCAAATGAATAGAAGGGGTATAGTTATAATGCAAAGGAAAATAAAACACACCGTTAAATATTAACTCTACATACCAATCTGATGAATAAGACTAAGAGCTTTTTTCCCCTCCCACCAGCTTGACAAGTTGCTGAACAGCCAGGTGATGCAGAGCGGGATCAAGAGCCAGGCAGTGCACGACGAGCACCTGTTCATCATCACTCACCAAGGTAAGGCACCAGAAACTTAAAACAGACCTAGCATTTTTTCATTTTTTTATAGACTGAGGATTTTTTCCTCTATTGTTGGGTCAGTGCCAGTATGATGTGACTGGCTGAGACAGCAGTCCTGATGTCCCGGTGTCTTTACTGTCTCTGAGTGTAAAATGCATTTATAATTATCAGAAGTTAGTAAACTATACTACTCAGACCTGTCTGAGATATAGTCTACGTACTTGCTAATGTTTGGTTTAAAGAAACAAAACAGCTAATCAATGGGATTATTCTTTTGAATTTCTGAATTTTGATTTGTCAACCCAATTTCATACAACATTAATCCATTTGGATCTGGTTTTTATTTTTGGAGTTGTCACTGAATTTTTTAAAGGCAACTACAGGTACCAGAGATAATAGTAAATTTTGTAAATCAGTTATTTAGACATTGAGTTCTAAATGCAGAACTGCCAACTTTATGCCATAAAGCTTGTTTATTAGCATTTTTACTCTTTGGGGGTTTGAATTAGTACTGTTTGATGGCTAGCTGGTGGAAGCCCTGCAAATGTAGCAAACTATAATTTACTTTAAAGCACGTTTTTTCCCCACCATTATTTCATATCAAGTATGAGCTCATTGGTGGTATCTGCTTATGTTTAATGAGTTTCAACTTTATTTGATGTAATGTCTTTTTGATCATTGCATAATTGTGGCTTTCCATAACCATAAAACTGAATATAAATTAGCACTTTTATCACCAGACCTTTTCTGTTTCAGCTTACGAGCTTTGGTTCAAGCAGGTTCTTCATGAAATTGACTCAGTCAGGGAAATGTTTATGTTGCCTGTAAGTGATTTAAAGCTACTTCAATCATTTTGAATAATTTTACCAAATTAGCAATTTAAACTTAATATCTTTTGTAAAATTCTTTTTCTTCCCAATCATCTTTTTAAAGTTAGCATGAACTTAACTGTGACAAAATAATTATGAATTGGCTCATAAAAATGGTTATATAGTTTAAAACTAAACCAAAGATATAAATCACTGGATGGAATTAAGGGTTTCTTACATGATTATGGTCATAAATCTGTAAGAAAAGTATGGAATTCATAATTCACTTGTAAAAATTGTTACCCGATAATCACAAGTTTTGTTATACCAAACAGCATTCTTTACTAAAATGGATTCCCAATTTTCTTTGTTTTGTGAAGTCTTCTTGTTATGAAAAGTTAGTCCCATTATTGTTAGTTTGCTCAAGAAACTAAAAATCCACCATGCATGTAGGCAAGAAGTCTCTGAATAGAATTAATGTTATTAGTTGTTAAACAGACTTATGTTTTTTCATAGATTCGATTGTGAAGCCTGTTTTAAAAGTTTGCATCCATGTAAAATAACTGAAATAATAATGCTTTGTTGCCACTGTTTCATGGATCTATCAATCTCTTGTTAACAGATGCTGGATGAGAGCAAAACTCTTCTCATTCTGAATCGTTTGCAGAGAGTAACTTTGATTTTAAAGGTGAGTGCCATTGGATGAACACTTTGATTCAGATGCAGATTCAGCATTTCATATGAGTGAATGCAAAGAAATATTCCTGTATACACAGATACTGTTAGGTGCATGAAGTTACAAATGATAAAGATATTGGGGATACAGTGTTCAACACATATTGATTTGAAACCATAATTCTTCTATCTATTTTCTAAGTGCTACTATAAAATGATTTGGACTGGTGCAAAATATGTGGTAACACATTGATAACACTTTCAAACTTCATGGGGTCTCCAAAATACAACTTCTTTTGTCTTTTATCTTTTCCCCATATATCATCTCCTACTTAAAACATCATACATCATGTTTCTGGAGCAGCTGTTGGATGTCTCTCTTTTGCACTTTTTATCTTTTAACTGATAGCACAAGCAGCTATGATTAATTCAAGGGCAAAGTCCATAGGGTTAAACAATTAAAAGTAGAGAAGTTTTCGTTGTTCACCAATCATACTGTTTTGTGACTAATCTATTGAAAATATTTGATTTTGTGAAGGTTATTTAACTTAAAGCAATGGTGCAAGGTTACTTGAAATTAATGAAAAGAATACTAGTTCTTTCCTACAATTTAATGGGTATTTTTTTTAAATTTTGAACTAGATGGGAACCCATGAAAATTTTGGGGATTTGTAGGATGGACAACGCTGACAGGAATAGGCCTACTAATTATTTTAGAACTGAACATACAAATTACACTGCTCTGAAATCCAGGTTCAATATTTGTAATTAAGAGTAGGTGAGAAACCATCGGGCGGCATTGTTTACACAAAAAACAATCTCCTTGTTGAAAAGCAGCACTGTTACTCTTCTCAAATCTTTAAGATATTTGCACTATCATGATATCTTGTGCTGTCAGTACGTTTAAAAAATTTAAATCAAAAGTTTTATACTATCTCACATGTCAAAGTAAAGGTGAATTACCATGGAGTACTTAATATAGTAATCTATGTGAATTACACAATACTTAAATAATTAGCTTTTAGAAATTTTTTTTTCTTTATTTCGATAAAAGTCAATGTATATCTAGATAAACTTTGGGTTTAATAGTTTTTTTTATACCAACAGATCCCTGTTGTCCTGCATGTGAATTTTTTGCATAGGATAAAACCTTACTTTGTTGTACTCTTAATTGAAAGGATGTAGGAAAATAAAATAAAACCCTATGGTTGTAGTAGGGCCTCTGAAATTACCCAACCACTAAACCCCTAATTCTGACCTTTTTCTGATTGAGAAATGGTGATAGTAGTTACTCTTGGGAGATGATGATAAACGAATCAGCATGGATATTTAGGGAAACTTTCACCTTTGTAATATCTTCCAAACAAAACAAAGGAACAAGGAAAGTATCAAGGCGATTGGAGTATAGTAGTAATTTCTATGCCAGATTGAACAGAAAAAAAAAGCCTAAATGAAAATATGTTTTGTGAGCGGTTCATTAAATTTGTCCAATAACCTGGAAATTTTCAAAACTACAACAGTCCTTTCTTCAGGTCGTAGTGTAATATAAAAGTTAAAAACTAGACTGGCTCATAAATAAAGTGGACTAGAGAGTATGTCACATCAATCTTAATTGAGTTATGATATGGATATTTCAAGAGTTCTAAGCTTTTTTCTGACCAATACATTCACTAAACCCATAAAATGTTCCACTAAATTTGAGACCTGTTTATGAAAATTTACTTTTGTCATTTTTCTCCTGCAGTTATTGGTTGACCAGATAGACATCCTAGAAACCATGACACCATTGGATTTTCTAGAGTTCAGGTACCATAAGATCTTATCCAACTCCATCAATGTGATATGAGGCACCTTTTGAATTGTATAATATTAAAATTTTTTACCTATCATTAAAACCTTTTACAAAAATTCGCAGGGGATTTAGAATTTTGTGTGTGTTCATTTATTGTTTGAGCGAGAAGCAGGGGCACTGAAGCTGTATGAAGCTTTTAGATTTTTTTTATTTTGTACTGCTTTATCACAAATACATTAGGACATATCTTTGATGTTCATGTAATATTTTGAAATAGGTTGCATATATCCATCTTTCTCATTTTTGGCAGACTCCAGCTGTCTACATCTTCAGGATTCCAGAGTTTACAGTTTCGTTTGCTGGAAAACAAGTTGGGAGTATTGGAGGTAATGTTTATTTTCTGTTTTTTTGTTAAAGTGGTTACAATGCACTTTATCACAGAAATTTGAACTGAAAGCATCTTGTTTAAACTAATGCATATTTGTGCTTGTAAAAATATGTTTTTATGAATGATAATAACTGTCATTTGTTAATTTTCACAATCTGAAACTTGGAATTAAAAAAAACAACAAAAAAACAAAAAAACAAATAAACTTATCTTTAAATGCCCTCAACATAATAAAGTTAACAACAATGCTGTAAGATTACCATACCATGAAAAAAATTGTTTAAAATAATCAACTTACCACATGTTTATAATATCCCATATTGTATGCTTTCTCAAAATTTTTTTTTTGCTCTCTCTATTTTTACAAAAATATAGTCATCACGAGTGAAATACAACCAGCAACACTATGCAAAGGTGTTTAATAGAGAAGACCAATTAAAACAAGTAAAGGATTCTGTAGAGCAGGACTCTCTCTTCCAATTAGTCGAGGTAAATTTTACAGCCTGTCAAACTTTTATTCGCATATAATTTCATAAATCCTACAGTAGGAATAATAACGGTATGAGATATTTGAAGGATTACTACCAAAAAATCAATCCAAAAGAAAAATATTCTCAAACTTTTAAACATAAGTTTCTATAATAACGAATTCTGAAGAGAAAAAAAATCACAGTTGAACAAAAATAATTAAATCCTAAATTATACATTATGTATGGGATTTTACAATTCGTAGAATTTGAATTTCGAATTACAAGACTGTCATTGAGGTAAATATCAAGAAACAATCAAAGATATCTGGAGATAAAAAAAAATGGAAGGTTTTTATTGCCCTCATTTTTTTCCACAGGGAATGTCAACAAACACATTACTCTTAGCTCAGAATGTGCACAAACTTCAGTTTGTATATGAACCCATGTTGGTTAACACAATATGTATGAGTTAGTTTGCCCTGTTTAAATATTTACGTTCATGTATCTTGCTCAAGCATTTAGTACTTCACTTGTAAGTCCGTCTTTCGATGGTGAGATACATTTACTTGAATTGTGATATTAAGCTTATCACATCTGCATTTGCCTCCTTAGAGATGGCTAGAGAGAACTCCAGGTCTAAACTTCAAGTCGTTCAACTTCTGGGAGCTCTACAAGAGATCTGTGGATCGATGGCTGCAGGACATAATCCTCTCCCCAGCTGAGGTGAGACTCCTCTACAGCTTGCATATTTTTACATTATGTAATTTCTGTCCCCAGGATTTTTAACATCAGAAAGCTTTATTCCCATGATACCGGGATTGACTATTATTGTAACCGATAGCTGTATTCCCAATATTATTGGGAATTAAGTGGTTCTTCTTTTTCAGATCTAATCTTTAGATCTGGCTAAACATTTACATTGCACATTGCTTTTAATCACCTTTCGTTTGGTATCTATGTTATTTTACTATTTCTATCTCAGAAGGCCAACATTTAGGGCAGTTTTGAGCTCAGGAGCTCAGGTTTCTTAGGTTTAAGCTAGATCTTCTTGTGCTTCTAAGGGAGTGAAATGTCTCTAAGGTATACACTCAGTCTTTTATGAGAAGGCACTTAAGGTATACTGATAACACAACCCAAGAGCTTGACATGCTTGTCTAAACAGTTAAAGAATGGTACAACGGAAAAAGTTTCATTAAACAGGAAGAAAACTAAAATTGTTGATATTGACAGGTATAGTTCTTTTGCATATGTAGTTATAAATGGAGGAAAGATGGAATGTGTAAAGAAATTTGAATATTTAGGTGCTCACGAAGATCTAACATAGACCAGAACAGTTTTTAAATTTTGTTTGAAGGATAGATTCAAATTTATATTCAATTACGTATCTTCCCCCTCCCCCCCTCCCTTTCCTTCATTAGACTTATCTCTAAAACCTGATATGATCTTTATCTGATACAGGTTTTACATAAACATTTGAATTGTTCTTTTTGGGTCTAGTTCTTATCTTTTTGCCCTAGTCATAACAAGATAACAAGGCTCTTTAAGGATTTTTCACCAACAGTTTGTTTAAAATTTACAACACAAACGGGCTACAAGAACATAATCATGGTTGCTACAAGTAGTCAGCTTTTTTATCATGATAAAAAATCAGTTCACTCTGGAAGTCTAGAGGACACAACCACTGTACAGAGGCTGAAAAATATTTGCAGTTTCCTTATAGAGAGTTTAAAAAAAGGAGATTTATACATTTTCCCATCACCCTGCACACATGTTGAGCGCATTGTGCTAGAACCTTTTTTTGTATTCATTTGCACAACTTCCATTTTGAAATAACAAAAATAAATTATTTACCTTTTACAAATTTATGAAAATTCCCCTGAAATAGTGCCCACACAAGAAATAAGCCTTTGTTATGTAATGTGAATCTCTTTGCTAATATACGGAAACTCATGGGTTTTACTGAAAGAATAAAGAAGGCAAAACTAAAACAGGAATTACCATGGTCCCTAAAACCAAAACACAAGACAACAATGAAACAATACCTTTAAAGAGATTTAATTAGAAGAGACACAAATGTATACACGTTTGTACATCTCAGGTTGGGGGCAGAACTGGCGCAAGTGGCAAATCTTTGGTCTCCCAATTGTGAGGTTCGAAACGAACGGTCGGGCAAGATTTATTTTTCCAATTTCGTCCCCTACTGGTGCGATTGGTGTCAGTTTGGCCTGCCTCTGTGTGGCAGCATGTAAAATTGTTACCAGTTAGTCTTTCAGTACAGCCTTGAAGCTAAATCTGAATGTTAAGAAATCAACTCATTCACTCACTCACAATATGATTAGTAAGATATCTGTGCTATTGTGCTAATGTATAGTAATGATACATTATGAAAAATGTTAAAAGTGAAAGGAATTTCAGTCTGCAAAACCAAAATGCCTCAAAGTTTACATTTTCGCATACCAAAGGGGGTTCATGTGTTTAATCTTGGTAGAGTTTGTGAACTTAAGATAGGGGAAAAAATGCCAAAGCTTCACATTTGCATGCCTAAGTATTTTATACGAATGTTAGTTCTACAGGATCCACACTGAAACACAGGCCTGCAGTTTTTTTGCTACCTGCCAAAATGTACATAAAAGGGGGAATTTTGTATTTGGAAACCGAGCATTTAAAAAAAAAAAGTAATGTTAACCAAAGTTGTAAAAAAACAAATATGGTTTTCTCCCTCTATTTCAGGAAACAAATGATCCAAAAATCAAAGAAGAAATGATGGCAGAGTATAAGAAGCAAAAGGTAATTACTGATAAATATTACATATAAAAAAGTTGGAATTATGATGTAAACAAATTACAATATTGTTTAGAGAACACTCATAATTATATTCATCATGTTTTGGCTAGAACAAAATGTGAAATGCTGAAAAAATATCGATTTTCTAGAAAAGTTATCTTGTCAGGTATTTAGTTATAACTAGTGTTGTTACATTTGTACTGCATTAAACTAGATAGTTTTTCTTAATTCTTATGTCTTTATTAATTTTGTAGGCATTTTGATAAAAAAATGTCTTTTTCTGAGCTCTGGCCCCTGTTCATATTCCTCTGCTTCTTTGTCTCGTTCCATCTGTCTTTCTCTTTCTCTTTCTGCTGTTCATCTCTTTCTCTTCTCTGCATGCCTTTCTCAGATTTTCTGACTCTCCATTTGTCTGTGTCTGTCTATCTGTATTAGTTTTGCTCCCTTGTCTGTATGATCCTACTTTTATCCCTTCTTCCCAGGACAGCTTTGACAGTGTTCTGGATGAGGACAAGTATAAGTCATCAATGGCTAGAGGTAAATACATAAGATGTGCTGTTTGGGGGGCGAAGTGTCTCAAGTGGTACACATTGAAATATGCTGTTTTGTGGGGGGGGGACGAGGAACTGACTCAAGTGATATAGCGTTGATCTCAGCCTTGAGATGACCACGCTTCAAATCTCACGATCGGTCAAGTTTTATATTTGTCCGATTTCGTCCCTTACTGGTTGGGTTGGTGTCAGTATAATTTGACCAATTGAGACAAGTCCCGCTTTCCTTGACCTGTCTAGTGTGTGGAAGCTCATAAGACGGTAGTCTTGAGGTGTGTCCACAATATAGCCTGTATAGTGTTGACGTTGGACATCAAGCAACCAACTCTAATCAACTCAACTCTGTTAAGATTGGATAGTTTTTTAATATTCTATGAAGTTGCTCTATGTATTTTTTATAATTTTTTCTCCATGAGGGAAATAATTGCATAAACACTGTGAAGCTGCAAAGACCAAAGAGAAAAACATGATTAAGATTTAAACTATTTCTTATTAACTAGGCTTTGGCTTAAAAAAAATGTCAATATATTTTGATTATTGTTAGTTGCATCTTATTTTAAGGAAGACTTATTAAATGAATAGAATTGATGAAATTCCACAACAAACATTTCTTTCGCTATTGCTTTAAACTAAATTACTTTACAAGTATTTTTTTTTGTGGGTCTTTTAAGGAACTTTGCATTCAGAGTAGATTCTTCATTTCTATTAAACTTTAAAATCCTAATTCCCGCTTTCTACATTAGTTTTATCTCTGTGTTTGTGGTACATTCACTATTAAACTTTTCTCTTCTCTCAAGGTGACCGTCGTTTGAGCCATGCAGCCTTTAAGGGTGCCATCCTGATCTCTCTGTACCATGACCAACCTCGGTTCAACCAGCCGTCCAAACTGCTTTCATTGCTGATGGATATCGACTCACTGCTCACTAAGTGGAGATGTAAGTTGGCTATGGACTATCTTGCTGGATTTTCTTCTAATTTAATACTTGGTGAATACTACAAATTCAAATTTCAAAAATTATCTAAAAGTAATTGGCACTTAAATTTTGCAAATTGATAGACAGATGGTGGAACAAGAGTGCCAACAAACTGGCAGTTTTTTAAACTCGTAGGCTGCATGATTTCTCCATTTCTCAAGACAGTTGTAACCACCCAAATTAAAAAAAAAGGAAAATTTATCCTCCCTGAAGTTAATTTCTTTAAGAAAGAAAGAATTAAAGAATTAGCATCCCTGTGATCATATATTATGTAAATACATGTATAATAACATGCTTTCGATATTCCTGACAGTTAACCATGTATAACTTGTAGAAAAACAACTTGGAAAAAAGAGATGTTGTCAGACTGATATTAGAAAAGCACACAAAAAGTATTTTATATTCCTATTTTTTTTAATGAAATTTAAAAAAACATAGTCTACACGAAGGATGTAACTTAACATTCATTGCTTTTCATAGACAATCATGTGATGATGGTTCAGAGAATGATTGGAAGTAAAGTTGGCACTGGAGGTTCATCAGGCTATCAGTATCTTAGATCAACAGTCAGGTACGTCTCATGATGGTGGTTGCCTTTGTTTACTTTGAAATAGATGGATTTATTTTCTAGATCTTTATCTTCCTAATTCTTTTGGATCAGATAATGTTTGGGTGTAACTCTTGGTTCTCTATTGAAATATGTTCTGAATAGTGAGATTTTGTTGTAAACTAATGGCACGCTTTCTTTCACTCTTTACTAACACTAATTACTGAACATGTATTTTAGTCATTGCATTATTAGCATGTCAGTTATAGTGAAAGTAGTGCAATTAATAGTAGAAAATTATAACAGAATTGATGTTTCTTCTTTCCTTAGATTATAAATACACATTAATGTAAAAAATACTGACTTCTATAATGCAAGGTAAAAAAAAAAGTAGCCCCAAAATACAAAACAAAAACGAAAAAAGATTAAAATCTGACAAGTCTCTCAAATTTTAACACATGAGTATATACCAAACTTATGGATGATTTTCATGAATAACAGTTTTTATTTGCTTTTTTTCTATCCTTCTGTAGTGACCGTTACAAGGTATTCCTGGACCTGTTTAATACATCAACCTTCCTGATCCCTCGGGCTTACATCCCACCACTGACACGGTCCTTGAAGAGACAACTGAGCATTCTATGCCATGACCACATTCCAGGAGAGTCGTCTGAGGAAGATAACGACGACGATGAAAAGGTTGAAGGCGACACTGCAAACGGAAATGGAGCCATTGGTGCAAAAGTCAAATTTGAAATATGATGCTGAGAATCATCCATGAAATCCTTTAAAATTCTGGTTGTGATGGTAAAAAAAAATAATTAGCAATATCTTCTATTTTAAATAGATATTTCAATACATTTTTTAATGAACATATAAGTTCAGTTGAATATTTTAAAGTCAATTAAAGAAAAGAAGGACACAAACTCAACATAGCAAAATCGTACAAAGGTGTCACAAGCATCAACATTAAGAACCATGAAGCTCTTTCCTTTAATTACTTTGACATATTGCAGTGAAGACAGAGGAAAGTTAAGTGAACTGTTTTTTTGTAAGTTCTGTCAAATTTTTTGAAAAGACAAAAAAAATGTACAGACAAGGTTATATGTATATGTACATTCCATATTGATCTGAGAGTGAAATATTACTAGCTTGCTAGAAGGAAATGGAAAAAAATAATAATAGTTTTTCAGTTTATTTAAGCTGCACCCCCCCCCCCCCCCCCCCAAACCAATAAGAGTCTAATATTGCATAAAGTATTAGTCCTAAAAGCAACAATTTGTCTTTAAAGAAGTTAAATGATTATTAATGGGCAGCCCAGAGAAGTTTGACAAAATATTTTCATTTTTATTCAGGAGTGATTATATACTCAAATGTAGTAGGGATTTAAACTGTAAAAAAAATGAAAAAATTGAGTGCTGCCTTTAAGAAGGCTTCTTGCCTTTACAATAGACTTTTAACATAAAAAAAAAAAAGATTTGAAAAAGAAAACGTTATCAATGAATCTCATTGAAAAGTGTATTCATCTTGAGTACTGATTTTTTTTCCAGGGGAAATAAGATTTCTAAATGTTTCATTTTTGAACAAAGGAACCTAATTCATATTTCAGTCATTTTTACTGTGGTCTAATTTCTTTTTAGCGATCTGCAATTTACAGGGTGATACTAAGATTTAAAATGATTATGTTGCAGATTTTTACAGAAACAAAATAGCAAGAACATTTGCATATGTTCATTTAAGTGCTTTACTGTATTTTTTTTTTTGTAACGGTATCAAAATTTTGTTATTAAATGTTTAGAATTATTCTACAGGACACTAGTCTCTCTGAAAAATAACTTTCCAAGGACATCATGGGCACAATATAGCCGTTACTGTGCTGGCGTACAGTAAAAACAAACGTACTCACTCTACAGAACAGAATATTCTGCATTATTGTTACATTGGTAATGAAATTGAGAACATACAATTAAAATAAAATGGGTTGAATGGTAACTGAAAGCAATAAAATATTTTAACAGGGGCATTAATATGTACATAGATTTTTTTAACGTGTGCCATTCTAAAAATTGCTTTTCTATGCAGTTAAAAAACAAGGAATTAGTTAGTGCAAAATGCATTTGTTAGATTTTCTTTTTTTTTTTCAGCTCTTTCTTCATGCATAAATAACTAAGTATTACTTATTGCCCTAACATGTCATGTTTCCTTTGTACTTTCTCATAATTATCATCTCAATACCATTCTTTGCACTTTCTTATAATTATCATCTCAATACCATACTTAAAAGAACCAAAAAGAAAACAAAAATATGTATGGATCAGTTACATGTGAATTGTTCCCCTTTTTAGTATTGTAAAATTTTATACATTATTTCAGAAAGAGTTATGTTGCCTAATTAGAAATTAGTCTTATAATCCTTTTTCAGGTTTTTGTTAAAAAATCCTTATCAAACAATAACATCAGAAATTAAAAATCTTAAAATGGAGCAAAAATTTAAAAACTTTTAAAAAGTGACAACGCACAAATTAGAAAAATAAATTATAGGCCTATTTAGATACACAAACATTAAAAATCTTTATGAGACTCCTAATTGTAATTCTTGAAAAGAAATAAGTTTTCAAACAAAGTGACAAAACTCTTTATAAAATTGCATTCCATAGTTTAAAAAATAATGTTTGTAACCAAAAGTATGAAGTTAAAAAAACGAATTGTATATACGTTGTCTGTCTTAATTTTATTGCTGAAATGATGATTTTGTTTGTTTACAAAAACAATATTGTATGTTAATTTATATTGAAGCATATATTAGAAGAGATAATTTCAACTCTAGCCTATAGGTTAAAAAAATTAAATCTTGTTTGTAACATAATTATATAATGAACTCTGAAATAGTCTTAACTTTTTGTTTTGTTTTTACAACTTTAGGACAGAGAAATAGATCTAGAAGTCCTTATTGGAGCTGTTGTGTTAAATATCACTGTTTGCACTTCCTATGATAACATGATTTGACTACTTGGATTGTATAAAAGCTGATTTAATTTAGTCCCTTGGAACAAATAATCACTCAGGGAATAAAAGAAAATAGGTTGAACAATTCTTCCATCACTTCAAATTGCTCTGAACTTCTTAAAAAAAAAGGAAAGAATTATATTGATAACCTTTTCCTGAGAGCAAAAATGTCCTAGTAGTTTAAACAGGATAAATTGGTTAAATTAAGCACAGAAACTATTTTGAAAACTAAGGCTCCGAAGCCTTGAATATAAACTTAAATTGGCTTTATAATGATAAAAAAAAGTGGCCTTAAATTTCTTCCAATTTTTAACGCAAACTTTTAAAATTGATTATATATTGTTGAAAGCTTTTGTGTTTTGCCTATGCAAATATTCTCTTTTTGTCATAAGACCTTGAACATGCATATTTTTTTCTTTATTTTGATATTTTTTAATGTTATGTTTGCCTCATTCATTTATTCTTGATGGTGTGGACTCTATGTGAGTGTGTATTTAAGCTTCATGGAGTTAACTTGTTTTTATTTTTAGCTTAAGAGACAAAAGGTATAAACTGGGATTTTTATGTTTCATCAACTTAAATTTTTTTTATCAACTCTTTAAGCCCTCATGCCCATTCCGCGTTTGATATAGGTTCTAGATAGATTTATAAATAGAAATAGGCTATTTTTTCCGTTTTCCTTTATTTTTGGGGATTTTACCGGCCGCACACTGTGGTCGCTCGGGTTTAAAGAGTTAAGAAAACAGACCTTTGGGCTACATAATTTTGCCATTGTTTTCAACATTCTCAAAATTTGTTTAACATCAACAGAATAATTCAGTATTGTGTGCTTGCCATTCACATAAATTATACAATAGGATTCAATTCATTAGGATTTTTACTCAAGATGGCTTTTTTTTTTATAACTTTACTATAATGCTTTTTTTCTGCTAAACAAGAAAAAAAAAAAAAAGAAAAAAGACAAAAAAAACAACAGACAAACAAAACATTGTTAAGTAAACTGCTGGTGTAAAATAAATTAATTGAAGAGTACATCTAACCAAAATTAATAGTCTTTACCTTGTACATGATTCATTGAGCATATCTAGGTCCGACTTCCTTTTGATGTCATGAGTTAATGGTCAGCACTAAAATTATTTAGGTGTCTTAGAGGGTCGATTTGAGAGTATGAACTAGTTATTCCACTGAGGGAAAAAAAGAATTTCCTCATTAGAAATTGTATGGGATCTTAAGACCTGTAGTCAAACAAGTCCCTAATAGAAGAATATGACTTCTAATTTGTTAATTCGACTAGAAAATGTGTTGTCTCCTTGACTGAAAATGCATAATCTATTCTTTTTTTTGTGAGAAGGGAGACAGCTTTGAAATATGAATACCATTTTATGTATATTAAATTGTTCCCCTTGCTTCTAGTTTTCAGTGTGTGTAGGGCCTACACTGAAAAGCTACAAATCAAGTTTTTCTCTTTCTGATTTAAAAAAGGGAACCACTCTCTCCTGTCAAGATAAATGACACGCAGCCAGTATGGGTCAACAATTAATTAGTAAAACATAATTTGTCAAATATATAGTGTGTTTAACATTGTCTTGATATCACAAGGTGACATTAGAAAGGTTCTGTCTATCATGTTAGATAAAATTATAAGTTGCACATAGAAAAAGGGTCTAACACCAACAGAGTGGAAGGACAAAAATTAACTAAATAACTTTTGGCATGTTCGTTATTTTATTTTATAAGCAGGTTTCCATACCATGCAAATGTTATTTTTATGATTCCTATATTCACAATAATGTTTTTATAAAGTCATCTTTAGTTTTATCACATATGTAGATAAAACCCTTTTAATGTCACCTCATGATTGTATGAAAACTGCGGGACGGCTCAAGATTTACATTATGAGGAATATGAATTAAAGAATTTTTTTTATGTGAATATTATTTAAAGCTCTCAATTGATTTTGAGAGATTTGTTCCTACAAAGTCAACAGAGTGTAAACGTGAGCAGATATAAAGATGCTTATGATAAACATATCAATACAAAATAAACATATCTTTACATATTTGGTTTACTTGAATTTGGAATTTTTTTTTAAAGCTTTGCATTTAATCACGCCTCTAACCCTATAAGTCACTCCTCATATTTGGAGTTGATATGACAATAAAGTATTTATGTCATCTGCAAACCATTTATGTGTAGCTCATTCCTTCATTTTTCAAAAGCTGAAAGAGTTATACGAGACGACGACTGCGGGAATATTTTGCCTTACAATGTCAGGAAAGAAACACTTAATACACAAAATTAAAAGAAAAAACAATAGCAGCATGCATTGTTCAATTAAAAATGTCAGTATAATTAATATATCTATTTTAAGATATTGTAATGTCTGGTTGGAAACATTGTGTACAATGTATAGCTTTCTCTGTATCTAAAGCTAAATAAGCAGACTGAGCATGGGAATGAGGGATTTTTTTTTTTTTCTTTTTAAATTTATTTGTTCACTAATTACAGAATACCTCAGCTATTATAGCCTTGTACAGCCATTTAAGAGGTACTACATTTGAACCTTGTGATGGGGATGGAAACTGATCACATCAGTAGAGCTCTTTCCAACCCAGACTTGTCTTCCCTGGAAAGTTTAGAGGATGTGAAACTAACCAAAGAATTAAAAAGACAAGAGCCTCTGTGAAGGTAACATTACATAAAAGTTTAAATGACAAGGAATGGCATTTAATATGTGCATATTCAGAGAAAAAATAGTGCTGTATGCGCCGGCAATATAACATCTTGAAAATATGATACTGCAATCTATTGTTCCAGCCACTGGAACTGGTTGTCTGCACCTGGAGAGTTCGTCAATCATTCTTATTTTCTTGGATAATCTTAAATGTCGCACAGGAATATGCACCAATATATTTATACATGTAATATAAAATTTAATATGGTCCAGCATTCTCTATGGTTTTATTCCAAATTATTTTATTGGACTCTTTGAGGCAGATGAATAAAAACTTTGATACCGCTCCAAAAATATAAATGGGCTTCAGTAACGAAACATCAAACTTGAAATTTAAAAGAGTAGTGTAATAAAATATTATGTGGTTATCATAGGACTCCCCAGGTCAACACACAGGATCTTAATTTATCTCCACCCGACAAGAATCGAACCAGGTTGTCCTGCGTCTCAATCCAACGCAATTCAGTACACTCTCATTTTAAAAATCGAAATGAGTAAACCTATTGCATATGTACATTATTTGTCATGTTTTTCACAGAACCACTTAAACCAAAGTAGACATATACGGATCATACAAGCATAACCATAATCAAGGATTTATACCAGATAAAAGATGTTTGATATGTGCCCTGATTTTGACTCGTTGCCAAGGTTTAAGATGTTGCTGAATGTATTTCGATAACAAGGGAAAAGGAAAGACCAAAACAAATCCAACGATCATCACTAGTACTGTAAACTGTTTATAATTATGTGTACCTTTTATTGTAAATTAATTTTAAATAATGATATGGGGAGAGTTGATCAAGCATAGGTATGATAAGCACAGACAGCAGATCTGAACTGTGTTAATGTGAGATACATTAATTTTTGATACTTGAGAGACTTCGTGAAATGGCATGAAGGAACTTTGACGGCGTCACACGGATTATCGACCTGGATTGACATTGTTTTCTGTTTCTTTTTTTAATTTTTTTAAATTGGATTTGTTCATTGTTTCTGGGTACCGGTATCGGGACAACCCGTTAAATAAAAGTTTACCGTTTTAATCATCGGTTTATTTCTTTGTAACCCATCTGCTTTCACCTCATAAATATTTCGCATTACATGATATACCAAAAGTCTTATTAAGCGCAGCTTCTTCAGACAGTGAAAAATATATCAAGAGGAAAAAAAACAAACATAGCCAGAGTAAATTGTTCTCCCCATAAATCCGCCTATGACATAGACGGCATTAAAGTCTTTGCCTTACACCTTACTTACCACAACTTGTTATTTTAACTTTTATAGCGCCACTTATCTGGGGAGAAATCTGAGAAACATGACACACAAAATATGTGGGTCACACAGATGGTGGATGTTGATTTCTATCTAGACCCAGGTTTTCCCTGAATGGGCCGTCCTGATTTCGACTGAACTAGATAAGTGGTTATGTCTTTTAAGTACTGGAAGCCGCAACTTACTTACATCGCCTAAGAACAGTATGGACCATATGCGGGTTTATACTGGTGTCATAAGAGAAGGAAGAAAAATCTTTGTTCTCTTGATGGGTCAGTTTGTTCTCTATTATGGCATTTGCAGAAAAAGGAAAAAAAAGCTAAAATTTACAACTTAGATCTAGAAGAAGACTTTTTTTCTATTATCTTCATAAAATTGCAATCAAGCACAATAATTATTTCTTTAGAGGAGAGCTGAATAACTTTATGGGTATGATGAACAGAATTCTTAAAAAATTATATCTGTTGTTTTTTTAAATAGCAAGTTTGGAAAAATATCATGTTACCATAAAGATCAACTTTGAATAAAGCACACTTTTAGTGTAGGCCCCTATAGGAAAAAAACAGGCCTACTGAATGATCTTGAAATATAATTCGAACAGCTGAATCTAAAAATATGCATAAAGGAGAAAAAAAAAGGTACCCGAAACATTATACTATAAACTATAACAATCAAAATAGATATTTTATTTGTCCTTACTACAGCAAGTTGCCTTCCTTTGCCTCTATTTATGTCTTCTATTTTTTTTTTTTAATTTACAATCTCCCCCTCTTCTGGGACTCACAGTTTTTCTGAGGGCAACATTGTATGTCTCTATTTACTGGTCTGCCTTCTAGTAGTAGGCCTACTTTATTATCTTTCTCAAAAAGCTTTTTTTTTTTTTTTGTAAAATTGTCTAAACCCCTTGCTCACTACTTTTTTTCAAACTGTTCATACACACACCATCACAAACTATGCCTATCAGCATCAAACTACTTGTTTATAACTCAAAACATCCTGCTTTTCTTCTCCGACCCCCACACACCATACAACTCTCTCTCTCTCTCTCTCTCTCTCTCTCTCTCTCTCACACACACACACACACACGTTTCCTTTCTCCCATCACCCACTCTCTCTTTTTTGTTAATCAGACTCAAATCCTTTTAAAATTAAAGAGTAAGAGTGGCAAGAGAAAAAAAAAAAAGACGCAAAGCAAATTAAGGCATCTTTTACCGACCTCTGAGAAGGGCAAACAACTGTTCCTCATAAGCTCACCCCGGGTGCTTTCCCCTATCCACTCTGTAAAACAACTCACCTGTTAAAAGTGCTAGACTTCCGGAGGAAAGATTGGTCTGTTATATGACTGATGGAGCAGCCTGTGTTTGATTGAAGGACATTGTGTACTAAACTGAACTGTACCCCTTCTGAGGTCTATACAAAAACTTGAAAAAAATACGTAATATTTTTTTTTCAGTTTTCCTCAGAAATATGCGACCTGAAAGGCCATGCCAAGTGGGTTTTCACAAGCATTATAATAATGTATATACATGTATAATCTATATGTACTATTTATGAAGTTTCTTAAGATTATACTGTTTAACGGAGAAAGGGGTCGATTGGTTGAGATTAAAAGAAAATAATAAACAGAAAAAAAGAAAAACAAAAACACCCCCCTCAAAGAAAAACAAAACAAAATCTGAACAAAAACACCTGTAATGAAAGAAAGAAGGACAGAAAGAAATCCAAGCCTGTAACATCAATACCGTAATTGTTTTCTTATTTTGAAAAACTTAGGGCGAAATTCAGGACTTCGAAAACAGAGAAGAGGCTTTGCGATAACGGGTCCCAGAGCAAAAATGAAGGCGATAGGTGAGGCAATCTGCATCGGCGTCCAATCATAGCTGTATCCTAGACTTACGGAGACAATATGCGATCAGACAGCTTCACCTCTATGGGTCGTGATTATGCCATCCGAGATCGTCGGTGGATCGTAAAGCCCGTGATGAACACAATAGCACGAACAGCAACTCTGGTAGGCCTTGTTCATGGCTATTCTAACAGAGTCACGTTTTCTTGTAGTTCTACATATAATTCGTTTCCACCGGCGTCAGAAATAATTATCGCCTTGAGCAAGTGTGGAAAAGAAATTAAAGGTGTGAACGTAGATATGAAGGTTCGCAGGTACCGGTACGGTATGATCCTAAAACATAAAACCAAATACCACTCGCGGCAGTTTTGTATTAGGGTTGTTTTGTTTTTTCAAATCATAATATTATAATATCATTCTCACGGTGAATGTAGAGTGACGAGAGAGGTAAAGTGCAGTTTGTCTTCGTGTTTTTATCCTTGGAGTAGGTTTGCAAGACGTGATTGTTTTTTCCCCACATAGGCTATACGAACGAAATATGACTGTTTACAATACTATGAAAATATGAAATACAATACTCTTCAATAAAAACTTTGTAAAATGTAAACGATAGAATATGAAAAACGTTGGGATCAGCGTCCACAACTACTTCAAATTGAAAGCCCTAGAGCCTCTTCATTTAATAATATTTTTCCTCAGGACTACTTTTACTGAGATGATTGAAAGAGTAAAGTAGGTTTACTAAAAAAAAGGGGTTTACCGTAAAAGGTACATGTTTTCAGCGCTGCACGTCATTAACAGTAATAGTAGTCTACATTCCCTATTTGTGTTTTTTTTCTATGAAGTTTTCATTAACTAATTCATCTATCGGCGTTTTAAGTATCAACGACAGTTCTTGTATTTTCATGAGTTTTTTTGCCATTGAAGTCTGTGTTATCACAATCATCGTAAATGACTTTCGTCCTTGTCATACTCAGCTAGCATTGGTATAGTTTTATCACACTTGAATTTTTGTGCAAGTAACTAGCCTTAACAGTCATCTTCCACTTTCGGATTTTAGACACACCACAAGCAGATTTGTATCCCATAAACAAAATACACAAAACGAATCATAAAGAGAGACAAAACTGATTTTAAAATGTAATATTGTATTAGGCAAACACATTAAGTTACTCTTCATAAAAACAACACAAATCCATCATAAGCCATGAACAAAAATTTTCAACATTACAAAGTTCTGTGATAACATAAAAAACCCCCATAGTAAATAAATGTATAAATAAAGGACGCCGATTTTAATGCACCTTGCAGACTAGAACGTGATATAATTGGAAAGTAATTATTGTGGGTTGTGGTAAGAAGTGTCCTTTCAACGAAAAAGCAATCTTAAGATATAAATATTGAGGAAAAAAACACACCATTATAATGAATTATTCATATGTAAGAGTGGGAAAAACAACTAAGGTTATGTACATGTGCATGGAAATATCGTCTTAGTAAGAGTGGGAAAAATCAACTAAGGTTATGTACATGTGCATGGAAATATCGTCTTAAATACTGAGACTTTTATCAACCATTGGTTTCATACAATGTGGAAACAATAAGATACTTTCAGATAATAATTAAGAACCTAATGAGTTTTCTCCGAGATCTAAGCCTCAAATACCATCTATCAATGACTAATTAAAAAATTACAACAAATGAGGACTGAATACTTTAAGGTTGATGTTTTATCAAGTTGCACAAATTTCTTATCGAAGTTAT
The DNA here is from genome assembly GCA_003991915.1 of Elysia chlorotica. Lineage (NCBI taxonomy): Eukaryota > Metazoa > Mollusca > Gastropoda > Plakobranchidae > Elysia > Elysia chlorotica. The sequence goes on from RQTK01000535.1 coordinate 84,956, forward strand.
GGATGAACACTGAAAATGATAAAAAGTGCGTAAATTGTAGCTTTATTAGACACTATCCTTGACAAACTTTACTTCAATTCATATTGTCCTCAATTTACTTAAAAACTAACATAACTTCATCTTTTCACACTATTGGTTTGATGATAAATTACACAATGTACCTAAGGAAATACATATATAACGAGAGCTGAAGGAATAGAAATCAAACCATTTCCCCATTTGTACACGGCATCTTGCGTACTTTTGCCCTAAATCTGAATCACTTTTTCAAAATAAAACCATTAGACTCAAAGTAAACAAAGTACTGGAAAGCATCAGAGGCAAGCAACTGGTTCGAAAACTCCTAAAAATCTGCTACTTATAAATAGGGTTACAGAAAGGAGGTCTGGGGGTCAAAGACCAACTGTTGTTAACTATGACAGATTTGACAATTTTATTAGACAATGCCTAGACTTTCTCACAGTACAAAAAATACAACAAAGTGATTTGAATGACAGATAACTGGAAAAAAAAAATGTTGATTTCAGATATATTCAAGAACAGTTGCATTTTGTGCAGTGGATTGCATAAATAAAAGGTAAATGTATTATGCATGTAGTTTTCACCATGATTTATTCAATCACTGAACATAATTACATACGTACAAGAGCTTGCAACCCAGACTTAAGATAATTATAGCTGACAGGCGATCTCACTTGTTTAGAAATATTTTGTTGAGAACGAACCATAAGAATCATGGCAAAATAAGCAAGGAATAAAAGAACCATAATGCCATCTCTAATAACTTGATAACCAAAGAATGACATGCATTTATGCATGCACTTAATCGATTTTCTGAAACCCATCAATCATCCAGGTTACTGTCAGGACGTGGACAATACCAATACATTCATCCATATTGCAAAGTGAACATTATGTTTTATATGAGCTCCATTCATCACACACTGTGATTATCATCATTTTGCCAATACTTATTTACCAATGATAATATAAAAACCAAACTTATTCTCATTTGTATTTTACTTCACAAATAATTTACATAAATATTTACAACCTCATTAAAACAGACAAACCCATTGCACAAACCCATAGTATAACTACAAGACAGTAATACAATTATTAATACTATTATAGCAATAATTGACAGAGATCATGTGTTTTTGTTCCACTGCCCTGCACAAAACTGATGACCAGGCTTAATTTAAAATTTAAGACTTGCTGTCCACAGAAAAATGTACTTCAAGTTTAAAACTATTGCTCAAATAATTTTATTTGATCCTTTAGACAAAAGAATGCCTCCAGCAAACAGGACAATCACTTACAATTATATAATTATATATCTAAGATTAAGTGACAATTTAACTTTAAGTCAGCAAAAAATGCTGTGAGAAGCATTTTTTCATTTGATCTTGTAAGATAAAAATTGTGACAGTGTAATTGAAAAATCACATAAACTTCAATTAATAGCTTTACTCTTCAAGCGCTTGCAATATGCTGTTTGATTTTCTCAATGCAAGTTGCTATCTCATTGTACAAATAGTGAAATACTTCAAACCACCTGACGTGGTCCTCAGTCATGTATCCAGTCACAATCAGAAGTATTGGATTTCTACAAAGTAAGGTAAAACATGAATTTGCTACATCAACTTCATAAATCTTTAGGTGACAGAGAAAAAAACATTAAGTTATAAATAGAAATTTGTTTTTATTCAGTTTGTCCCACTGCATGTAGTATATCCAATGTTGTTATTTCAGTTCTTGGAATGTAATATCATTGATTCTCAATGGAACCTGAAACGGAAAGATCACAAAAGGCTGTTTGGTTAATAGTTAAAAAAAAGTCTTATCTGAGAAAATTAAATTAATGAAACTAATCTTTAGATAAGAATGGCTGCTTTTACCACACATCTCTCTCTCTCTCTCTCTCTCTCTCTCTCTCTCTCTCTCTTGTCCGTATTTGTATTTCTCCTCCTTTTCTTCTTCTTTTTCCTCCTCCACGTCCGTATTTTCTTATTGTTCCATTTTTCCTCCTTCATTTTCTTCCTTTTATTCTTTTCATTATAAATCCACAATTTCATAAATGAAGCATTCACGCTTGACTTGTCACTCCTACATTCTATTAAGGCAGTTATCAAACTTGCATGCTTAAGTATTTACTAATATTATTATGATAACAAGTGGCACCGCAGAGTACCAACAATTTCACAGCATTTTTCTTTGTCCTGAGCCTGGTCTTTTTACATAGACACACACATTCCAGAAGTAATCTTATTATAACATGAAGACTATGTTTTTTTAAATCAATCTAACTTACGAGAATTTCCATTAAAATTACCTGACATTTAAGCATGACATTAAACGTTTTTTTTTACTAAGGCAAATACTGACCTTGGTGAGTTGACTTTTTTGATCGGGAGTCCATTAGGCCTGACGGGCTTGACCCCTGGCTGTTGAACATAGTCCAGCTGGTAGAGAGCTGGTTGACCGACCAGGGGGGTTCCCTTGCCACAGCTGCCTTGAATATGATCCACAGCTTTCCCGTCTGGTCGGGAGGATTTCGGGTTCACATCCGACGCTCTCCGAGGAGACTGAGGTCCGACGCCATTGGTTGGAGATGTAGTAGGCGAGAAAGACGCTCTTCTTGCATGGCCATTGGAAGTGGGGGATGTGGGAGAGATAAGAGTGGCAGACGTGTTTGGAGTTGTCCCACCAGAAAATCGGTGGAACTGTTGAGGGATGCTGTTGCTGTTGCTACTATTACTGCTGTTGCTCATACTCCTTGCGTAACTGTTGCCATTGTTGTTGGATGTGGATGAGGTGTGCATGGCTTTGGGGTTGGTGACAATGCCGTTTCTTTTCCAGCGCCGCTCTGGACTTTTGTTGGACAAAGAGGACTGACCCATAATAATTCTAGATGGCGAGGAGCCCGTGGATGAGTGGGTTTGTTGCTGCTGAGAATGATGAGGCTGATGCGGCGAGTGTTGATGATGATGATGGTGGTTGTGACTCCAAACATCAAGATGTGAACCACTACTGCTGCTACTACTGCTGCATGCTGTGAGGAAATTATTGTGATTTGCATTGCCGTTGTTAGAACCATTATGGCATAGTTGATTTTGTTGTTGATGTGCCTGTTGTTGAGTAAGATGGATTGAGTGGTTATGATAATTCTTAACGTAAGAGCCGTTGCTAGGCTGCAAATTGTTGCTGCTGGTGGTGCTAACAGAAGAGCTGCTTGCCGGGTGGGTGGGGTTTCTTTGCCACACTGGTTCCTCAACAGAGCTCATCATGTCGGCGTGAGGGTTGGTGATAATATTGATTGTGGCAGACACCCTCCGCTCTGGCTTTACTTGCATTGATGATGTCCCTCCTGGAGCAGAGTTAGAAGGAGCCAATACTGCATGAGTTCGGTTAAGACTAAGTCCAGGGCCTTTTGGTGGGAGTGGTGGTGGCGGAGGGGACAGCGCGTTTTCACTGCTCACAACAGGCGCGGTTGTGGTTGTTTTCCTACTGCTGCTAATGATCTGAACGCCAAGACCGGTATGGATCTCACAGTAACCCTCTGTGCTGTCAGCCCCTGGGCCCAGTCTTGCCGCCGGGGAGCTGGTGAGGGCAGGTGGGGGAGGGTGAGACGGTAGTGGAGGTGGTTGAGAGGAAGAAGGAGATCGAATAGCTTCTGGGCTCTGGGGTTCACTAACAGGTGACAGAACTCTGCTGATTGGTCGCGAGCGGTTTTTGCCCATTGAGCATTGCTGCAGCTGCTGTGTAAACGTCAAGCACTCCCTGTCTAACCGGGACATGTTCCCTCCACCTCCGCCACTCTGATTGGTAGACGACGTATTATTGCTAGACGACTTTGTGGAGGAGGACTTAGAGTTATATGAGTGATAGGACTTTCGCCGCTCAGAGGGCATTTCGGGGGATCCTGTCAATGCCATTATGGTTGACGTTGCTGTGGCAACAGCTGTTGCGGATGACGGCTGGGCTGCTGTCTCACTTGCCCTCCGAACCTCCCTTACAGCACAGTTGACGGCCCTCACTTCGCTCATACAGTCGCCACTACTGTGCATTCTATCCCTTCCTTTCCCATCTTTTTTTGATGGGCTCTGTGTCTCCTTTCCGCAATGGTTGGAAGACGCCACAATTGCTGTCGGTGATGAGGGAACATTTCCTATCTTGTTCTCGGCGCCCCCACCTCCTCCATTAATACCGATCCCACCAACTCCGCTGGAAGCGCTGGAAGAGTTACTCCTGCTCTTGACACCAGTGGGTACCACAGCCCCAAAGTCCTCCAGGATCTTACACACGATTTGATGGCCACTCTTGAGCGCGACACGGTACGGTGTCCTCCCGAACTGGTCCGCATGGTTGGGGTTGGCCCGGAAAGCCAGTAGAGTCCTGACACGTCCTCATGCCCTTCCTGAGCAGCGATGCAGAGCGCCGTGGCCCCCTGGTTGCACGTGTGGTCCGCGCTGGCGCCTGCTTCTAGCAATATTCGGACCACATCGTCATGGCCTTGCCAGCTAGCGCTCTGGACTGCCGTCCGCCGGTCATTGTCCTCTGAATTGACCTGGGCCCCATTCTGAACAAGGGCTTTTACAACCTGTGGTGAATATATGCTAAATTTTAATTTGGGCATGTGGGTTGTGTTTAGAATTCTATAGAAGAACTACCTTCAAATACTTCACAATTAGAACAGTGGCATAAAAAAACATAGATTAGGATAATTTAATTTCAAAACAACGAAACCGAAAGTGATCATTCATAATGGTATGAATGCTACCTCAGAAATAATTACATAATTATCAACCGGTTCCTTTAAATGTTCGCAGCTCCATTAGATTTGTGGAATTAGGCCTGCAATGTTTTTCTTTTAATATAAATTATTCTTTATTAAACAATAGGGTAAAAAACCAACTTGTCGTGACTTATTTTGTTGGTTACCTGAGCGTTGCCCTGCCAAGACGCAACGTGTAACGCTGTGCGACCCTCCACGTCCACTGCCTCCACCTGAGCGCCCGTCGCACGCGTCACGTAGCGTCCAGGTAGTTGATGTCGGCACCGGCAGTGAGAAGGTAGTCCACCACCTGGGAAACATGACAACCCTTTGTTATATTTATGAAATAATTTAAATTAATATACAATAAGTGCCTTATTAATGAGTAGTAAAATATACTGGCATTACACATTTTGCTTTTTCTGGTGGTGAGCATCGAACCCCCACCAAAAAAAGAAAAAAGAAAAAGAGAAACAAACAAACAACAAAAACAACAAAAACAAACAAAAACAAAACATAACCAAACCAAAATAAAACAACAGAAAAACAAAATCAAACACAAAAAGAACACACAACCATAAAAAATCCAAAACAAAACAACAATAGAGGAAAAAAACAACAACACATATTCATCATGGAGTTTAAGAATAACTGAGACTGACCTGTTCATGTCCCTCTACAGCCGCCACCCTGAGCGCGGTCTTGCCGTCGTGGGCGCGGTGGTTCACGGTGGAGCCCGCCTCTACAAGCCGCTGCACGACCTGCAGGTGGCCCTCCTGTGCAGCCTGGATCAGGCCGATCCTGCCGTCGTTGTCCACCTCGTTGACCTTGGCACCCTGCTCCAGCAGCATGGAGCACACCTGGGGGGGAGGGACGTGAAAAGGTTGACCATTAAAATAGAAGGGGTAAATGTGTAAGGGTTAAACAGAAAGGATGATTGTAACGATAAAATGCAAGCGGTTAATGTGCTAATAATATTAGAAGCGATAATAAAAGTGATAAAATAGAAGCGATAGGTGTAGCGATAAAATGGAAGAGGTAAATGTCGCAATAAAAAGAATGGCTAAATTTGTAACGATAAAATAGAAAGGATAAATTTAATGTGTAACGATAACATAGAAGCGATAAATGTAACGGCATAATAAACATTATGATGTTATGTAAAACAACAATCTGAACAATAAATGAGTGCAAGAATAGAGCTCTCGAGATTAGTGGTTCCGCCACGAGGGTCACACAACTAGTGGTTCTGCGCATGCCTGGTCACTCCATCTCAGCTGTATTCTATGAATAGTCAGGGACGACAGAAATAATTATGATATCTTCTATTTTATTTTTAGCAGCTTGGTCAATACGAGCGTATGTAACGATGTACACTGTAATAAAATAGATTAATATTAAGATAAAATAGAAGTGGTAGATGTAACAAAGTGATAGATGCAACAGTAAAACGGTCAGTATTTAGACCGCTTGGAGTTTAAGTTTGTTCAAGCTTGTTGCTTAGCGTCCAATTTCAGCACTAAATAGGCTAAATTGTGGATGGGTCCTAAGACTAACGTCTGGTAATTTTAAATGATGCCACACAGAGACAGTGACTCCTCTTAGCCAGTCATATTTTAGTGGCACTGACCCAACCTGAGGGGAAAAATTGGACAAATATTTATTTGACAAATTGTGGGTTTCGAACCAGGGACTTCTCAAGTGGGAGACCAACGCTCTACAACACGCACCAGTTCCCCCCCCAAACACCCGCCACCCCGTTTCCCCCCCCCCCCCCCCCCAGAACGATTGGAACAACCTGGTTGCAAAAGTTTCTGAAATTTTGAGTTTAAGTCCCTTACATTACTATACGGAGAAAGGGGCAACAAGTTAAGATTCAAATTCAAACTGCGGATCTCCTGCTAAAAACAACAGCACGTAAGTTTAGGGTTTGAGCGTTAAGAAAATTATTTTGTTTCCTGCGAAGCAAAATAACCTAGTTGAGATCTTTAAAAAAAATCTTTAATAAGAAAAAAAACCCCACCTGTTTAAACAACAGGAGCCAGACATATTTTCTCATAAAGGGGTTATAAGACAGGTGGCATGGGCCGAGAGTCAAAACTTAATATTTGCCAAGGAAAATTCGTGTTCCCTCCGGGTTGGGGTATGAATCAATGTACAGCGTGACAGAAAGACTTTATAGAAAGTAGTAGAACATTCCAAAAAAATGGAGGACAAACATTCTCGATGTTAAAATAATACACATGTGTTTTATCACCGTGGAGAACAATCTGTCAACTGGGTTAGGATTATAATATAAATACATTTTCGGTGCTTCGCGCTGAAACCACTAAGTTATTATTCTATTCTCTATTATTCTAAATCCATTATGGTATATTTTGGTAGGATTTTCTTTTAAACATTCTAAACAAACAAGAAGTCCCTGCTTGCATAAATCATTAATGTTTATCACGTAAACATGTACATGCATTAAATTTTTGCTCCAGGCAAATAAAATCTACCACGGCCTAGGCTGAAAATGTCAGCGCTGTCATGTTTAGGTATTCTGGTACATTATGAAAGCAATGTAAACAAAGCAATTATAGACAAGCATTACGGAGCCACAAAACAACACGGCGATAATGGTAGGAATACTAAAACTATTACATGTACAAGTTATAAGATTCCTCGATTTCTAATCCAATATTGATACGCGGATCATACAATGCAATCCCTATCTCATCATTAGCTTTGGTTTTCACACATTTTGTTATTAGTTTTATCATTCTATGGTTCTCTCTCCATACACCGCATCTCTTCTCTCTGTTTCCCTGTCTGTCTGCCTGTCTGTTTGTCTCTGTCTGTCTGTCTGTCTGTCTGTCTGTCTGTCTGTCTGTCTGTCTGTCTGTCTGTCTCTGTCTCTCTCTCTCTCTCTCTCTCTCTCTCTCTCTCTCTCTCTCTCTCTCTCTCTCTCAGTGATAATTCTAGCGGCATAAGCTGGATGGTTTTAGTTAAGCCCTAAAAGTTGTTTCCGATGTTCGCTTCTCAGGTATAAATAATTCTAAACATCATAAATCGTTCGTGCAGAAGAAATTAATTATAAGACAGTTGTGTAAGTCCCATATACAAAGTAAGAAACACACAAAATAGCTACGGTAACAAACCTAAGAGCCACAGAATGAGAATTAGCGAAGAATGCTATTATTTCAAACAACAGTAGTTTTTTTCCCAACAAGTGGGCAGTACCCAAAGTGGATAAACAATGCGTGAGGTTAACAATGTTCCATCAGCGCTTTTTATGCTTTTGAGTAAAATGCACTCACAAGTTGGGACATGCATTTTGCAGATTTGTAACTAAATCATTAACAATAGTGTCTTTTATACTTTACAACCAGGCTGTCGATCTTGACAGTTATTATTTTGATGAATCTTCTGTTCAGATATAACATTTTCGTCTTGTTATCTCTAATTTTCTTTAAAAAAAAAAAAATGAAGAACTGTATTAAATCCTTTTAATGTTCTCCCCCACACACAGAAAACCGCACACGCGGGATAGATGCAAAGCCTTTTGTCAATTTCAAATCCAAATCGGTGCAGTTTCAGTTCAGTAAAGTGATGAACTAAAGTCTACAAAACACCAAGTGTGTGGCCAAGGTGAAGGCTACATAGATTCCACTCACACAAAATAATAACAGAGCGGAGCTTCAAGCGGGCGAAATTTAACTCATTGTAATGATCTGTTTATCGTACATGTAGTTGAGCAGGACTAGATAGGAGAGGAATGGCAGGCTATTTTAAATAGCATGTCAAAGATAGGTCAGGGTAAAAGAGCGTGGGACTGGAAACGGTGGGTGAGTCGGGATTACATGTTTATACAAGGGCAGACAGTGTACAAGAATTAGATATAAGCCCACGGGAGGGGAAAACTTATTCAAATGATAAGATATCAAGAGCACAAGGGTATGTAAATTAGCGTCAGCAAACAAAAGAACAAAAAAAGAAAACCAAAAACAAAAGCAAAACAAAAACACAACAAAAACAAAACAAAACAAAGCAAAAACGAAAAACAAACAAACAAAAAACCAACAACACAACCCTACAAACAAAAATCAACAATAAAAACCCCCAACAAAAACAATGCATTAGACAAAAAACAACCAAAAATCACAAAAAAGGCATTAATAAAAAAAATCAACACGGAAAACAAAATCTCGTATTATGTGCAACATTGTTGCTTTGTAAACATAACCCGGCTGTGTTGACATAACCCAACACTTTGCTGAGACCCATCTCTCCTGCTCTGAACCCCGAAATATCCCCAGGCAGGACAGGCGCAGCAAACACGGACACCTGGAAAGCAAAGTTAACGCTCTTCCAGCTGAGCTGATCAACCAGAGCAACAAAACCAGCCGCAAATTGTACTAAGTTTGAGACGGAAAGCACGTGAAGTTCTCTTTTAAGTTGGGAGCACGCGAGTTGGGAGTCTAACTTCACTTAGAACTGATCTAGATCTACGCAAGATAAGCAGCAAAAAGGTATTTTTGTTGAAATATTTTCGTTGCACTGATTAGTCTGTACCTGTGACTTCTTGAAAGCGTTGAAGGGTGAGAAGCAAAACACAGGTTTCCCATGTACTGTGTACATTTCCTACGTGTCTCCTCTCATTAACCACAGAGCGAATAACGTGAGTACTACAGGGTGAGTACGGTGCTCAACATCTCAGCTTAGTTGGCTGTAGCAGGGCTCAGCATGGAGTCCTGTAAACTGAGCGGGGTTTAGGGTTCTGTTCATATAGACGTTAAGTGTACAGATGGTAGGAGAGAGTGGTCCAGTCATTTATTTTGGTAGCCGATAATAACGTTACTTGAGTACCTGGGGGCTTCTGGGAATAGCGACGAGGGAAAAGGTTATGGTAGGTGCACTGACCTAAAGTTATGTTAAAATGGTAGAGGAATTTGAGGTAGAGTTATGGGGAAAGACTATTAAAAAATTGGCAAAGAGTGAAGGTGATAGAGACAAAGAAAATGTGATTAAGAGAGAATGTGTGTGAGAGAGGTAGAGAGCGGTTGAGAGAGAAAGACAGACATATATATATATAGAGAGAGGATAAAATAAAATGTAGAAAAAAGATGGGGAAACAAATTGGGACAGCAATATACGGATAGAAGACAAGAGGATCAGAATGGTCTGCTTCGTTTTGGTATACCCCAAAATGGTATGAAAACATAAATAATCAAGCAGGTACAATATTATTCCTGTGTGATATTGAAAAAAAATGGAGCAAGACAGCTAAAAATATCGAGATTCAAAACCGTGCACAACTATAACGAAAAACTAAAACAACAACCCCAAAACACACAACAAAACGTCCATTTCTTATCGCGATGGAAAATTCCCGAAACCATGAGATCTTAACGGCCAGACACATTTACAGAATCTTGATAGAGGTTATTTGAAAGTCCATAGGTGCCAAAGTATTCACTTGGCTGATTAAGTATGCCATTGATAAACCACCTCTCTCTCACCTCTCTTACTTTCTCCTTCTCTCCTCTCCCTCTTTATCTATCATCATTATTTTCCGTTCCACCATGCCCGGTCCAAAACGTATCACGTATGCCAATATTTGTTCGTCTTAAAAATCCAAATTTCCCATCTTTTCGTCACCGCGGTACCTCTCTCCATATTTTTAATATCTCTCTCTCTCTCTTTCTCTCTCTCTCTCTCTCTCTCTCTCTCTCTCTCTTTCTCTCTCTCCCCTTCGATATGAGTGCGCCTCTGTAACTCATTGTCTGTCTGTCTGTTTGTCTGTCAATATGTATGTCTGTCTGTCTATCTGTCTGTCTGTCTCTCTCTCTCTCCCTCTCTCACTCTCTCTCTCTCTCATTGTCTATTTCTCTCTAACCACCCACGCTCTGCTGGAAGGATTCCCTAAACAACAATGACAAGTATTGATCCTAGATAAAGATCGATGGCCTCCCCTTGACTCTACGGGGCGATAACCAGGAGTCTTACTAGATTAAGAGCTTTTTGTTCGATACTTTCTTAGGCCTAGTGGGCGCTCTCAGTGCTGTGAGGAGTCTCTGGACCTAAATAAGATGGGGTTTTCACATCGACTCTCTTACACCAGAACTGATTCTCGAAATCGCCAACCTCTCTCTGAACCAGTTTAGTTATGGCAAACGGTAAGGCGAAAACAATCAGTTTTATGGCCCATCTCAATAGGGGACATCAGCCTAGCATGGTATAGAAGTCGGCGGGGCTTCAGTTATAATATAAGGAACTGTATCATTTATTCTAGTATCTATCAGTTCAATTATAGTATTTCTTCATCGCGGCTAAATATTTGTCATGAAAATGTCTTAAAATTATTTTGGTATCCTTACAACAAACGAAACTATGAGATAAAAATGCAAAGACGCTAATGCTCATGAAAATACTTTGACCATATATCAGTTCAAGTGGTCAACAAATACATGTAAGTTTATTCACATTACAAAGAAATACTAAAGTAATGTTCTTGTACAGAAGTTTATTCACATTACAAAGAAATACTAAAGCAATGTTCTTGTACAGATAGTACTCATTGAATTTCTGTCTTACTACTGTCTATCTGTCTGTCTCTTCTCTCTCATACCCCCTTCTCTCTCTCTCTCTCTCTCTCTCTCTCTCTCTCTCTCTCTCTCACTGTGTCATTGTTTAATTTAAAACAAGTCCAGCATGCACCCCTGTAAAACAAGACCTTCCATCTACTGAGAAGCCACAGAATACGGCCAAGACACTCTCCTAACTCCACATAAACTCGGGCATGCTTTTCCTAAGCTGTAGACCTCATTTGGCTAGAGAGATGTCCAATTTTTGCACGCGATCAGGCACACTGTTCAACGGTGCATACCAAATTGGACGAGAAAGTGAATACCTCTCAGGGGATGAGAGAAATGTTGTATATTGTCGTTTTGCCGTTGGTAAGTATCTCTCCATGGGGTTTCATCTTCTAGTGAATTTAGTATGGAATGCATCAAAGAGGCTACCGCTTTGTCTATTGTTTGTTGTTCTGTGATTATAAAACCCAAAAAAGTTCCCTTTCCTTTTCCCAGTGATTCTCAGTAATTTTTACTAGAACAAAATTAACATGTTCACCCGGTTTTCTACAAATCAATCTCTGGCAAAATAAAAAAAAACACAACAAAACAGCTACATTACGCGACACTTAAAATAAATGCTCTGCATCACTGCTTAAAACAAAGGCAAAAAAAAAGAGAAAACAAAAAACAAAACAAAAATGAATACAATATTAAAAACCTATAAAAAGCCAATAAAGTCATTTTAAAAAACAACAACAACAACCAAACAATAAAAATAACTACGCTGTGTTTTGAAATAACATCATTTCCACTTAAGATTTCTTGATTAAAATGTCAGAACGGTATTATTTTCATGTCAAACCCATTCTTGCCGTCACACGCAGCTTTAAAAGTCGACTACCTGTGATATATCAATCACAGTCTTAAACCAGTCCTTTTGTTTTACTTTCCAAAGAAGTAAATCTCCGCGGATATAAGGATATTGCGATAAAATTAAGTTATTCTTTGTCATAAAACCACACAGTTTTATTGTTCGTCAAGTATTGCCAATCTCTGAAAGCCCATGACGCTGGAGTATAGATCGTATTTTATTTTCTGATCATTGATAGAGTGGTTATTGATACGAAGATTATCAAGACGTCGGAATGACATATCGATATTTTACTGAGTCAACCCATGGGTAGAGGCAATCACTGCAGGCTTTAGCACTAATGTTGAAAAACATTTATTCACTAAGCCCTGTATCTGAGAACCCCGAGAAAAAATAAAGCCATTACAGACGCTCACCGAGAAAAGATTGCCATATTAATTCAATACTTTTCGAAAAGGGATTTCATACCATGGAGCTGTTCGCTGCATTTCTAGAAACTTTCAACTATTATTTCGCTTTTTCACATTCCGGTCCGATATTATAGATAATCTTTATAATATAATAATATTGTAGGCAAAAAGGAACGAAAATCGCAACAAAAAATACTTCAGATTGTCTACAATTCTCTCTCTCTCTCTCTCTCTCTCTCTCTCTCTCTCTCTCTCTCTCTCTCTCACGGCTTATTTCTCTCAATATCCCTTTTGCGCGTCTATTTCTTTCCATCTTATCTTTTCTATTTATATCAATCTCTCTCTACCTCCCTCTCCACTCTGTTTGTTCTCTGCAAACATCCGAAGTCTTCGTGACGCATTTTTTCCTCTCTTCTCGCATCCCATCCCACTACAACCGACACTAAACAAAGCAGACAATTTCCCAACAAAACAGGTAATTTGATTAGCATTATCTGAACAGCGTTCCCAGACAGCGTCCGTGGCACTGTTCCAGGGAGAAAAAAGTTCCTCCTGAGATAATGATGGAACACTTTGAACTGTCTCTGTGTCTTGTCTACCGTGGGTTATAAGCACCTCGAAGGCGTTGATTTATCTTAGAGCTTGTTTATAAATACATGTAGAAATCTTTAATTGGTAAATATTAAAGTTTGTGGGAACAGGTTAGCCAGTGTTATAAGAGAAGCAATATAGTTCTTTCGTAGGAAAAAAAGATTCAATACAAAAGAGTTTGAAAGAGGGTAAAGATGAATAACACAGGTGGTTAAAGAACTAACTATGAATATAGTAACAAAAAAAAAAACAGATAATAGAAACGTATCAAAATATAGAAAGTCAAGCTAAATACACAAGGGAGATAGAGATTTGGTGGATCGATCGATAGATAGATATAGAGAGATAGATAGCTAGATAGATAGATAGATAGATAGATAGATAGATAGATAGATAGATAGATAGATAGATAGATAGATAGATAGATAGATAGATAGATAGATAGATAGATAGATAGATAGATAGATAGATAGATAGATAGATAGATATGTAAATACACAGATATAAAGAATAATACATACATGAAGAGACAGAGAGAAAGAGCTGGAGAGAGATAGAGAGAAGGAGGGAAGGAGAAGAAAAGTGTCGTGGTTTAGAAAACAGAAGTTAACTTGAACTGAGAAAAAAAAAGAATATTAGTTTATGAGAAAAGAATAAAATATCCTTACGTAAAAAAGACGGGCTCTTACGCCAAAGTAAACGAACTCACGTACGTAACATGTCACACACACATGAAAAACTTTATGATACAAGTATTACTGTCCATAGCTTCATCAACCGTTATAAACCTAACTTCTAAAGAGCAATCAATATCTACAAGGACATGATTGTGAAATAGGAAAAAAAACAGTCTTCATTACTGCTCATATTACCCAAGAGAGAGGGAGAGAGAGAGAGAGAGAGAGAGAGAGAGAGAGAGAGAGAGAGAGAGAGAGAGAGAGAGAGAGAGAGAGAGAGGAGAGAGAGAGAGAGAAAGAGAGAGAGAGAGAGAGAGAGAGAGAGAGAGAGAGAGAGAGAGAGAGAGAGCAATGAGTGGCTGTGGTACCTGTAGTGGTAGAGTATCAATGAGAAATTGATGAAGAGAACGTAAACAAAGATTGCCTCACTGGGTAAACCGATGCTTACAGTAGCTCACCATGGAGGTGAAAGGCAAGGTGAACTTAATAGATAATTATATTTGTGTTCATGAAGATTTTCTCTCGCTGTCTCTGTCTGTCTGTCTGTCTGTCTGTCTGTCTGTCTGTCTGTCTCTGTCTCTGTCTCTCTCTCTCTCTCTCTCTCTCTCTCTCTCTGTCTCTTTGTTTCACTGGGTGAAATCTAAGTTAGGTAATAAACATTATTTTCTGCTCCATTTTAAATAACTATTAATTCTAGTCTATAAAAATACATTATTTCAGACAATAACGCCGTTTATCAGACCTGCTTGTGTGTAAGCTTTAACACTTGAAATAAATTAATGACATGCCTACAATTCAACATCAATCATTCGTGAGTATTGCGAAAAACAAATATATTTCGTAACAAAATTGATGCACCCTATCCATAAAAAAACTGATTGAATAGCTCAAGAAAAACTATTGTTATGTTCCTAGAAAAACGATATGCCAAGCAAAACACTTAAAACGAAAAGGGTACCCCGTCTTATTTCTCTAATCTATAAAAAAAACAACAACCCCAAACCAACAAAAAACATGTAAAAAAACCATACTGAAAGATTCCTGTATATATTTATGAAGCAAGGATGAACATACATCATTACATGTACTGCTTTTGGCATTTAAACAAAGACCCATATTAACACACCCTACAAAAAGACACGAGTAAATAAAAAAAACCCGAAACAAAACAAAGCAAGAAGGTACATTAATTACAAAAGAGGTTATTGGAATGGGAGTAAAAACACTGCCCTGATGGAATGATTTGCATGATTGTTATCGTTCGTGATTCAGACTAGAAACTGAACATACCAATCTGCTCTCATTACGGAGAGAGAGGTAGATTTCCCTCACTGAAGATAACCTGATATCTCAATAATGAAAGGACATTCTTTCACCAAGAAAGACACAAAGTAAAAGAATAAAAGAAAGAGAAAGATACAAAGTAAAAGGTCGCCAGCTTCTTTAAGTATATTATTTAAGTTTGAAAATTAGCATATCGGTTATAAACTGCGGCAGTTTGGTTGTGTTCAAATATGAGAGAGAGAGAAAAGATACCCAGCTCAGGATATGTTTTAAGTTTTTAAACAAAACCATCGGTACATAACTGTTATAGTTATGGTGGTTTCAAACTTGAGAGAGAGAGAGAGAGAGAGAGAGAGAGAGAGAGAGAGAGAGAGAGACAGAGAGAGAGACAGAGAGAGAGAGAGAGAGAGAGAGAGAGAGAGAGAGAGAGAGAGAGAGAGATTGAGAGAGAGAGAGAGAGAGAGAGAGAGAGAGAGAGAGAGAGAGAGAGAGAGAGAGAGAGAGAGAGAGAGAGAGAGAGATTCCGAAGTTCTAACAAAATTGAGTTTTATAAGCTAAGCATGTAAATTTGATGTCTGAACAATGAACTGATTTGTTTGGCATGTTGGTTTCGATTCGTCCGCGGTCAGCAACAAATACAACTTGGACGGATCCCGAGGCAAAGGTCTGATAATTCTACACTAAAGACAGAGACAGGAAACGGAAAGTCTGTCACATTATTCTGACACCGACCCAACCAGGGACCTTAGCGGGAATCAAACTTACAACCTCCCAATTAGAAGCTGCGAGATCTATCATTGAGACACTGCGTAAATTTACCGCTCAGTTCGTGAGGACATGCAAGATTTCATTTCAGTCGATTAGAAGTGTGCTCCATCACCTTATCAGCCGCCAGGAAGGCAACTTGCATGTTGCAACCAACGTGCCACCATTCTGAAATCAGCAGCTGTAGTTCCAGCCCTGAGCTCTGTGTCAGCCTGTCAGCCTGTTGGACTGAGAGAGGTCATGGGTCACTGATAGATTTCTTGCGATAACGGTGCCTATAACGAAAACGAAGACGACAGAAAGGGAATCTGAGCCAGCGTTCAATTATAGCCATTTACAGAGCTAATGAACGATTAGAAAACGCCGTGGTGAATGGGCTTGATTAGGTCATCAATTATCGTCGTGTAAACCACAAAGCCTGTAATTACTGTGCTCACCCGGTGCACGTGCATTGCTAGATCACCTGCCACTGGGAGGGGGCACGCCTCAGTAACGGCGGGAGGGCTGGGAGCCTGGGACGCCGTGCGGTTACCGGCATGTTCGCTGATGTGGGTCTTCATCACGCCTGCAGCGCACGCCCGTTGCGTCACATCATTAGGGCGTCCAGCGAACTGATTAGAAAGCCACAGGTCTACTAACACAGATTAGAGGCCTTACGACAACAGTTCATATATCAAAGACGATACGCAATGGAAGCTTTACTGGTTTCCAATCATAGCTCTATCCTATATCTACGTAACCACTAACCGATCTAAAGGGCCTGATTATGTACTTCATAATTGCCGTGTTGATTGCAAAGTCTGTATTATTATGGTACCGGAGACTCCACATGTAGTAAGACGATAGAACTCTTAGTGTTATTGCAACGGGGATCAAGCGTAATGCGTGCTCATTCTATTTTCTTTCTTCATATAAAGGCCATAGCAAAATCAGTAGATAGTCTTTTTGTTAAGGTATAAAGATGAAAATTGTTTATTCTGACACAAATTTCACAGTCTTCCCGTGAAATCTCTCACCACCCCACGCACTCTGGTGCTAGCCATGGCACAAAGCTGGCATTTAATAGTCTATTGACTAAGTTATATATAGACTATTAAATTTTTTTTTAAGTTCACCCTCTGTATAGAAAGGTGTGTCATAAAATTTGTCTTCTCCTTGATTTTGAAGTTTAGTTAACAAAACGAACATTTTACAAAGTGGCGAAGATTGTGTCTTGCTATGTCGCAGAGTACACTGTGTACAGCCATTTTCCTCCTCATTGCTCAAAAAATATTTATTATCAAACATTGCGAGAAGGTAAAACTCGCAAACTCGCCATCAACAAGATATAGTTTTTTTTTTTTTTTTTTTTTTAATTGACCTGCACTGCTACTGTAAACTTCATTGCATGACACTATCTACAATGAGGGTAATACTTTTCTTCCATGAAATTTCTTGTAAACTACTTTTTATTTTACAAAAGGCTAGGGGGCGGAAACTTGGCGAGAAAAAAGGACATTCTCTATGTCTCTTTCGATAGATTATTGAGATTCGTTGGTGTAAAGAAGTACAAATCCCACTTAGTTATATGATTTATAAAAATACAATACATTTAGTCTAAACAATATCTAACTTTGGTCATTGTGCCGAACGGAAAAAAACGACAAATTAATTTATTTAAAAAAAAAAAGTCCGAAAAGAGACCGCACGTTTTCTAGAGGTATTAGACCACTTAGTTTAGGCTAAAAGAGGGGGAAGATGCCATGGAGGCACAGGCGTTTCCGAGCAAAACTATTCCAATTCTCGCAGGGTTTTACTCCCCGAGGATCTTCTTTTGGATGCTGCATCTCCGGGATATGTTGACATATTGCGTTACCTGGTACTCGGAAACACAAGCAGAACGCCAATATTGAGGCAGGACTAGAGTGTTGACGTATATGACGTGCATAATTCAGTGCGGTACACCGTTAAACAGATCCCAATGTGCCACTCATGGATACTGATGAAGGAAGAAAAAGAGATGTGCAGACAGACAGAGACAGACAGACAGACAGAAAGAGAAAGAGAGAGAGAGAGACAAACAGAGACAGAGAAAGAGGATTGCGAAAAGGAAGAAGAGAATTAGAGATAAAGAGAACACAGTTGGAATATGAAAGAGAGAATTCAACAAAACCTTCAGAGACGAAAAATAAACAACAAATGATAGAAGAACAAAGAGATATTAGGTGGTTTGGTGAAACATAATATATGGAGAGAAGGAGGGAGAAGCAGACAAAGAAAGGAGGATAGAGCATGATATTTGAAACTTGAAAGGATCAGAAGCAGAAAATTATAACCAGTTGTCAGCCAACAGCAACGCACTGCATCACTCGAGTTGTCGAGAGCTTTGAACCTCCGGTGAAACAACTCAGCGGTCCAACCCGCTAACCTCAGTCCAAAATTACGTATTTGTATTTTTTTATACCCCATTTACATAGATAAGAGCCGTACAGCTTGGTGCCTGGCTGGGTTGGCAGCGATGGTTCTGGTGTCCGTGAGAATCTCTTAACACCAACACTAACAGCATGAGTCAGGAGCCCTGCATCTCACCTGTGCAAGCATCGCTGGCTAGACTGCTCGTCCTGATGGGTTCCCGTCACGCGTTCTAAGCCTTTGGTGGAAATACATCACTTTCACTATTGAAGTCCCACATACCTTCCCCCGTTACGTTTCCGATTTGTATGCCAATTAGACCTGCACGGGTGCCTAAAATGGTAGTGCATGTACATGTATATGGGTTTTCATGAACATGAATCGTGTACGTGAGCAAAAAAAAAAATAATAAAGGGAATGAACAAAGCAGTTTGTTATCTTCCACAAAGATTAATTTATTGAAATCAAGAAAAGCGCCTGTTTAACTGCAAATTATTTTCAGAAACAGGTTTATGTACTTCAGCCAAAAAGAGCACTAGATTTATAATTCTTGCTCTACGTTACTGCTCTTAGAATCTGATGCCTGAAGTACTAAATAATACAACCCCCACCCCCACCCCCAGACTACTTCCATAATGGTTCCTCTAAACCATCAGATTATTCTTTATGGCTCATTCAAAGCAGAGCATAATGCAACTTTGGTGTAAGGCTTCCGGTTGGGCCACCCATTCCTCATGTTGTTCAAGGGCGCTGTTATAGTTTGCGGAAATGTTTTTTGTGAGTGATTGTTTCTATGTTGATTGATAATCGATACTGGTAAGAAAGCAGCTTGTTGTTATGTAACTTCGGATGCAGCAATAGGAATAATGTTTTGTTTTATTTAGGTTCCTGTTGTTCCTTGTGCGTTCAATATAAATGTCAGAATCTTTAAAAATGGGTATGCACTGCTGATCAGATACGCCCTTGTTCTTGTCAACCTCTACCGTATCACTGCATAAAGTGTTAGTTGAAACTCGCTTTTTTGTAGGGCGCGCAGCTTTTAATTGGAAGGTTGTGGGTTTGATCCTTGCTTAGGCCCTCTCTTTCTTTCCCTACGGGTTGCGTCGGTGTCAGTAACTATAGTGATTGTGACTTAGTTCAGGTATCACGCTAGTAGTAGTACCGCCGCCATTCTTTAGGACCTAAGGGATGTTCAACTCGTTTTCCACAATTAAAGAATAATTTGGACACTGCTGAAGTCATCCTTTGGATTTTGACTGAGACTAAAGAACAACCAGTTGAGTTATCGAATTCTTTCATGAAAAAAACAACAACAAAAAGACACCAAAAAAACCCACAAACAAACAAAAAACATAACGCGTCCAAGTCTGTACAAGTACAACCATCGGAAGATTGTTTGTGTGTTTTTTATGTCTTTTTCCAGTTGTTTTGAACTTTCTTATTTATACAAAGATAAAGGGTGTATGCTTTAAATCGGAAGAAAATGTTACAGAAACGGTTCAGCCTTCTTGCGTATTAAAAGAATTAAAATAGCGAGCAAACTAATTGCCTAAAGTATTAAACGATACTGTAATTGTAAAGATTTAACAACTTTATCCGAATAAAACATGTTAATGTCTTAGAATTTTAACTCCTCCCTTAAGCTTCTAAATCAATCCTATATTTAAGAAAACACCAAAATGAGACACAACAATAATCACCTTTACGTATTGGTAATAGAGTTTTAGTAACCCCAGCAAGCATCCAACTAAGAAAATCTTCAGGTAATTCAATTCGGGTTGAAGGGATTAGCGGTTAAGCCTTTCCATCTACGCGATGCCGGAAACAATTTCCGCACCGAGGTGCTTCCTACTGATGCTTCAGAGATAGGTTATTTAAGGTCAGTTAGTAAATAAGTTCACACCACTTGTTATTGTTTGTAAGTTGATTTTTGTAGTGTTTTTTAAATGTATTACTTGCTTCCAACAAAATGAAGCATGAAACACAAAGTTTGGGACTTAAAAAAGAAAATGGCACTATATAGAGAGGACACTATATCAGGAGAAAACAGCAGAAAGTAAGTTGTACTTTAATGGGTTGTAATTATTTTCTCATAGAAAATGGATTTTAAAATTGTGTTTCTGAAATTTTAATGAGAGAGGGCCAAGACAGCGGTGATTGTGAAAAATAACCAAACCAGAATAGTTCTTTGTCACTGCAATATCGCTTGTGTGTGTGTGTGTGTGTGTGTGTGTGTTTTAAATTAATTTTGAAACAGCGAACTAAACAGTAAACTGTTTCAGTCCGCGTAACTTCACTTGTGTGCAATTTTCTCGACTGACAATTTCGCACAGTGCGATGTGCGTCAGTATAATGCCAAACATAACCACATCTAAATTTACCCGTCAAAATTGTATTATTCTGTTGTGGTTCGTTGTCACTTTTTAAAATTTTTTTCTTAACACACACATGTTTTTAAATCCAAAACCACCCCACATCATTTCGGTAGTTTGTGAGTAAAAATGTAATAGAGAACCCACATACATACCCAACCATTACACTCTTTCTTTATTTTCATACAATGTTAGAAGGGCATAGATGGGGCCTAAACGCATATTTTCCCTAAACCATGACAAACCACAACTTTTAATTTAGTACTTCATCTAGGAAAAAAAAAAGAATAAAATAAAAAAAGGAAATATAACACTCACTTTTCTCACTACTTCAGAAAGTGAACATAATTATTTATCACAAGCTGATTCTTGGAACCGAATCAAAACGAATAAATATGACCCATTTTTTTTAATAACAACGACAAAGAAAAAGATGCTGTGAACATTCAGAACTGTCGCAGAACGCGATGACCTGGCCAACAGATCGTGTAACATTACAAGACCCTCTTGGCTGCCGCAAACTTCCGCATGAAATGCAATATTATTGTTGAGACAAGACGTTACCCGCAAAACTTTCTGGGTGGGTGGCCCATTCCGCTAGAGTTAACTCGACCGGCGTCCCAAGCGTTATAAGTGTCTGGGATTTCTCTTCATGGCATGAAATGTCACAAAGACAACGCTGGTTCAACATCAACAAAACAACAACCTGTTATCTCTCCAAGTGATTGCCACTTGGGATTTGGAAGACCTTATTAAAAAGAGAAGATGACTTTTGTTTACATGAATGGCTTCAAAGCATGAACAACAAGCCCCACAAAAAAGTACGGAAAATAAAATCCCGTCTCAGCTTTTTTTTTCTTTAGGAACAACACAGTCAACAAATAATAGTGGTGTGATAATAGTACAGTGTAAAAATATATATTTCATATAAAACATCCATGCTAAAGATAGGGTGATCACACCAAATCGAATAACAAAAACACCGCTAAAGAAGAACTGCAGTGGTGTTTTTAAATGGAGAAAAAAGCCCTTGCTTGAAACACGTTAATACTTAAACAAAATAAACCTATTAGCGTTATGAACCCAGGACACATCATTTTTAATTTATTAAAGGTAGCAATCTTTTTCCCCATGCTCTAATCATTGTTATCTGTCTCTGCCTCCACCCAAAGTCCTACAGCAATCCTGTAAGAATTAAAAAAAGCCGATGGGAGATGGGAAAAAATCCAAGTCCTCTCAAACACAATCCAGATCAGTCGTGAACTCAGTTGTACAATGCTCTATCTTATTTCTAAAATACCCTAAATCTTTAGTAACGTGCAAACCAGTTAGGACAATCTACTTCAGATGTGTTGCAGTGGCTGGGAGATACAAGAAGCACGAAGCAAGCAAACCAGCCCCACGACAGCATCACATTAAACTAATCAATTACACTCCGGATTCAGGGGAGATTCCTCAAACACTATGATCTAGTCTTTCTAGCCATCAAACTCACACTCCATCTCGCCCGTGGTGCCTCCAGGCATATTACTAGTTCGTATGTTAGCCTGGCCATGTAATTTTCTGAGGGGGTTTTGTGTTTGCTTTTTATTAATTTTTTTTACTCTCACATCGCTTGTTTCTCTTCTTTCTGTACTTTCAAAAATTTCTTTTTCATACTCACATCACTATGCAAAATATAAAAGTATTTTGTGGTGCATGTAATGAGAAATACTTTGATATCAGTTTGGATTAAAACATAAAACATGATTATGGTGCTCTACCGTAAGGTGGCGTAGAATTTGCAGATATCAGATAATTTTTCTTTGCTGTGTCATAGCATGTTATTCTTGAATACACAACATGTGAAACCAATGACTGTTATGTAAAAATAAATTGTACAAAACTAATGAAAAGAATAATAATCTTGTTTTCTTTGACTATCGAGAGCAACAACAACAAAATGTTTTTTGCTGGTCGGACAGATAGAGAGGGAAACAGAAACAGACATTATTGTAGAGCTTTGCCTTTTTCTTGTTGTTAACATTTTGGGTCTTCTTATGTTCAGTACTTACGACCTGGTAAACTACGTCTATTTAAATCGCTTCTATAAAAATGAAAAGAAAATTGTAAACGAGTTTAGTATCCGTACGAATTAATTCAATGGACATAAAAAGTACATTATTAAAGGCGTGAATAGCAAACCCCTTTTCCGATCCCTTATGATAATTAAGTCTTTAAATGAAAACGGAAAGCAACAAAGCCCCTTATTAAGGGCTGCCAACCGTGTGCATTTATTTTTAGGCTTTTTCTTATACTTTTCTGGGCTAAAAATGTATAATGAATTCATTTCATGAAATGCCTGACTCTTTTATGGTACCAAGACTAAAAACAAAACTAAACAAACTTAACAAAATGGCTTTAATTTTTTCCCTTTCCAAACTATTTCATTTTTTTTTGTAATTTACCCCACAAAATCCCCTATATGGCTATAGCATCAGCAGCAGCTGCTCCCCAGTGGCACACGATTGTCTCTAGGGGACTGGATTCTTTCTATGTTCAATTAGGTTCAAATTTGTTGGGAGAAAAGTTTATATCTTTTAAAGCCAGTAACATACCTGCAGGGTAAAGATGGCAGCTGACTGCGTTTCACTTAAAAAACAATAACAAAAAAACAACAACAAACAAAAAAACGTGAGGGTAAGAATTTCATTAACGTCGGTCTTCTGGTAAGACTTTCGCAGGCTCCTCTGAGCCACTAGATTGTTTTTTGGGGAAACTTGAAAAAAAAAGAGATTCCTTGTTTAAAAAAACACAACTATATCTGATTGTTTTTATTCCTTCGATTTTTCAATTTTGTATTTGGCTGGGCAGTGTATACCAGTTGCTTGTAGTAATTTACTTTCAAAACAATTATTTTACCTGCCTACAATTTCTTCTAAATATTGTTTCTTTTTCAAACGTTTTATGTAGTAACATAAGCTATTCCACTGGTTGAACTAAACACCCGTGTTCAGACATTCGAAGTTCATGCAAGAGGCTGAACGTTTATTTCACGGGAGAAGTTGGGGGAGATAAGAATCTTGGACCGCTTAGTTGCTAAGCTGATGTTGTAACAGCAATTCTTGGTGAGGAAACTTTGACAGGGACTCAGCTAGCATGGATTAACGTGTTTTGCTTGAGTTAGAGTCGGGGATGGAAGGTTGGAATGTTTGGATGTTATAGGGAAATAAACTAGAAAAGAAGGAGAGATATAGACAAAAGGGAAGTGAAGCAGAGAGAGAGAGAGAGAGAGAGAGAGAGAGAGAGAGAGAGGCACAGAGAGAGATAAGCAGACAGACAGACAGAGACAGAGAGACACATATATAAAATGCGCAGCTTGGCTGTACCTTTATCGTTTTGATTAGATCTAGCTCATAAAAAAAATAGAAATGTAGAGAGCTCCCAGGAAGAGAGAAGTCATCAAAGGAAACATGTTTTGATTAGATCTAGCTCATAAAAAAAATAGAAATGTAGAGAGCTCCCAGGAAGAGAGAAGTCATCAAAGGAAACATGGTTTTCTATCATTATCATTAAGGATAAGAGTTTAATTTGCAATACGGCATACACGCATCTTATTGTAATTGGTAAAATTATTAATAATAACCGAGTCTCCAATATAGATTTATCAGGCCTGTCTCAATATGAGTCATTTTTAGATCCAAACAGATAAAATGTATTATTAATTCTTCGTTCGCAGTGCACTGCACTCATTGACCCATTAGAATTGCATCTTTTTAGAGTCGTTATATTCCGAGAGAGGAGAGCTCGGGTTCATAGTAAAAACATTATTATTGATAAATCAACGAGGGAATAATCTTAAGAGAACTCGAGAAGTAAACAGAGGTTGGAAAAGAGGTATTTTTTCCATTATATAATGAGGAAAAACAGACACAACTGTACGGATAGATTGATTCGTAGACAATTATATAGAAGGATAAATAGAAAGATAGAAAGAAAGAAATAAAGATAGATAGATAGATAGATAGATAGATAGATAGATAGATAGATAGATAGATAGATAGGGGAGAGAGAGAGATTGAGAGAGAGATAATTTAGTAGTATGCAAACAAAAAGCCACCATGTTTAAGCGGCAAGAACAGAGGCTAGAACGAGAACATGAATTCATGGAAATTAACAACACAATAGTGCAAGAACGAGTCAGGGAATGGCCCGGGGGTCTTTACTTTTATTTCAATAAAAAAAATGTATGTTTCATGAGGCTTTTTATATAATGCGGAAAAATAACATTGTTAAATGGTGGTTCGCAAAAGTGCAAATTGATGTATTGTTTAAGGTATATTTTACCGACTTTTATATGCATCATGAAACAAATCATTTAATTACACTTTTAAATCACTCACGCTAAATAGAGACAAACGCTGCAGAGACAGGCACAGACACAGAAATAACGATAGATAGACAGATAAATGAATGTATAGATAGATAGCTAGAGAAATAGACTAAGAATGAGAAAGAGAGAGAGAGAGAGAGAGAGAGAGACAAAGGACAGAGAGAGAGAGAGAGAGAGGAAGAGAGAGAGAGACAGAGAGAGATAGAGAGGGGGGGAGGGAGGGAGAGAATTGTAGACATAAATAGAAGAGTAATGATGATGAAGCCAGTATAGACATTTTAAGTTAGCTGTTATTCTTGAATGTGCCCCACATTTTCATTTTTTTTTCTAACATTCAGTTTAGTACACAATGTACTTAAAAAAAGTATGACATTAACCACTGGGTGATGTATCTCTTATCACTGATCCATAAATAATGCATTCCTAATTTGAAACCTTCCACCCACACATTTATATTACTGGTAGCACAAAAAAGACTTATGTACGAGATATATCTATGACTTACAATATACAGCCAAAAAATATGCAAATTTTTCTTAAGCAGCTTAGTTTTCCGTGCACTTAAAGCAAAACATTACAGAGATAGTAAGATCAAATGAAATGAATATTTTTTCCACGAGTCAAAGGCAACTAGATCTGTGTAACAGATTTGCTGGTGAGTTGGTACAACTTATAGTACAATGCGTTACAATCTGGTCTATCCTTTTTATCGCATGATCTTGTGCAAACATCAAAATGTGACATTTCGTGTATTGCACAGCTCAGCTATGCTGAACGTTATAATTACATTTAAAGTGCGTATCTTTAAAAGAAGCTGAGCTTTATTTTCTTTTGTCTTATACAGTTTAAAATTTTGAGTTCAGGTTTGAGTTCTTTTGCTTCATAAAGAACCAGCAAGACAATGCATTGAAAAACATATAGGACTACTTAATTATAATTAGCAAGAAGACACGAAAGATAAAGCCAAATAAGTGTTGTTCACAACAAGTAAAGAAGAGAGAAGGAAAAAAAAAAGTGATAGAGCGAGATCGTGCTTGTGAAATGGAAGAGCCGTCAGCGACATAGAAAAGTAAGAAGATAATGCAAAGGGTTAAAATTTTCAGTAATATGTATAGACTTGAAAGAATACAGAGTTATAATAATAAGCTCTGAATCTCCATACTCAACCTTTTCAAGAGCTCGATGAATACTTGGTACTTATTATATAAACTGAACATTCGGGACTCAAGATATAAGCCAAGTAGATTTTTTTCTTAATCTCAAAACAAAATTATAAAGTGATTAAAATAAAAGAAAAAAAAAGTAAATGGCGTGACCCTTTTTTTTTTACTCTTAATACAAAAGTTTCCCACTAGAAAATGAAAGGTTTCTTCGCTGGCGCTGGTTTTTCGATTATCGAGAGCTAAAATGTGCTGTAGGCGAAATATTTGACTCTCAGTTTGCAGAAGGAAGAAAACCTAACAAGAAACCCTACTACTACGGTATGATCGAGCAGGGCCCGGTGTCACTTTACAAGTTATCGATCTTTATTTTTCTGCAAGACATAGAAGACCTTTAAAGCTTTTTTCGTGTAGGTTATTCATCCTCTTCAAGAACGGCAAAGCCAACAAAGAGAATACTTTGATGTTAGTTCGTTTGGCAGTCAACTGACTTGATAGATCAAGGTTATCACGTTAAATCAGCGTGTTCGATTGGAAAATAATCGTGTTCAGTCTTGACAAAATGTCATAGTTACGGATAGGCGCCCGCTGTGGGGGCTATAAATTTAAATTTTCTGATTAGCAATCTGAAAGATTTGCTTTGTAATGAAATTAAGAGAAAAATAGTCCCCATTTAAGACCTATGTGCGGATTTATTCGAAGTAGCAGTATTACGAAATAATCCGAGAATGGGCAGAATAAGAGATAAAGTGAAGGGAAATAAAAAAAAAGATCAAGAATGAGAGAGATATAGACACACAGACCAAAAAATAGAGAGAGAGTGAAAGAGAGAGACATAAAGACAAAGAGAGAGAGAGAGAGAGAGAGAGAGAGAGAGAGAGAAAGAAAAAGAGAGAGAGAGGGAGAGAGAGAGAGAGAGAGAGATGAAACAGGTTTGTAGAAATCAAGTGTAAGAAACGGACAGACAAAGACCAAGACAAGAAAGAAGATAGTTTCAGCATTAAGCAGGAAGTTCCAGAAGAAAATGTGATAAAGAAAAATCAATGATATGAGTTGTTATTTGAAGAGTGGGTCCATCATATGAGCAAAATCTGATATGAGTGGGAGAGGTAGAAGCATCGAGCCAAAAATGTTTGCTCACAAATATGATTTTGGTAAGCGGCCTAAGCAAATTTATGGCTGGAAAACGAGGAACTGAAAATCATAAGATAAAGGAAGTCGAGGTTTCACATTACAAATTCGGGGATACATCTAGTTTAATCAAAATTTTAAAGACAAAGTGTTCCAAACAAGTTTTGTTATGAATAAGAATGTCAATGAATGGATGTTAGTAAAAAGAGAGAAAGAGAGAGAGAGAGAGAGAGAGAGAGAGAGAGAGAGAGCGAGCGATAGAGAGAGGGAGAGAGAGAAAGAGAGAGTAAGAGAGAGCGAGGGGAAGGGAGAGAGAGAAAGAGAGAGTAAGAAAGAGCGAGGGAAATGGAGAGAGAAAGAGAGAGAGACAGAGAGAGAGAGAGGGCGAGAGAGAGACAGACAGAGACAGAGACAGAGACAGAGACATAGACGAAAAATTAAAGGAATAAAATGAAAATGGTATGAAGAGAAATGAGAGAGGGGAGAACGTACAAAAAATGTGTATGGATACAGAGACAATCAGGGCGAGACATACACATCAGAAGCAAGGTCGAAATCACTCACATCAACATTTGTTATACAAAGATTCAAGCCACCAGACATGAGAGATAGTGAAAAGGAAATTGAATATTCCCCTAACATAAGACAATTATAAACCAATAAAAGGGCCTTATAATGGTAAATAGTGGAAACGAAGACAAAAGGTAAGGGAAACCGGAGTCTAATCATGACTATATCCTATTTTTATCGACCCAATGAGCGACCAAGCAAATCCCAAGCCTAAAGGGCGTTATTACGTTATACGTAATCTTCGTGTGTATCGCAAGTTTGTAATATCCGTAACCAAGACGTTCTAACAGTAACACACAATTGTGTGTCTGGACTAGGGCGGCTGAAAGAAAAGCAAATTCACGATAAACCGACCGGCAAATTGGAATTCCCGTACCAGTTTCTCTCTACCCAGCCATTTGGCTAAGGTTATGGTAACCCAGTTACACTTGTTTAGCATGCAGTACAGTGAGTTTTAAGTGGAGATTCCAAGAGTAGTCTAAGAACAGGTGCATTCGGATGCTTGAGACGAAAAAAGCTTGGTGGAACATGGGAGAAATGGCGAGAGAGAGAGAGAGAGAGAGAGAGAGAGAGAGAGAGAGAGGGGGGGGGGAGAGAGAGAGAGAGAGAGAGAGAGAGAGAGAGAGAGAGGGGGGGGAGACAGAGTGAGAGAGAGTGGGAGAGAATGAGAGAGAGGGAGTGATAGGGAGAATGAAGAAAGGGAGAAAGAGCGATAGACAGACAAATTGATAGATGGGTGGGAAATACAGGACATGAAAATAATGTATGATTCAAACTGTCCTCGAGTTTGCTGCAGGTTCAAGACAAGGAACGTGTACAACAATTACACGAGATACACACACACCCTTAGTCTCAGCATGTCGACTCTCAGTTACTTACATTATACACGTATCATAAAGTTTAGATTGTAAACCTTGTACATTACACTGCATAAATATTTCCTTGACGGATTCCAAGATTTTCGTATTCGAATGTTAGAGATGGAGGATAAAAAGTAAGAACGGTGAGGAGCAGGGATGATTTACAAATGAACAAAAACGATATGTCAGCAACGACAACACCACAAACATATTTATGAATTAAAGACGTAACAATATCCACAAAAAGGTGACCAGTTTCCAACCTGAATAAGAAGAAAATAATATATCCTTAGATGATGGCAGAGTATAAAGTGCATCGGCAACTGATCGAAACGTCTTCTTACCTGCAAGTGTCCTTCGTACGCTGCCAAATGCAATGGTGTCCAGCCCGAGTTGTCACGGTGCATCTCGTCCAGACCCCGGTCCAGTAACTGCCTCACCACGCTGGGACTTCCCTGCGCAGCCGCCACACACAGCACAGTGCGCCCCTCGGCGTCGATATGGTCCACGGCCGCGCCCCAGAAGAGAAGCTGGCGCACCACCTCCTCATGCCCCATGGACGCCGCTGCCCAGAGAGGCGTCCTGCTCTTGGCGTCAGCGTGGTCGGCGTCAGCGTCCCACTCGAGCAGGAGCTCGCAGACCCCGGGGTGGCCTTCGTAGGCCGCCACAAGCAGCGGTGTAGACCCGTCCCGGTCAGTGTGGTCAACGGCGGCACCGCGCTCCAGGAGCAGGGAGACAACCTTCTCGTGGCCGGCACTGGCCGGGACACACAGGCAGGCCACGCTGAGAGCCGTGCGGCCATCGCAGTCTTCGCGGTCGATCTCGGCCCCGCGGTCGAGCAACAGGGCCACAATATCCTCGTGCCCCATGTAGGCGGCGGCGATCAGAGCTGTTCGACCTTCATAATCGGCGCGGTCGGCATCGGCTCCTGCATCAAGAAGTAGCTGGACTATTTCTTCGTGCCCGCCCCAACATGCCGCGCGTAGAGCAGTTCTCTGTTCAGCGTCGGCGTGGTCCACCTGAGCCCCCCTCTGCAGCAGGATCGTGACTACACTGGTATGGCCGGCCCAGGCGGCAGAGCGCAGCGCGGTCCACCCGTCCTTATCAGCGTGATCGACCTCAGCCCCGGCCTTGAGAAGCGTTGTCACGATTGGTCCGTGGCCTTGGCGTGACGCAAGGGTCAAGGCTGTTTGTCCGGAGCGATCTTGTGGTTCAAGCGTAGCACCACGAGCAAGTAGGGCTTCTAGACGTTTCAGATCTCCCCGGTATGCCGCCGTTTGTAGGTGTGTTCTTCCATTGGCATCAAGCTCATCGATGTCTTCAGGAAATGTTAGAAGATCACCATTGAGTCCTAGCTCGTTCTCATCCTCCTCCTCTTCACCACCATTAGCGACACCCGCGGACATTGACTCCAAGCTGGTTGTGCTAGCTTCCATCAAGGATGTAGGCATACGCGCTCCCGCTTCACATAGTAACCTCAGGGCACGGGCATCTTTTGGTATTCCTGCAGCCAAACACCTATCAACCCCAGCGCCAGATAATATAAGCATTTGGACTAGATGCTCCGGTTGAAATCCACTACCTCTGACTAGATGCAAGGCCAGGTCTTGAACTTGAGCGTGCGTTAGATCCTTGGCCCTCTGAAGTTGGCGCGCGGCAATCATGGCATGGCCCTCTCCCGCGTCACAGAGATACTTCTGCGTGCAATGTTTCACATCCAGAAGCCACTCGGCGAAGCTGTGGTGAAACACGATGAGTTCACCATTGGGCCCGTTAAACAGAATCCTGGACATAATCTTCATGCGCCGCTCAAATTCATCTCTACTTAAATCTGTCTCACAAGTCAGGAGACACTCGTAGAGCTCTTCTGTGCTTAGCGGTGCTCTAGAAGCAAGCAGGACATTCAGCACGGGCCTTATCTTTATGACGTGTTTCTTAACGAAAAGCCTCTGACACAGCCACAAGTACAACCCGTTCAGAGTCCCTGGGATGTCTCTCACTTCTCTCAGCATAATGAACGATTCAGCCACTCCGTCCAGAACCTTCTCCAGGTAAAGGAAGCAGCCGTTGCTCTTGATGTGCAGTTGGTTCAACATTTCGGCCGTGTCGCGACTGAGGTGCTGCCTTAGCCCGTCCTCGGCGTCAAGCCGGCACAGGATGTACTGTTGCACGTCACGGACGACGTGTGACTTGCGCAGATCGTCCAAACTCAGCTTCCGGAAGCCTGTAAACATCCGGGTCACATTTTTGCTTTGTTTCCGTGCTGAGCAGACGAGGAGCAGCCATGGCGGGAGGGACGCGCTGTGTGCGGCCAGGAGCTCGGCGATTGTCTGGCTACAGGCGGCGGGCAAGGGCTCAGTCTCTGTGGAGCCCGTGGTGCTCGTCACGGGAAAGCTGCTGCTGCTGGTGTGATCATTGACTGGCTGCAAGTAGTAGGACTCGTCCACAGAATCTACCCACAGCATCAGGGTTTGCTCGGGGGGCTCGCACGCATGCAGAGGCTCTAAAAATGCCACCTTTGAGTAAGAACATTTTAAACATTACAATTTAAATCGCATTTTTATGACCACTGCCTATGAGGTTAAAGAGATAAAAGGTTTTAAGACTCCTAAGTTTGATTTCAATAAATGTATTATTTATAAGCCCTTTGAAAATACATATGTGTCTTTCAAATTTTGATTAACTTAAAGATGCGTCATACACTAAGATGTAAAATTCATTAATGTCCATAGTAAAATATATAATTCACTATACGATTTCTTACAAAAAAAAACAACAACACAGCTTTATCTTTTAGAGAGAAGGCGCATAATATTTCTGATTTAAATTTATATCCTGTATCTGGAGAAAGCATTCTACAATCTTTCTACAAGGGAAAGAAAAATAAAAAAAGAAGAAAAGGA
Source organism: Elysia chlorotica (assembly GCA_003991915.1). Lineage (NCBI taxonomy): Eukaryota > Metazoa > Mollusca > Gastropoda > Plakobranchidae > Elysia > Elysia chlorotica. The sequence continues at coordinate 116,650 of RQTK01000535.1, forward strand.
AACCATATAAAACAAATGTTGCGCTTGATGAAAGTATAAATCAAACAGAGGCTACGAAAAGGAATGAAAATGTGGCATAGTAGGCGAAAACAACGGAATGCAACATTAGATCGAGGAGACTTATAAATTTATGCTTGACTTAAGTCGCAGAGATTGAAAGTGATGCGCGGAAAAAAACAGCAAAACATCAAGAAATCGAGGACTGCGAACAGAATATAATTATAAAAATATTATACATAAAATTCTAAAAAAATTAGAGAGCAGAAAATGGAGCAGAAAAAAGATGGGTAATAAGCCTGCTCTGAAATGATTTAATTTTTACCTATAAATGTAAAGATCGGACAAGCGCAAAAATCAAAACAAGAATACTCAATACACACAGGTAATAGCTACCCCCCCTAGCTTTCAGCTCACCTTAAAAGCTTCATCAGCGTTGGCCTCGCACTCCCTGGGATCCAGCAGGTCCTTGACACTGCCAGCCCCCAACACGGGAGACCCCGGACCGGGCTCGACAGCTCCGCCCGCCGAGGACGATGAGGCGGAGCGCGCCTTGCCGCACGGGAACGGGGATATGAAGTCCTTGACCAGGCCAGAGGCGCTGACCTGCGCCACCAGACTCCTGATGAAGGCCGTCACGGAGAGAGAGCTCGAGTCGTGCGCCTGGCAGAAGTGGTAGGCCAGCAGCCGGGACTTGAGATCGGCCTGGCGGGCTTGGGCGGACGTGGGCCAAACGACCTCGGAGCAAAGAGCCGTCTTGCCGCAGCCAGGCCCGCCCATGATGAGGGTGCCGGGCGTTTTGGACGTGGGCCTGGTGTCCAGGCAGTGGGTCAGCTTGGAGAACGCCCATTCCCGGCAGAAGAAGCGTTTCCCTCTAAGCAGGCAGTCTGTCATCGTGGCAAATCTAGAGCTGTGTTGGTTCTGCTATCACTCTCAGTGATGTTGATCAACACTTCGGCCCGCTGACCCGGTGTTCTTATCCAACCGAGTCTACAATGAAGGCAGAGATGTCCATTGTGAGCGTGTTCGTTTAGTTTTAGACTTTAAACCTTTAAGTTCTTATAGGACACTGAATGCGAACTTTTGCTTGGCGTAAGCAAGAGTACTATATATCATAAGTTGAATTTTAAAGGCTGCGATTATTTTAAATTATTTGCAACACTAAAACAATCTCGCTTGCCAAGAGTGCAACCGAAGAATCTTTCAAAAATTAAATATCAATCTCTGAAAGGTGAATCGCTCATTATCGAGTCGATATATAAAAAAATGGCACGCGTCCTCAGGGAGGAGAATTTAAACACTCCAAAATATTTATAATCAATATTTTGCATCCGATAAACAACCCGTATTTGTTCACTTGCTTTCGCAAAATAGTCACAGGGGAAGAGGAAATATTTCCACTTCTCAGTCTCTTGAGCCTCGCAAGACCCGACAATTGTCTGAGTGTAAATCGATAAGTGAAGACGCGAGTGTTCAATTATTTACGGTCGCCTCGACAGGAGGGGCGGATGATAACCCAGAGAAAACACATCACTGAAAAGGGAAAGGAGTCCCGTCGGCCTGCAATGTCTTTTTCCTGATTGTGACGCCAGATATGCCATCTTGGTTGGTTGTTGGGAGCTTCTTTGTCGACGTCAGATGAGTATAACGGTACGCACACGCCAGTATTAGAATTTATGTAGACAAACTTGACCTTGGTGTCCAAATTATCTCCCTGGTAGACAAGACACCACGCTTCGGCGCAGTCAAAATCAATGCTAAATTCGGTCGCCAGCAAACAGAGAACAATTTCCTTTAGATTAATGGAGATTTCTCCTCAGACTTAGCGGGGGGTGTCCCCAGTACCTTCCCGTCTCGGGCAAGAGAGATAATGTCAGTGTGAGATGAAGACAGGCGAGGAGAGGTCCTTGGGACACACTCTGAATAGACCCAGTCTGAAAAACAAGCCCAGCCTTCAAATTACATTTAGTTGGTTTGAATTACTTTACGCAAGATCGTTACCACTGAGGACTGAAAAGATTTTCTTTTTTTCGCTTCATCATTTTTTATACAGCAAAAACAAAATAAGACCAAATCTGATCACCGATGACTTCACACATTGAAAGGGACTTTCCTTTAGGATGGATCACATCATGATCATCAATTTTTAGATGCTTTCAAGTTGAGTATTTGTTCGCTGGAATGCACGACAGGCGAAGCTTTGTTCACAACTCACATTCTGTTGAAGACAAAAAATGATAGAAAAAAAATATAATATCGCATTTGGTAATCGTCCGGGCAAAAGAAAGGCATAATATTATTAATAATATTGTTATGAAATTTTTTTTGAATTCCTACCTGCTGATTATTTTTTGCAGTATCATGTTTTACGTTCATTCAATACATAATTAGATACCATCAGATTGTGAGCCTGTGTTGGTGCTATTTTTTCAATTTAAGAGTGTAGGCTTCTTTATCCAGGTCTATATTAAAAGTAAAAGCACATAAAATTAGATCATCAAAACTGAAAATGCAAACAAAGTATTGATTATGCTCTATTTTATGCTGCAGTTTATGTTCTATTTTTCAGCTAATAAGACAATCTCTTAACAACCGCATACCACTCCTCAAGCATGCATGCTTATTTGAAGTATTTAACGTCATTAAATTCCATCGATATACAATTTAGGCATTTCTACTTATGTACAGAATAATAATATAAACGTTTAAATATCGAACTTTCTGAATAATAATATAAAGGTTTAAAAATTGAACTGTCTAAGGCCAATTCTTAGTAATCATTTTTTTAGATTGTAAGAATATACCGTTTATGTTGTTGATAGTCTGACAATGTTATAACATCATGCTGGACCAGTTAACATACAATAGCTAAGGCAAATTAAAAGCATTATGATCTCAGGAAAAGAGAGGACGAACAAATGAGAGGCAACAAGCCTAAAGAAATATAAAAAAGCTCAGTCATCCCAAGGGAGAAAAACAACAACTTGATGTAAGCCTTGAAAGGTAATTGCATCATCGGAAAACGCGTTTAAAAATAAAAGTATAATAGACCATGTAGTAAGGGATAGTAAGGAGAATATACAGAGAGAGAGAGAGAGAGAGAGAGAGAGAGAGAGAGAGAGAGAGAGAGAGAGAGAGAGAGAGAGAGAGAGAGAGAGAGAGAGAGAGAGAGAGAGAGAGAGAGAGAGAAAGAGAGAGAGAGAGAGACAGGGGGGGAGAGAAAGATGAAGAACAGAATGGGAGAAGAATAGATAGATAAGGGAGAGAAAGAGTCAGAGAGAAAGTGACACACAGACAGACATGCACACAAACAAATAAAAAGGGAGAGGAGGGGAAACAGAGGGAAATATAAACACAGAGAGACAGTGAAAAGAAGTGAGTCGGAGATAATAATTATAATTCAATCAGTGAGAGTTTAAAATTTATAAATTATGTAGAAAGAAATTGGCGACATAGGAACGCCAGGAAAGGTGGTAACGTTTATTTCTATATTAAATTGCATCTATCCCTCTCTGAACAAGATATGCTGCAATGGGCTTAATTTAACTCATTTCAGAAGATTTTAGAATCGCTGTCTGTTAACAAGGTGGTGTTTACGTGCAATTTATTACGTTGCAATCCGCTATCTTTCAAGTGATGCCAATATTGCAAGATGGGTGGGTAATATAAATCAACGACAAAGTAGGAACCGGAAAAAACGGAATTTCGGGATTTTTTTTTTTGGGGGGGGGGGGGGATGAGATAGGAGAGAAACATCAAACATATTTATTGCATCACAATTAAAGAGATGACAAAGAAAAACATCGATATTTATTTGGGTTGATATATACATGTAGATAGATAAATAGATGACTTCACAGAACGACGGGTACACAGATATGTGGATGAGTAGGGGAAATTAGGTTCATAAAACATGAAATTATGATTAGCCTGGCTATACACCATAAAAATGCAAGCAATGTCGCCCTACTACATGTACATCAAAAGACACTAGTCGAACTGTGCCTCCTTTTGTTGCATGTCAAATTTCATTATTACAACACACATTCTTGATAACTATCACTCCAAAAGAAAGCCCAATCTTCCTAATTTCCCCCTTCTGCCTGTCTGACATTCTGACAGTCTGTTTGGATGTTTATGTCTCTCCGACTGTTTGTCTATCTGTTCGTCTGTCTGTCTGTCTGTCTGTCTCTCTCTCTCTCTCTCTCTCTCTCTCTCTCTCTCTCTCTCTCTCTCTCTCTTCTTATAGGCCTCCTGCAGGCCTGACTCCTGAGCCCCCCCCCCCCCCGCCCCTCTAAAAAATTGTTTCGTCCATAGATTGCTTTTAATAAAACCACTACGAATTTTCTGTTATAACATCATAAGCCGCATCTGCCAATTTCAGTTCATCAAATTAGCATCCCCTGTCTGCGCGGGATAGCTTCTGCAGATTGCAGAGGCGTGCGGCAGCAGACAATCACGCTAAGCTTGCAATCACAACCTGGAGAGTGATTCACTTCCAGTCCTAGACTGGCTTCACCACAGATATACAGCATGTTTTAAGAGATGTCAACAGTACGCCAAAAACCGCATTTTTTTTACGCATTTACTCCTTTGTATAATTAAAAACACGTTGGTGGTTTGTACATTTGGCAACAGTTTACAATGTGCGGGTATAGATTCAAAATAAGTACACCTGATATCGCCGAAGGGTATAGATTCAAAATAAGTACACCTGATATCGCCGAACAACGTTTAAATCTAAAATAATATCATCTTATTACTACGCCATAAAGTAAAGTGTAATATTTTTTGTGTTGAAAAAGAAAATGTACACTTTTTTATTAGAAATATCACAGGTCGAACTTAGCATGTCCAGAGACGTAAACGTAAAGATAATAGTTAGTTTCTAAATGATCAACGTCATCAACCAGGACCGAGCCGGACATCTTTCTAATAGCCAGCCCATTTCCTCCAGAGAGGTTTTTAACACTAGATAAATCCATTCTTACTTGGTTACTCCTGGTGACTTTTCAGAAAAAGACATGAAAAAACAAAACAAAAAACAAACAAACAACAACAACAAAACGAAAAAAAACAACAAAAAAAACTGTAGATCTATCTGTGAACCAAGATTTGCGTTATTCTCAACCCACATGCCTAGCATGTCAGGACCACTGAACATCAGGTGAATGGACATTATCGACCCATAACCACGTAATGAATGGTCGTTTGTTTGAACCCAGCGCAGCCGGTGTTAAACACACGCTCTGTAGACGCAAGGTTAATGGTGTTAACTGAATGTTCCCCATGTCCCCGCCCTATTAAACATAAATAAATAAAACCAGCGGCAGGCGGTGGTCGTTTTGGCTACGAGTTGACCAGATCGACTAACTGGTTCACGACATGCTAGTTCATGACTAAGTGAGATGTTTGGGCCAAGAAAGAGGTGATGGAAAGGGAGGAAACAGGCATACAATAGAGAGAGAAAGAGAGGGATGGAGAGAGAGAGAGAGAGAGAGAGAGGGAGATTAAGGAAGTATTGGATTTAAAATATTAGAAGTACAATACTCTACATCAGCATGTTGATAGGAATCGGATAGGGTAGGGTGTTAGATAGGATATCGAGGGAGAATAGCATAGATAGATACCCGTAGTGGGACGCAGATAAAGACATGGCATAGGGAGAGAGATAGATAGATAGATAGATAAATAGATAGACAGATAAAGAGAGAGAGCGAGAGAGAGAGAGAGAGAGAGAAAGAGAGAGACACAACGAACGAGATGGATTGACAGAGACATCGTTACTTCACACAAAGAGACGTAGTTCCTAAAATAAGAATTATTAAAGGTTATGCACGCTTTATTTACGGGCAGGGAAATATATCCGATGATTTATACTTCTAAAAATCATATATTCTCCTTTTCTGTGAAAACCTACCCATGTGGATACAAATAAAAAAGATGATGCCAAAATAGATCTAAAGAATTGAGGTGGGAAAACAATATATTTAGAGAAATGAGTTACATAAAGAGCAATATATTTAAAGAAATGAGTTACATAAAGAGCAACGATACTTTAAAGAATTGCGTAAAAAATCTTCGACTTCCTGCGGCCGTGCCAGGTGAAAAGGAACTGAGACAGTACTACGTCAGACAAACATCAAGTCTAGACGTAAAAAGCAAGGGAAACAGCAAGGTGGGTGGACAGGTCAAGGAAGAAAGTATAATCAATCCCCTGATCTGTGTGTGACCTTTTTGACGGTCACTATGTCAACGTAAAAGGTTGACAACTTGATGCTAAATCGAGACAGTAAAAGTCTATTCGGAAATGAGAAATATTTAAAAAGACATAAAAAGATAGACAGAAAGGTTACGTGTAGGCAGATTAAAGAAATCTAGGTTAATGTATATTTTCTCTCCCTCCCCCCCCCCCTCTTTCCTCAGAGACTAGCAAAATTACTATTTCTCTACTCTTTCACCATCAGCACTGTTATCTTGCTGTTGTTGCCTTTCCCCCTTCTTCTTTTTCTTCTTCTTCTTTCGGATCTTCGTTGTCTTGTCTTTTTCTTCTTCTTCTTCTTCTTTTTCTTCTTCTTAGACTTTCTTTCTTCTTCTTCTCTCCTTAGCCCTAACATTATTAAGACTTATTATGCACTACAGTGCCATGTTAAAAGAGACAACGAACATGATACTCGAAAGGACGCCTTAAAGTGGAAACAGGAAAGCGGGGAAACCTTGACATATCAAGAGACCTGGCCTCTTCATTGCTGGTAATATGAAATATTTTAGCATTTTGTCGGAAACAACGAAAGCAAACTCATGTAGTTGTCAACTTGGGAGTGCTAGTGAGAGTTGAGCCAAGATAAATTATGATAGTGAGCCTTGTTTAAGGAAAAAGAAGATTAAAAAAAGAAAATCGCAGTGCCAATCTCAGAGTAGGAATAAATAAGGGAGTGAGAGAGTGAGAATAGTGGGGAGAGGAAAAGATGGAGCGAGAGAGAGAGAGAGAGAGAGAGAGAGAGAGAGAAATAGAAAAGGGGAAAAGAGGGAAGGAGAAATATTTTAACTACCATCAGAGACGCAAGATAGTAAGAAATATTAACATTTAAAAAAGGAAAACAAAAACACACCGCATCCACTAAAAAATCACCACAAGCAAATAATCCTTACACCTCCAAAGCAGAAAACCGCCAAGATAGGCAGCAATGAGTAAGATTCAAACATGAGTAGGAAACATCCAACGAGAGCCGAAATTAGAGGCCCCAGGTGGGGTAAATTAGAGAGAATTTACTCTTAATGCGTGTTTTGTTCTGCACCTAAGTCGCTCTCAAGGGCTCTTTATCCTAAATAAACCCCAAACATGACAAGTTTTGAGACAGACGAGTCTGAGCCTGAGACATCAGGCCGCACCTAGTATGTGCCACTAGGTTCAGGCAGACTCACTGGTGGTCAGCGGATCAGTTTCTTCTGTTTTGAAGCCTGCAAACACGAATATAACATACACTACACCCACACTACGGAACTAAGTCGCACATACACATAAGAGACCTTGCGATATACACAGTGGTAACAAGACATAAACACGCCTCTTAGCCATGGGATTTTCCGATTGCTTACTGGCTCCCTAAGTCTGGGATAGATCTATGATTGGACGCTCGTGTAGTTGCCCCTAATATCGTCTTCGTTTTCGCCCCATTGCAAGGCCTGCAATAACATAGACACACCCACACATACTAAGTCGCCCATACACACAAACATGGAGCAGACGAAAGCCATAATTAACGGCCTCTCGCCGTCCTCGGTTGACCGACACAGATCAGAGTCAGACCAGCTGGACAGTGGACTGCGCTCGGCAGACCTGTCTGGACAGACGGTCACAGGGGTTCTCACGCTTTCAATAGTCTAACTACGTTTGTGTATGCAGTTGTGTGTTAATTAAAAAATTCCTATAAGGTTATTTTTACATTTAAACAAAGATGGCATTTTACTATGTTTTTAAGGATTATCAACACATGTGAAGAGTAAAAAAAAAAAGAATTATTTGATATTCAAACGCCAACCTCTATCAAATTAAGTGAATTTTTACCTTTTGTCTTTATTTTTGTATATCAACCCGTTAGACATGATTTCGGAACACAGTCACGTTTCTACACAGTATGTACACATGTACTGGATCATGATCAAAATAAGCGTGCTCTTTGCCCTCTGTTGAAATAATTATAAAATAAGGGGGGAAAGTATGTCATTGTCCACTATCTGAGGACTCCTGAAACCATAAGGGGAGAAAGTGACCCGGAAGGATCAGTCATTTCATTCTTTCTTTTCTCTTCGCTTTCCTGATTAGTGATTACACAGACATAACCGTGGGCGGGCAGCGGGGTGCTTAGCTTTCTTTTGTTCTGCCAAGTTCATTCGCTTCCATTCTATTTCCCTCTCTCTCTCTCTCTCTCTCTCTCTCTCTCATTCGCTAAGAGAAGAAAAAGAAGAAGAAGAAGAAGAAGAAGAAGAAGAAGAAGAAGAAGAAGAAGAAGAAGAAGAAGAAGAAGAAGAAGAAGAAGAAGAAGAAGAAATTTTCAACAGGCTTTCTTAGATCTGTAATATTCTCTATAGAGGGAGGGAGAGAATTCTCTCCCTCTCTCCGGGTTTAACGTCTCCTAGGTTCCCCTGGGGGGCCCTATACGGCGAATCTCTTAGATCCGCTTGATCCTAAACCTTTATAACTGGTCCAACCTATCCATTCGATGTTACAGATTCTTCACTTTCACCATTCTACCAAAAGGTGTAACACGGTGAAGGCAATAGAAAATAGGCCTCCAATAAATACAGTAAAAAAAGGCTTTGCCTTGGCAAGGCCACCGGTTTCTTTGTCCTCAACCTTGTATGGTTCAACGTTGACACATGTATACGAATTTCACAAGGGTACGCAATTCGCAGAGATAAAACGATATTCCCGGATGAATGGAATAAAACCGTAAAGGCAGTTATGTGCCTGGACGCGTAGTGTTATTAATGTTTACAATAATCCAGAGAAGTGGAAAGGATAGGCCTCAGGTTTACAGCAGATCAGCTGCTTAAGTCACACTCCCGTCATAGATACATGACTGCACACCTAGTTTTGTTAACTGACGCACGATAAAACATATGAGTCACGCGATTACAATGACAAAAATGACAAAGTTCACATGGAATTACTTTCCTATTCAAGGTTTATATTTGGGCTCAAGAGCCTCTTAAAGAGACATTATCCATGGTTTGCCCAAACAAGGTGGGAGTTTGTAAGGTCTTAAAAACATAAAGTGAATTGATACTTCTGGCCGACCCCCCCCGCCCCCCACAAAAAAAAAATCAAAGGCCCCACCTCCCCCCCCCCCCCCCCCCCCAAAAAAAAAAAAAAAATGTAACTTGTAAAAGGTTATCACCACAGAAGAGGCGGATAAAGACCGTTATTGTAGATAGAAAGGCGGGAGAGAGAAAGAGGTAGAGATACCGAGCTAGAGAGGTGGGAGCAACGGAAGGAGAGTCAGAGGGGTGGAATGAGACCATCTTTTTAAAAGCGAAGGAAAGACTTCAAGCGTAGCCATCGAGTTAGATAACGACATGCGTGAAATAATCAAACAAAAAAGAAAAACAGAAAAGCAAACAAAATAAAGAGCCTGTGAGAAAGTTGTGCTCTTTCAAAAAAAAAAATGAGAAGAAGAGAAAAACACAAGAACTTATAATAATGTTTTGTCTAAAACCTATAATAATGTTTTGTCTAATGCAGACCTTTTACATAAATCTGTCTTGGGGTGAAATATGATAGCTGTAAAAGCAGCGACAGGTGACACAATAAAAACACTGCATGGCCGGAATGACTATTATAGTCGAAGTGGACTGTGTTTGAAGAACGCCATGCGTAGACGAACGGATATCTTCCTTTGTTATAATCATAGTCGACTTGGTAGGTTGTCTGCATGCCTGTCATTCTCTCGGTCCATCTCTCTCTCTCTCTCTCTCTCTCTCTCTCTCTCTCTCTCTCTCTCTCTCTCCTTTTCATTCTCTCAATTTTGCTTTTTCTGCCCAGCGATTTTTAATTAAAATTCAAACTGTCTTACGTATTGTACTCTGGGTGTTATAAAATATCCTAATTATACAAAATTAAAAGATACCAACAATTATGGAAATTCGAACCTTGCACCTCCCGGTCTTTACTCGTCAGTCCCGACCACTAACCAACTGAGTTACTGTCGACCCTTTGCTCTGATAATCTCCGATATCCCAGTACATTGTGTTGCAGGATTGTCTCTGGCTGCGCCACAGCAGGTGCCCACATCCCGGCTGCTGGGGACTCCATTCAGTCGCTCTCTGACATTGACATTCAAAATCCTCAGGCCCGGAAATTTGGCTCGAGCATTTACAATGTTATCAGTCCATCAGTTCATACTTCATAGGGCACACGGCGATGGTATATTTACACTTCCGTAAACAACAGCTTGGACAATATGGTCCAAAATAAGAGCAAACAGCACGCAAAGAGGCCAAGCAAACGGGTGGTAGCATTAATAAATTATGCGCATAGCTTTATAACTGAGTACATACAATGACATTATGTGCCAAGACCAAAGCAAATGTTTTTGATACTCCTGTGCTCTTGCATTCTACTTTGATAGTGGACTTCGTAGTTCGAACCTTCAGATAATAGTTTTATCTAGATGCATACAATACTAATGATTATGCCCTCTTTATTTTTTTCTCTTTCTTTTCTTTACGGTAAATTTATTGTACATGGCCAGGACGACGGTAACTAAAAAATATGGCTATAAAAACAAATCGCTTCCGAGACAATAATAAGAGTACACATGCTTATAATAATAATAATA
>RQTK01000535.1:127823-190510 GCA_003991915.1 Elysia chlorotica
CCCTTTCTTCCTTCTACATCCAACAAAACCCATTAATTCCTAAGCCGAACAAAAATCGAAACAGCATACCCATGAATAAAAAAATCATATATCATGCTCATCTTTTCCTGGCTTGGCGACCTCAGCATGCTCATATTACATCACTAGATCTATTATAAAATCTGCCTTCGACCCCTCCACGCCATAGCATTGAGAAGATTTATAAGCTTGGCTCTCTATGCTCAATGAAAGGAGGGGCTTTTACAGTAATCCATTGCTCGTGTCCCCACGTTCGACGCGACGGGGATGCATGTCTTGGGCAACACACGTGAAACATCATTACGGTAACACACACACGCACACAGTACATACACGCCAGCACGCTCAGTGTACTGAGTTTAGCACAACACACCAAGCGCTAGGGAGTAGGGAGCACAGGCTCGGATCGATAACTCCCTGATGCCGGACTGGGAATGAATGGTTGGGAGGTGGGGGAGGAGTGGGACGAAGGCGTGGCATTGAAATAAAAAAAAAATGTGAGGGTGGAGGAGGGTTGCATTTTGAGTAACGCAACGCCAAGCCTGTTAAAACAGATGATGGTAATAGCTATTGATAAGACGAACAAAATATAGCCTAGGCCCTACATCTAACTGGTTAACCTGCTCACATTTCGTCCCGAAATGTCGAACATCTAAGTGCTGCCATCGTTTTCTCCTTTATTCCACTAGCTTTTTGAACCATTCAATTTTTTCTCCATTTATGTATATTAATTTTTTTTTCTATTTTATTGACTTTTCTTGGTGTTTCCATTATGCTATGCGTACACAGCATTTGTTATCAAATGAAAACTAGTGAACACCTCCCACATAAGGAAATTAAAAAAAAAAGCGTGTCGATTAATATGCAGTCGTTGTGAAAAACGAGGCACTCCTTGTTAATCGCATGTTGTACTCTAGCATCTAATCTATGTTTGGTCGATGAATGGCAATGTCGACCTTTTGATAAACTGCCGGATCCTAGCTATTTTCCGAGTCCAATGACGGACATTCCACCTCTCGAATTGATGATTAACATTTTTGGGTGAAATTATGTGAGGTGAACATTATAGAGGCTCTCGCGGGGAGCGGGGGGGGGGGGTGAGGGGAGACACTCATCGCATGAGTACATGAAAGAGAACTATTTTCACGGCTAGGAATAGAGCAACAGGAAATGCTAGACAATGCCATGATACTAAGGCAAGACCGTCTAGACCTCTACTGACAACTTTTACAGTACAAGGACTGAAGGCGAGCCCTGACCCTCTATCCTAATGACCTACATCAGCCGCAGACACTAGTTATACATGTATTACGTACTAACGCCGTCGTGTTTTTTCCACCTAAACCTCTGTACACATCATATTATATAATCTCTGGACCCCCCAGAGCTAAATAATTAAGCTGATACACGTAAACCCATGCAGTGCTAATTAAGTACTACATTACTAGACTCCACAACCGGTTCATGCAAACTGCACTCACTAGATTCGCCGGTTTAGTTTGTTGATTTATTGACGTTCATCGTTAGCAACTAGGCTATAGCGCAGATGGCTGCTGAGACTAATGTCTGAAAAAGTCGATGCTGACATGCAGCGACGGAGCGCATATACCAGGACATCTGTCTCATCCGTGAGATCACACTGTTGAACGGTCCAGTCGGTGGTTGCACCAGACTACTCTACTGGATGTCGCGTGCTCAACTTTTGAACCATTTCCGAACACAAAATCGATAGCACGGCATTTACGCATATTTTTAGATATAGAAAAATACTTCGCACAATTTATGGACCACCTCTAACTATTTCGATGTGTGTTTTCTCTCCAGCATTCAGATTAACATTTTGTTTTAACAGCTTTCATGATCGAAGTCAGGCCTTTACAAACTAATTATTACTATTGCATTCTGCATGTGGAATGTTGAATAATTTTTCTGTCGTGCTGATTCCACAGGGGGGCTACTGTGGGGAAAGGTGTTAAATAGTTACTTTAAAAAATCCTATGAGACGTACGTGCAAATTCTTATAAATAATACGTGAACTTTTACAGTTCCTGTCACGTGTTTGGATTGGAGGTCAAGCTGTGTCAAAGTGACCTTCCGATACTTTTGGTAATGAATCTGTCTGAAACATGCACACAAAGGCACGTCTCCTGGTTTTATGCATGCTACGTAAGAGTAACGAACCGGGGGAGTAACTAGCTGATCTCGCTTTTACAAATCTTGTCTTGAACATTGGGGTTTACAATAATTACATATAATAAATTATTAACTATTTGACTTTTTCGCTTTTATCACTGATTCATCTACCTTCTCAAAAAGATTCCTTATATCATGTACGCATATCTGAGGTTGCTCACCTCTTCATCCTGTATGCTGGTGTTTAGTTTATTAATTTCATCCTCTTTCATTACTGACTGTAAAATAATACTGAAAGAGAACGGATGCAGACTTTTCTATCCACTTCGATTATTGGAAAAAGTACACTCCATTACATTGCATCGGTTACCTTTTGACTGTTTTAATTATCATCACTTGCGAGATGGTAAGGGGAATTCATCTTTATTTTATAGTTCTGCAAAGGCGATCATGGTTTTCACTATCGAAAGCCCGCCATGCAGGTCTTCCGACCTTGCCTCCCTCATTGACTCCATCTACGATTTCCATGAGTATTTTGGTCGCCTCCAAGATCAACAGCTCGCCTCCTGTGTCTCCTGATGCCTTGCAGCCAGCGCGCCATTCTGATAATTCGGTTTCAAACCTGTGTCTCACTCTGCTCAATAAGGTGATCAAGTAAAATGCACTGTAACAATAGTGATGATCGTCTAGTAGATGAAGATACTTTGTAATAATTGGGGTTAGCATTAAGCATTAATGAAAAAAATACCGTTGCAAATCACATTTTCGTGTACTGTCAATAGAAATATAGTTATGCAATCAATTTTCAACTTACTTCGTTTTCATCTGTCTAACTCACTCACACACACACACACACACACTCTCCTCCACCGTCTCGACTTTCAGTCTGTCCATATGCCTGCCCTCTTTCTTGGGGGGCGCGGTGGTCGAGGGGTAGAACATCGACTTTCGACGCAAAAGGTCCCGAGTTCGAATCCTGGCTGTTGCGTTCCCTACTGGTTGGGTCGGTGTCTGTATAATGTGACCGCCCTGTCTCGTGTGTGGCAGCACATAAAATTGTCAGACGTCCTTTCTTGGGACACGTCCACAATATAGCCTATATAAATCTGCTGTTGGACGTTAAACCAACCCAACAACAACAACAACAAAGCCCTCTTTCTTACTCTTTTTAACCGTCTTACTATCTCTTCCCCTAACCGCGTTGCTGCTGTACACACGGTTATATAACCGTTTTAGGCCTCTTTATCAAACTAAGAAAAAAAGAATAAAAAAAATCAACAAAAGAACAAAGCCATTATTCAATGATGTGTGTCACAACAACGACCCACTAACCCATTAAACTCACGGGACTATTTCCTGGTCCTTCAATTTGAGACTACTAAGAGCGGAATAATATTATCAAAAAGGTAATTATGCTCAGCGTGGAAACAGGACTGTCTTATCACGCCGCCCAAGTTACCGACTCTGAACTACACGTTCCAATCTGACACGGAAAAAAAAACGTATTTTTAGACCTTTTATTTCACTTCTTTGTTGATTATTATGTATAGTTTGGTGACTGGCTAGGTTGGCAAGCCTGGCACTAATGGAGTTGTCCCGTCTTCAAATCATGATCCTTCATCACCCAGACAGGCCAAAACTGGGATTAACTCCTTTAAATGTCATAAAAACTGGGTTATCTCTTATCATTGTTATGAAACCAAAGTTATCTTATATCACGGGACAAATGTGACTCCTGTCTCAGCCGATCACATTATACTGACACCGACCCAACCAGTAGGGAACGCAACAGCCATGATTCGAACTCAAGACTTTTTTCGTACGAAGCCAATGTTCTATTCCTGAACCACCACGCCCCCCACAGGGAATCAAGCGGTTTAAACTGACTAGTTATATACTTATTATCATTTCTTCTCATCTTCCTCCAGCTCTTTTGTTGCTCTCCGTTGTGTCTTGTTTTGACATTCTCTTTTCTTTTTTTTTCCAGTGTTTCTTTTCTTATATAATCTCCCTTTTACTTCTCTCTCTTTCTCTCTCTCTCTCTTTCTCTCTCTCTCACTTTCTCTCTCTCAACTGTCTTCCAAACCCTCTTTCTGTTAATAGGCCTTATAACATGTTTACTATTCCTGCATTTAGTACCGCTCAATGCGAGCAGTGGTTTCATAATTTCTAAAATTAGTATGTACACCTGAATGTTCACGCCAAACTAGTTAGATAATCTCAACACAGCTAGAGGCAGCTTCAACATTCTCTTGTACGCCCGTGCAATAACACATGAACAAGATGGACAGTGACAAAACTTCAAATGCATAAGTTTAATCCATAAAAATTGATGTTTGCAGCGAAAACAGGACACAAACTTTTTGAAAAGAGACTTCTAGAGAAAACGTTATCCAGAAATTAAATTCTCTCTCTCCCTCTACTTCTCTCTCTCTCTCTCTCTCTCTCTCTCTCTCTCTCTCTCTCTCTCTCTGCTCTTGCAACTGTCAACTGTCTCCACTGCGGTTGGGGGTGATGGCGAACTAGCTCTTCAATAGAATACAAACATACAAATAATAATACAAACGTCTGACAATTTTATGTGAAGCCAACAACAAGACAGTACGGGGAGACGTGGGTCACATTAGACTGTCAACAAAGCAAGCAGTAGAGGACGAAATTGGCCAATAAACTTTTGACCGATCGTGGGCTTCAAACCGGGGACCTCCCGATTGAGAGACCAACGCAACGCTTTACAGCTTGAGCCAGGTCGTCGTCGTTCACACAGTGTAGTTTCAAAGATGGTTTCCCATTTCCCAGGGACTTCTGATCAGAAACCACACGTTGCATGAACTTAACTAGCTTGTCCGACGATCTTCTCTCATAAAAATTATATTATTACAAGAATTCACACTCAATAAACAGAGACTGTGTTTAGTGTCAGACTCTTTGACGGACATGTCACCTTTATCTGTATGGTTGAGGGAACTCAGACGTCTGTTGACGCAGGGTAATTAATTAGGACATGTACGTCATTGATTTCCGCTTGGCAGTGATTATTGGTAGAAATGTAGAGCGAAGTTCGAGTTTTGGAAAACTATACTTAATATGGAAAGTTTGGTTTGTTATTTTGTTTGTTTTTTCAGTGCGTTCCTGGCAAGCGTAAATTTGTCTGATAAGATTGTCAAAGAGACTTGTACATAGAACCTAAGTCAAGGACTATCTATGTAAAGGTACATCTTACATTTTGCATATTGAAGAAAATATGTTCAGAAGTGTTACGTATTCATGAGTTTCTTTTAAAACCAGGAAGTATAACACCTAGTTGAAATTAAGTAGATATTTACATTGCACGAGGATAAGAGACCTAATTTGTTTGTTTTGTTTGTTGCTAAGCGTCCAACGTGAACATTATATAGGCTATATTGTGGACGGACCCCAAGACTGATGTATGACAATTTTATGTGCTGCCACACACGAGACAAGGCGGGGATACCATGACTCCTTTCGTAGCCGGTTACATTAAAATATTTACACCGACCCAACCAGTAGAGGTGAAATCGCCAGGGCTGGAACCACGGACCGGATGTTCTACCCTAGGGCTACTGCGACCCCCAGAGTATCAGAGATTATGTGGACGAAATGGTGATGGAGCAAAACCCGTTTATGCAAAACTCGTTAAAACCTTCTTTTGTTGGTTGTGAAAATCCAACACCTCAAATCTAATACACTGTTTTGCAAGCGCGAAGAACCAAGCGCATATTCAGCAAGCGCTCTGTGTACAAGTGATGCATGCTCTGTTTCAAAAGGCGCGAGCAGAGTATAGTCACATTGCAGCTTCTAATCTCAAATCCCAAATCGTCAGACTGTGTATTACTCAGTGCTTAGCTCTCTTTTTTTGTAAGGGTTTGGGTGAACCTCACGTGATTGGGAGGTGAGAGACTGGAGACTCCACCCTATCGCAGTCAATGCACTTCTTTATAACCAAATATGGCGCTCTCCAACACTTGTCACGTGGGAAAAAAAGGAAAGGGACCTCACTCTGCACTGAACCTTTAATCTCGTTCATCTACTGGAAAATGCCTGCGTCATTGAGGACCAAGTGTGGGCGATGCCTCAGGCGTTGTCTGATTGGAAAGAAATCATGGAACTTTGTCAAGGTCAGTGACATGGTGACACGTGAGTGTGATTTTCAAACTGTGGCATATTTTCCTAACCGTCTCGTTATGTTATTTTTTCCAATTTGATGATAAGTTGGTAATAAATTGCATAAAACATAATTTCTCAAAACTTCATTTACAAATGTAGAAACGTTACAGTATTAAACGACAGTATAAAATAGAAAATGAAAGTAAGGCCATCAGCGCCGGGTATCGCCGACTGTCTATCGAATAGCAGATCTCGCACTAACGTTGAAGCTTTTGTCTCAATAAGGCCAACTTCCGCTCAGTTCTAGACAAATCACCGTTGTCCCCAAGATTCAACTGGCCGGAAATTGTCTGTCAACGTCTCGTTGAGATAATATACATTGGCTAGCACTAAGGGTCGACATCGTGTCAGTACAGCACAGCACACAAAGACGGAGCGATCGCTAAATTTAGGTTTGGCTGTTCAGCGAGTTGCTTGATTTTGCATCCATTTGAACTGTCCCTCTCCTTAATGTATTTTTCGCCTGTTAAGCATAGATTCGAAAATGCTGCCCCGCCATTTTTCTATTGTATTATCGTCACCTATTTTATTTTTTGTATGGGTGGATATTCCCCCCTGCAGGATCTCGCTCATTGATCTGTCTGGCCATTGCACTCTATCAGTGCAATGCATAGAATTCAAGGACATCATTGCACTCTATCAGTGCAATCCATGGAATTCAAGGACATAATTGCACTCTACCAGTGCAATCCATGGAATTCAAGGACATAATTGCACTCTATCAGTGCAATCCATGGAATTCAAGGACATCATTGCACTCTATCAGTGCAATGCATGGAATTCAAGGACATGACACCATTGACGTCACTTGAGTCTCGGGCTACACATAGTTTTTTTTTAATCAAATCCTAACCTCAGAGTATGTTTTATCAGGATTAGTTTTACGTTACAAGTGATATTTAAAGGAAGAAATTCTATACAAATACAATAGTGTTCATACACTAAAAGAGTGGGGCCCTAGCTGATGATCGAACACTCGAGTTAGGAATCGTTAATTCAACACTGTGCCAATATACATTTCTAAATTATTGATATTTTGTTCCTTCTCTAAGTGATTGAAAGTGTGTTGGGAATATAATACGTTTTACAGCACACATTCAGTTCAATTTTGCATACTGGTATGCATTGTCAATCATGAGTGGAAAACACCACAATAATTCGCTGTATACTATTCGCACCACAAGTAACAAACCTGAGGATTATGCGCATGAAAACAGATGGCGCACTTTTAAACTCACAAAAACATTGAAAACAAAGCATGAGAAAACAACGTCCCGGAGAATACTCCTTACGATTATTAAATACCTAAATTACCAAAAAGTATACATTTCACAGTTAAAATAGACTTAATATATTAATATCACAAGTAAAAATGGACAATGTGTAGTTCAGAAGGAAAATTTGGGAAGCTGCCGAGGTGTCCTGGTGACTGGTGAGAGACTCAGAAACTAAGATATGGAATGTTACAAATTAAGTAACTCTGGTGTGTTGCTGTCATTCACTCGGATGTGAACAGTTTGTGTGTGCGCGTGGGAGGGGGGGATGGCTGGATAAAGTACAAGAGCGTTTGTCTCCCAATCGTTATATCACTGATATTTTTCTAAACCACGACCGTTATCATCCTCTAGAGGTTGGGACGGTGTCAGTATAATGTGACTGGTTAATACAGGGGATATGATATCCCCGTCCTATCTTTGTGTGGCAACACGGCACATTGACAGGCGTCGTTCTTGAAAGTCTCCCACAACGTAGCCTTTATATTGGACGCTAACATCAAACTCGAACTCAAATGTTAGCATCTGTCAAAATGGCGAAAGGGTTCGCCAAGCTGTCTTTGAACTTCCGGTGCAAATATGTGCCATTGCTCCAGAACTGTTTCTATCATGCGGAATGCAATGAGCATAACATCCGTAGCAAGTATTGAATAGCTATATCTTGTTTGACCACAGCACTGGACAGTATTTCCTGTTTAAAACTTGTGAAATGGTGGTTCTTCATTGTGCCATATCCTGTCCTTATGGAGAAGATTAGAATCTTATCTGTTCTATCTAGGCTATAGCATGAGCCTAAATTTAGTAATATGTTGATGCTGTTGTACTTTCTAAATCATTTCGCTCATGTGATTTTCATTTTCTTGTAAATAAAATCTGAATTAAACCCCGGATCGTTCGAAGGTTCAACGTTAAAGAGAAACTTTGGGTTCTTAACAAAAAATAGTTTATTGTGATTTGGCACCTATTATTCAGTTGTTAATACTGTGTATTAATGTTCAGTTCTCGTGTTAAGTTCAGCAAAAAGAGACAACACTGAACACCCCCTAAAAGCTTTAATTTAGTATACAAGTCCATTCTACTGTGGATATTAGGAACGCAACATGAACGCCGTCTCTCAGCTTTTGAATAAACAGACGTCTTGAAACGCCAGACGACACGGCATATGGGGTATCTCGAGTTCCACCTTTCGCCTGGTGTGAGGTGATATCCGTCACTCAGGTCACAGATCCTCCCAGCCAGGTAACCATACACCCAGAGACGGTCACACGGTCACGTGATCAGACCAGGCTTGAGCCGGCGTGATCAATTGGCGCACGTTTTTTTCACGTCTGGCACCCTGGGGGTGTCACCGGTATCAAACCGCCAGCTGAGCTAAGTTGATGAAGATCGCAACAATATTGGTGTTCCATAGTACACAGTGGCATGTCGTTGCTCTGGATGTTCCAACTCGTCAGATCAGTTGTACAACGTCCAATCCCATTTCTAAAAACCTAAAGATTGAGAGTAGTTTTGGAGACGAGATACAGCATTATAAAACTGAGGTGATGAACTGATGGACACATGCATTGCGACATTGTTTTTATGATTGTAGCACCTGGCCCGAGCAGTAAGTAAAGTTAATTCTGTGCGTCAACTGACTTCTATACTAGATCGTATCCAGCAACTAGGATTTCTTGCGGGCGATTTCCCTGATTAATGTTTCACAAGTTTGTCCAATGATACCAGGACTGGGTGCTTATTAACACAGATTCGAAAGATAGAGGACATGACAGTCTGATATGAATTCAAACGCAAAACTCCTGGTTTGCAGTTGTGATACCTACCGATTAGACAGTCTCATCACCACTCCCCCTTATCTATTTTTCGCTAGCCCTCACAATCGTAGGGAACGTTTGAAATATTCAATGCATCAAAACATTAATGAACAACTTCATAGAGATTGTGGGAGAAGGGAAGTATGGAGGATGGGGGTGGGGTAAAGTAAGTCTTGGGTCGTAAGTACAAGTTGTAATACGCTCACGACTCGTCTCTAAATATGAGAATAAGCTTTTCGACGAATTAAAAGCTATTGCTACATTGTCCTTAAGAGCCCTAATCTTTTAACCCTTCTATCTCTTACTAAATGTAGGACCAAGAATTAGCCAGTAGCTGCTGTAAAACTCAACATAGGGGAGAGTGAAGATCATCATCATCATCATCATCATCATCATCATCATCATCATCATCATCATCATCATCATCATCATCATCATCATCATCATCATCATCATCATCATCATCATCATCATCATCATCATCTCAGTCGCTGTTGTACATCTGCATGAAGAGCTCTTTGTCTTTAGTGATCCTTCCTGCCTCGTTGGGTCTCCTTTGTAGCCAGTCGCTGATGTCATTTATCCACCTAGGTCTGCCCTGTCTTCGCTTTGCCCCTAACTTTCCAAACTGCCCAAACTATTTCAGTTTTCTTTCCCCGATGGCATATATAGCCAATTTGATTTGATATCAAGTTCTTTTAGTGTGTCGTCATTTCCTCTGTGTGTTGTCCATGGAACTTTAATGAAAACAGTCAGATGATTTAACATAATAAAGTCTCAATATTTTAAGAATATTTTAATAATTTTAGCCTGCTTTATTTCTATTTTGGAATAATTTCAGATGTTCAAACTGAAGTGTAAAATATTCATTTAGTTGAAATTTGAAGCTATCTTAAATTAAAATCGAATCTAAAACTGTTTTACAACAACACCAACGAATACTTTCATAATAATAAGATGGGAAAAACGGTCTAAACATTTTTAATTAACTTTTTTTGTCTGCAATCATACATAGTTGATGAAGCAGAGTTGCATAAATCTTTTGTATAACTTCTCTCGGGTTTTCTGTTATTTTTACCTCCCCAGTTGCCTCACATTGCGGCGGCAGTATCCGTGTATAGCAGCGTTGAGTAATGTTAGATGCGTGATGGGTGTCCGATAACGACAATCCACTATCCACATCTCTCACGCGCTCAAACCGTGAGCTGAGCTGGACAGGGTACTCGGGTTTTGCGATTCGCAGGAGCATCACGGATGACTTAATCGCACCATTATGATTGAGATTTTCCGATAGGTCATTTGCTCCGAAAGTCTATGGTAGAGCAGCAGGCTTAACGCTGGCGCAGATTCCCTTCCTTATCGTCTTTGTTTTCGCAATGAGCCAGTCGCCGCAAGGCCTCTAACAACACTAGACAATCCATTCGGCGGAACTTACTTTAACACAGAGAGGGAAGCATGCATAACATTGCGACAGGTAACACTCACGAAAAAAATGGCTTTTACCGGACCGTTGAATAACTGTGAGTATTGCATGAGCAAAACAACATTGTCTTGCCTAGAAAAATAGTTCCAAAGGGAGAGTGTGAGTGCATCCAAACTGCTTCAAGTTCAACCGAAGTTATGAAGTAAGCTGTGTACTGAGCTTGTCTTTGTTCCGTGTTTACCACTACAAGGGTTATACCTTTCAAATGCTTTATTCATAATTCAGTACCTTGTATTTTGTTGACAATACTAACATTTTTTAACATCTAATTTCAAATAAATATTTAAATAAACTAATATATCTAACAAAACAGTCACTTAACTATTTCAATTGCATCAGTCAAATTAAGTGTTTGACATACAGAACATAAGTCCTGGCACCATCGCACCATATTTTTAGTAGCCGACGATGACCCAAACAAACTGAACTTCGCTAGTACTTGAGGCTGGCAAGTAATGGACATGAGACATTTTTTTGGTCAGAGTATTTAACCAAGGCTTCTTAAGAATATACAAGATTTGGTATGAATATTTGGTTTGTTTAAAGCTTTCACTGCTGACAAGTTATAAAACATATATTGATATTCCTTTTCATGAGTCCAAGTTTAACTTAAAGTAGTGCATCCTTGGGCCGGACCTAAATAAATCGGTGGATTTATTACTTCCTGTTTGCTATATATGTCCCGCGCTTCTATGCCAAGATGACTCCAGATTTAATAATAACCGTCTGCTTCAAAAATATTAATCTAATAAGCCATGTGAAAGGGAATATAACACCTCACGTGAAAATGGGAGAAGGGCCATATAATTATCATGATTAAGCTATCAGCATATAACGGGCTCGCTTAAAAATTTTGAAAGTAACTTAAGAAAGCTTTGACATTTTCACCTTTTAAAAATGTAGTGCTTTCAAGAAACCTGAAACTTATCTAACTGATCTGCCAGACTGTTTCATGAGACCCAAGAACGGGCGACCTTTATTGGAGATGTGTGGGCTTGTGCTGGCCAAGTCGTTGTTTAATTATCAGTAAAAGTATAGTTCGTTTTGTAATGGTCCAGAAATAGTGTTTTTAATTTCCAGAAACACAGAAAATCAACGCGTCGGGGAATGAGGTGACAAACAATAATGATAAAAAAAAATCAATGAAAATCCCCATGTTGGAAACTTTTTTGCTATGATTTCCATGGTAACAAGCGGTATATTACTTGTGCATATATAAAAAAAATACAATTCAGAGATAAAACCTAAAAAAAGTAAAGGAGAAGGAAGGAAGGAAAAATTCTAATTGAATATGTAAAAACATGTCTTAGCTGTTCCAATTTTCTCCTTTAAAAAACAAACTTCAAGTGATGCAAAAATTGACCTGAAAGAAAAGGTTTACCTAAACATTAGACAAACTGTTGTGGTATTTTCGTAAGGAGAAAATCATTGACGGCCCCATAAATCATTGGCTGCGTAGAAGACACAGAGACAATGTAACAGTCTGTCATCTGCAACCCAATGACAGTAATTATTGCTAGTCACGTCCCAATTTATATGAGCGGCAATGAAAGAACTTGCTATTAATACTAAAACGTATATGCAACTTCAAATAAAACATGCAAAGGCCAACAAGTCGATTGAGGAGTATATAATCAAGAACAAACTTTAAAGCATTTTTAAAACCCAATCATTCTATTAGGTCTGCACACATATAAATATATTAGTAAGATATATCGAAACCAGTCATGCAATTTTATAAACTGTTTAAGTATACAATTTTAAAGCCATGGACTGTATGGATTGCATTCGAAGTATCATCTTTCTTGTAAATCTTTTCTTCTGTTGCCACGTTTTATTTGAGACATTCATTGTGTTTTCCTATATATAATTATATGTAACTTTTAAGTCTTCTTTCACATTTAAAGCAAGATCATTTTCTGGATTTCATAAAAGTGTCTTAAATTTTATGTCTAACCGAACGTATTTCTATAGTCCAACGAGTTGCAAAATACCCAGAAATAGACTTTTATTTCTGGGTTTTCTATTTTTAGAGGGCTTTAACTCAAAACATATATTAGCGACCGTGGCTGAATCAGCTCGGGTTGCTTAACAAGTTTCGACATACACCCCAAGAATGATCCGCTATCATCGAATTAAGGTCACCTCCACTGCTTTCTGACAGGAAACCTTTTTGGCAAATCAAAAAATTATTACGCATACGAATTTTCGACGATTTTTCTCGCTTGTCTCCCCTTCCATATCGATGTTGGACAATACGAAACGGCACTTCCGGTTGAACCGTATCGAAGATGAGCAAGGTCTGCTGACTTCCGGCCCAGACGAGGGGAGATAACTCCTGATCAGGAAGTTCTCTGTGGCCAGAGATCCGTCCATCCTCACAGTTCCTCAATTCTTCGGATCCTTTGTGACACAACAAAGGAGAATGCTGGGGAAAGCTTGTGTTTCCTTTTCAGAAATTCGTTTCCGATGGAGAGTCGTATTACAATAATTACAAGTGAACTGAAAGTTTTTCTTCTTTCAAAATTTTTATTCAGATAAAAAAAAAATGGAATAAATTTTGCGAAGCAGTTATCAGCTTGCGATACATACACACACACGCATATATGTGTATATATATATATATATATATATACACAGTGAAAGAGGCAAAAACAAAGATCACTAATGGACATTAAATGTTTGCTATATAACATTTTGTTATTGTTGCAGCGGCTGTTAAAAGCACTTGGTGTTATTGGACGTTCCACCAGACCAACGTGCCGTTGGTTGTCAAGACCGCGTGACCGCAGGTTGATAGGATCAGGCCATTGACAGGTCTATCAGTCGAGCAAGCTGGTAGGGCTTAGGTAAATAATATTACATTCACGTATATTCGCCTGTCCAGACACAATTTCCTGTCTCTTTTCTTTCTTTTTCTCTATGCCTCTCTAACTCTGTCTATCCTTTTCTCTTTCTCTCTTTGCGTGGCTATAGGTTTCTCTTTTCCCCATACCTGTATATATATATATATTATCTCTCTACCTTTCTCTCTCCTCCCTGTCCCCCTCTTTTCCCTGAGACAGTCATACAGCCTGAGACAGTCATACAAGCTGAGACAGTCATACAGCCTGAGACAGTCATACAAGCTGAGACAGTCATACAGCCTGAGACAGTCATACAAGCTGAGACAGTCATACAGCCTGAGACAGTCATACAAGCTGAGACAGTCATACAGCCTGAGACAGTCATACAGGCTGAGACAGTCATACAGGCAGAGACAGTCATACAGGAAGAGACAGTCATACAGGAAGAGACAGTCATACAGGCTGAGACAGTCATACAGGCTGAGACATTCATACAGGAAGAGACAGTCATACAGGCTTAGACAGTCATACAGGCTGAGACAGTCATACAAGCTGAGACAGTCATACAGCCTGATACAGTCATACAAGCTGAGACAGTCATACAGGCAGAGACAGTCATACATGAGTAGACAGTCATACAGGCAAAAACAGTCATATATGCTTTAAAACTAGAGCTCAGCCAACAGTCAGTTTTTCCGAACTCTAGAGCCTCCATTTCAACCTTGCAAGCCACGACTTGACGCTCTATCTTTCCTTGCTCTTCTCAAAAGTCGCAGGGTTCTAATCAAACTTTCGACGTGGATCTGGTTCCGGTGGGGCCTAATGACGACCCAATCGAAGTCCTCTATCTTCCTGCTCCTAGCGGCACACAAATTCTCACTTCATAAAAAAGACAGATACATTAATTTTTTTAAGCCTTGAAAGATGTGAGTGCAAGGCCAGACTCTGACTATAGAAGTGTTCTTTTAGTGCTTTTAATCAGAGAGTTAGTGAGAATCCGAAGTTTGAGTACATTTTAGCATGTGTCGTGTACAAGCGTGACGAAACCATATATAATAGCGAGCTAGACTTGTCTATGGGGATACTGGTGGCATCTCACTGGAGACAGCGTTTCTCTCATCTTTTCTCTCTCTCTCTCTTCTCTCTCTCTCTCTCTCTCTCTCTCTCTCTCTCTCTGATTTCCTTTTCTTTTGTCTCTGTCTCTCACTGTTTGTGTCTGTCTCTTTCTGTGTCTCTGCCTGTCTTTCTGTCTCTGTCTCTGTCTCTGTTTGTCTGTCTGCCTCCCTCTCTCTCTCTCTCTCTCTCTCTCTCTCTCTCTCTCTGGTGTTATCCTGTTGTACGTACACTCATAATGACAGGTAAGTCCTTCGCACTTTTCATTCATCGATATTAAATTATATCAATCTACTGCTGTATAGACAAGCCCATTTTTAATTTTTAAATTCTAATCAATAGATATTACTATATTTTATGTTTTTGTTTACTTAATTAGGATTGTTATTTTCCTTTTCTGAAATGACTATGGGCCTCACTTTAACAGCACATTGTTGGTACAATGTAATATTAAAAGCGCCACCCTTTCCCTCGCCGCGAATTTTGTGAAGTTTTTGTTGAGTTAGTTTAACGTCCAGCATCAGTATTACATAGGCTATATTGTGAAAAAGCTCCAAGACTCTGACAATTTCACGTGCTGTCAAGCATAGACATTGCCTTCAGACCTGGACCCTGTCTCGGCTGCTCACATTATATTAACACCGATCGTGGGGGACAAAAATAGGAAAAATAAAATCATGACTGATCTTGGGTCTTAAACCAGTCACCTCCGGATTGGGACATCAACGCTCTACCACTGCTAATTCGCCCCTTTCGCCGCGAAATACTAAGATAAGATAAGACTTTTTGTTTTGCATAAACCTAACTGGGTTAATACTTTAAAAACATCTATCTTTTTATGATAAATAACTGTAGTAAAAGATTAAAGCATTGTGTAAAATCATAGCAGAACCAAGGATAGCAAATGGGATTTCAAACAAAGACAAAAATTTGAAACCACATTATTACATTAAATCAAGACAGCCAAAGAGTTTTTAGTTTCTTTTCTCAGTGCTTTTATTTCTCTCGTAAAAAAAAAACCCATAAAATTTTCCATTCTTTCTCAAGCATACAGAAAAACGGCACAATTATATAAAGTAAAAAGACAAGAAGGGTCAGTCTTGAGTTGTAGTATCTTTGAGGAGAAAAAAAGAGAAGAAAAAAAAATCAAAATGAAATCAGATTCCTGTGAAGAAAACTCTCGTAGTAGTTAAAAAAATTCTTTTTGTGTGTTAAACAAAGACAACAACAACAGTGGTGTCTTTTTCCTGCTTCCTCATTCAGGTCTGGGATGGTTTTCACAAAAAGAAGCAAACTAATAGCAACAACTACAAAAAAGTCACTACAGCGTGAAATATTGGCCAGACAGAATCTGATACCAGGATTTAAAAGCTATTTTTTTTAAATGCTATTTATTTAACTCTCTCTCTCTCTCTCTCTCTCTCTCTCTCTCTCTCTCTCTCTCTCTCTCACAGCTTTCTGTTATTTATTTAACTAACTGTTATGTCACAACGTTCTGACAAACTTGTATCGTGTTTCGTCGCCTCACGGACGATTTGTGTTTTCTGTTTGCACAACTATTCTTCGAATTCCCTTCTTCCCATAATTACTGCCATCTAAAGTCATTATAAGTTTTTTCTTTGAAAATGGATAACATACAAGGCATGTAGTGCTAACATCTAAGTTATTTAAAACTTGTGAATGTATATTTATTTTCTTAGTGTCTGAACATCCATCGCCAGCAACGAGGCTATACTTATCGCGGACGAACATCAAGGCTAATGTCTGACAATTGCACATGCAGTCACACAGGGGATACCAGAGTATCAATCTCAAATGTGACTGGTATTAGTTCAACTTGTAAAAATCAAATATAACCCTATTTTGTAGAATGATGAGCAATATTGAAATTATGTTCACGCCAAAAAGCATCTTTTTTGTATGAATTAGCGCACTGCTGTTTTACTTTCACAAAAAGATACGGAAATAGTTTCTAATACAAAACAGGGAAACAATGTAATTCTTCAAAACACACTGGTGAGAATTGAAACCGTCTTGCGCGATAAAAAAACGTTATATTTTTTATTCAACCTATAAGACGAACAACGTGAGTTGCGAGATCAAATGCAATCGTTTGTTATTCTTTTATTTAGTGAAATTCGCGAGCGCCGAGCGGAGAGAATCGTTAAAGAAAACACACGGGGGTCATTAGAGGGAAATAACAAAGACAGACGTAAGAATAAGGGAGGTAATAGTTATTGCTTAACATCCAACGTCAATAGTATATAGGCTATATTGTGGACAGGTCCAAAGACTAACATCTGACAAGTTAACGTGCCGTAACACAGAGGCAGTGCCGGGATACCATGACTAAGAATTAAAGAGACATAGGGTCGAACTTGCGGATTTTGTAAGATAACAGTGTTTCCATTATAATGGAAAAAAATCCCATAGCAAACAATGTTTGTTGAACAATTTTTTAACCATTAGACTGCATTGTCGGATAGGGAGACTAATGTGCCGGAAAATTAGTTGAGATGAAATAAAAAAAATAACACAATGCTTACATTATGATGAATGGAGGTAGGTAAAATAGAGAGAAAGAGAGAGAGAGAGAGAGAGAGAGAGAGAGAGAGAGAGAGAGAGAGAGAGAGAGAGAGAGAGAGAGAGAGAGAGAGAGAGAGAGAGAGAGAGAGAGAGAGAGAGAGAGAGAGAGAGAGACAGAGAGAGAGACAGACAGAGAGAGAGACAGACAGACAGACAGAGAGAGGCAGAGAGAGATAGGAAGAGATAGAAGAAGGAAATAAAACCAATGTCATTATGAGAATGATTAAATTGAGAAAAAGAGAAAACCTATAATGAAAGATGGGAATATAGAAAAAAAAATTAATACAGAGAGTCGTAGAGACAGTAAAATAATGTTTTCGAGTAATACTGAGGGGAGAATTACACGCAGAAGAAAGTTAGAGAGAGGCATACAAAGAGCGAACGAGAGAAAGGCAAACGGAGACACACAGACATTTGTAGAAAGCGAGAGACACATAGAGATATAGAAAAAGAAAGAAACACGTACAAAAAATAATGTTTAGGTGGCTGTACAGATAGAGAAACTGGCAGAGAAAAAGCGAGACACGCTGGCGTCCAGCCCGCTACAGCCGAAGCGCGACAAAATAGGCGCGGTCACGACACTCACATGCAGGCAGGTTGGACACCGTTCCCCTTCTCTTCTCTCTTCTCCCGTTTCTCTCCTCTAACTCACTCTCCCCTCCCGCCACTCTCACCCGATCGGCGATAACTTCTCATCACTTGAGAGGATATTTAAACCAGACGACCAGGGCTGTAGTACTCACAGCATCACAGTACTCACCCTGACATCTCTCTCAAGCCTAGGAACATCGCGGTGATCCCAACAGCAAGCGCTCGATTTGAATTCAATTTCCTTGTTACTAAGTGAAATAGAAACGCATTTTGAGTTCAATTAAATACTCATATACTCTTCTGTATAGAGCTGAACATTTTTTTAACTTCTGTGCTGAAATTGTTCTGATAAGAATACATTTTTGCATCTTATATTCTGGAAAATTTTGATGCAAGCGGCTGAAGAAAAGTAAAACTGTTCATTAAAAAAAAAACATTCGCATGATTGGGAAATTCTAAACGCACAGCTTGCTCAATTTATCTGGAGTGAGCATTTGAAGTGACACAGACGCATATTCTGCTACAAACAACTCGACCAGTCTACAGACAACCCGAGAGTTAAAAAACAAGAACGAAGTAAGTATACAATGTGCAATTTTCCTGTTTAGAAAACGTTGACAATGAATATTCGTTTTACTGTGGGTACAATCAATTTAAACTGCATGACATGTTAGATCAATGAAAAAATACTGAACAAAACTGTTAATACAAATATTAAACTAGTCTTGATTTTATTTATGTAATAATTACAAGTAAATGTAAGGTCTTGCTCAGGCATATCCTCAAAATTATATGACAACCTATACAGATAAAATAAAATCTAAATCAACGAGGATAAATTTTTTTTTTAATTGGTTGCATAAAATAGATGATAACATTATTACGTTCCGACTAATGGCCTACATAAGAGTAAAAAGAAGACTTGAATAGATTGATAGAATACAGAATGATCTGGCTTGCTATACATGTATTTTACAGTTAAAAAGCACCGCATGAATTTCATTCATGGTTATGAATTGAAATCTACTGTGTTCATTGATTTTCACCTAAGCTTTACCCTGCAAGCAAACTCTGTACACTCCATGGTATCTCGATTCGGCATTTATCTCCATAAGAAAATAATAATTCCATTTGCCTACTGCAAATCAAACGCATTTTTTTTTCAGAAGCTAATTATCACCTCAAAACAGTTCTTATTAATAATAGCGAAGAACTTAACATGACCTTTAAACACCCCGAAAAAAGAAAAAATGAAGCATTTAAACTTAAGCCATTTCCTAACGATCAAATTATAATTTTCTCTCTGTTTGCCAAGCGACATCAAATTTTAGCCTGCACAATATTGCCACCGTTTCCGTACAAAAACATACTCACTACGAGGAAATGGATTTTTCCACTGCTCTTTTCGAATCAGTACCCAGCTCACACAACGCTGTTGAGCGCATAGCAATTGTCTTCACACATGTATGCATTATCACTTCGTTGACCACGGGGAAAGAGGTTCGCGATGAAGATAATTGCCATATTTTGACAGTCAATTTGAAAAAGATGCCTCGCAATTCTCGCCCTCCTATCTCTTTCCTATTTTTTAGTCGTCTGTCTATCTGCTGTCTGTGCATTTCTTTGTGTTTGCCTCTCTCACTGTCTTTGTTTGTTTGTGTATTTATCTCTCCCCATCTCTTTTAAATATATCCATGCCATGCTCCTTTCTTTTTTCTCTGTCCCTTTCTTTCTCTCTCTCTCTCTTCCCGCCCTCCTCTTTTCCTTCCAAACTACCTGTTTTTCTTTGTCTATCCACCGGCATCTCATTTCGGCTTTTTCAGACTGCATGTAATGTCTTTATGTGCTTATTTTTCTGTCTTGGTGTATCTATATACATGTCTCTTACTTTACTTCAACTTCAAGTTAATATCTGTCTCTAAATTTCTCTGTAATTTTTTTGTCGTCGCGTTTGTTCCATTTTCTACTTTTCTACCATTCACTCGCCTGTCTGTTTTTTTTTGTCTGCCTGCCTGCCTTTCTATCTGTCTCTTTATACGTCTGTTAATCACTATGTCTGTTAATTTGTATACATGTTCATCTCGGAGAAGTCAGTGCGAAACGTGATGCTAAGGTGCGCCGGTAATGACGTGAGTTTACTCACTGTGGGTGTGTTATGTGAGCAACTGCGGATGTAACGTTCTTTCTTGGGAAGGGCAGAGGGGGCGGTAGCGCTGGGCTTAGATCTATAGACTCATAGAGCACTGACTTCCGACGCAGAGGGTCCCGGTTCGAGCCCCATACAGAGACCGACCAAAAGCAACCAAGTCACGAAACAGTGAGAAGATATATTTGGATGAGTAAAAAAAACAATCACACACAAAATCAGCCAACAGCAACATCTAGGTATTAAAAGAATGTTACACGTTCATCAAAACTAAATATTGCTCATAAGCCGCCGTATCTTGGTTGCAGAAAGGGAGCAATTTATACGACGCAAATTGTTTTCGTATTTTATGCATGGTGACTTTTGTTAATTAAAATAGTTTGCTCTGAAAAGAAAATAGTTATTTACTTTTGCGTGGTAAAGACCCAAGTCAGTTACAAAAAAGCCCGTGGAAGAAATTAACCCAATTACTCTCTGTAGAGGAAACAAAATTCTAGATCCCATTCAATGGGAATTGGTTTAAGGCATTTACGTTCCTTTATTGTTTTGTTGAGAAAACTAGGTAGGGTTAGCGCCCTAGATGTAAATGTCTCCAATATTTTCTTGAAATTCCAAATAACACAATGCCATTCAATCCTTTTAGCGACGCAATAAAAAGTAATGAAAGAAAACAAAAAAAAAGCAATAGCAATAGTTCTAATTAAATTTAACCTTTTCACAGTAATGGCAATGGAAAACTTTGGCACCTGTAAACGCCCATCTATGCACGGTGTACTGGTGGGATAACCACTGCTCTAATGTTAAATTGATTTTTGTTACCAGTCGATTTTCCTCGGTGCTGGGGTGGACAAAAGTCGATTTTCCTCGGTGCCAGGTTGGACAAAAGTCCTGACTAAAGAGAGCTCTGGTTCGGGCACACTGTCACTCCCATTTCCTGATGGCAAACAAGGTCGTGTCAACCCAGTGACCTAGTTTTTAACGCTCCAAGTTTCCGGATGTTGTCTTTCTCTCTATCGGTCTAGTTTTTACGTCTCTCTCGCTTTTACCTGTCTGCTTTGTCTCAGCTTGGCTCGTTTAGCCTGTCGATTTTTTTTTCGATTAGGCTGCCTTTTATTTCTCAGGCGTTTATCCTTTTCTGCGAACTGTATTTTTGTTATGATATTATTGTAGTGATAATTAAAAGAGTTTTTTTTTGCTCATTTACTCTTGTGCGTGTGATTGTTGTTGGTGGCGGTGGTGGTGGTGTTGTTGTATTTATCATCATTATCATAACCACAATAGCGCCAATAGCTGTGTGGTTAGGGCGTTTGCCCTCGGACCTCCTTTGTAAATTCGTGCTATTTCGTCACTGCAAATGAGAATAGGACATTATTAAACATACTTGAAATCATAATCAATCTAAGATGGGATGTACCAAAACACACGAAACTCAAACGAAGAAAAAAACCCTTTGTCAGGCAGCGCCACCAGCGCGTTATAAGTTAGTGTTCTTGAATGACAGGTCCGCGGTTCGAATCCGTCAGATGGGAAGCACCTGTCCCCGTATAAGATTCTTCTGGAACCCTTGGGAACATAACGCTAATTTAAAAAGAAAATTACTTGTACTGTATTGTCAATGTAATGGTTGATTTATTGCGATGAGAATCGATCTATGGGGCCGGAAATTCTACGAACTGTCCCGGCCGGTATTTACAATTCCACCAGATGGTTCAGCATATCTTTTGCCCAGCGTTGCCTGGGAACGTTGACGTCACGAATTGACACAGACAACACGGTCAACGTTTGGCTGTGTTTGGCTGTGTTTGACTGCGACTGATACGGTGTTGACTCACGTCTGTCGATTGTACCCCCCGCGGGGCGATTCGTTGCTGGATGTCCGTTCAAGGTGGACGACTTTCAACAGTCAAAATAACAAAGGCTGGAAGAGGAATTGGATAAAAAAAAGTCGGTTAATATTTTTTAGCGGATTTTCGAGGTTAATTAATGTTTTGTATGCAATAGAAAATACTTTAGGTTTTGCAAAAAATTGTTTGGGCGCAAAACTGTGGGCGAAAAAAGAGGTAAAATATATTTAATAATCAAGCAAAAATGTAACAAAAACAACCTACCATTCATCTAAATACACAATTTAAAAAAAAAAGAAACCTGTACTAAGAAAAAGTGTAGCAACGTGCCTTAGCATGGGATTTGAAAGGGATATCAATAATATTCAAATTGTATTTTTTGTCACAAATATCTAGTATAAAAATACACATTGCTGATACACATCCGATAATGATGCAGATCTGACGTGGTGACGTGGACTTTATCCATTGACTTCCATATCGGCAGACCTGTCAGACAAAACAGCCTACCCTTCAGTGAAAGTATTAAATTGTGTCTGGACTGGGGAATATATGTGAATGTAATATTATTCACTTAAGCTCTACCAGCTTGCTCGACTGATAGACCTGTCAATGGCCTGATCCTATCAACCTGCGGTCACGCGGTCTTGACAACCAACGGCACGTTGGTCTGGTGGAACGTCCAATAACACCAAGTGCTTTTAACAGCCGCTGCAACAATAACAAAATGTTATATAGCAAACATTTAATGTCCATTAGTGATCTTTGTTTTTGCCTCTTTCACTGTCACTGTCTCTGTGTATTTATCTCTATACGCTTCTTTTTAATTTGAAATAAAAATCGGAAAAAAACATTTTTTTATCTAGTAGTGCGTGAAATTAGAGAAAAAATGAAAAGAGAAACATTCCCAAGCGAGCGAGTTTGAATGCATTAAACCAAAATTGCTTTAGAGCATAACAAATCATTTTGTCGTTAAATACACTGTAAAGGCTTTTTTCTTGGGAAATAATTGATTCAAGTAACTTTTAACAGCTGAATGTAATTCATTTGTCGCGTTTAAAGCTGGAACCATTTAGGGATATTTTTTGACGTTTTGATTTTCTAAATCGTAAAATACAATTATTTTATGGTAATAAGAGATATGTTGGTCGTATATAACTTTAAAAAAAACTAAATGAGCTATTGACGCTTCTTAGGCCTTGAGGACCTGAACCTCATTCTGAAGGAGAGAAGACTCCGGTGGTATGGCCACGTGGAACGGTCAAGCGGAGCTATCAAGACAGCATTGGACATGCAAGTAACAGGAAGTCGTGGAAAAGGGAGACCCAGAATGACATGGAAAGCGGTCACGTGGTCCTGACTACCAATGGCACATTGGTCTGGTTGAACGTCCAATATCACTAAGTGCTTTTAACAGCCGCTGCAACAATAACAAAAAGTTATACAGCAAACATAGAATGTCCAATCCTGATCTTTGTTTTTACCTCTTTCACTGTCACTGCCTCTGTGTATCTATCTCTATCCGCCTCTTTTTTATTTGAAAGAAAAATCGGAAAAAATATTTTGTTCTAGTAGTGCGTGAAATTAGAGAAAAAATGAAAAGAGAAACATTCCCAAGCGAGCAAACTTGAATGCATTAAGCCAAAATTGCTTTAGAGCATAAGAAATCATTTTTTTGTTAAAAAAAAGGCTTTTTTTCTTGGCAAATAATTGGTTCAAGTATCTTTCAACAGCTGAATGTCATTAATGTGTCACATTTAAAAGCTTCAGGCATTTAGGGATATTTTTTAAAATTATTTTCTAAATCGTAACATTCAATTATTTTATTGATTATAAGAGACATTTCGGACGTATCTAACTAAAAAAAACCTAAATAAAGGTTTTACACCCTTTGCTTTGTTCTTTGCTTCAATTCACACAAGGAAAAAATAATAACGCTTTTTAACCTCTCTTGTTTCATAAGATTGTGCATTGTCTATCTCTCTTTTTTCTTCAGTTATTTCCACCCCCCTCTCTTCTCTTTATCTGTTTATCTGTCTGTCTATCTCTGTCAGTCTCTCTGTTTCTGTCTCTCTATCTATCTTTCGCTCGCCCTATTGAACTCTTTCTTTCCTCCTCGACATTGCCTGGCGGTTTCTTCTCTTTACCATAGTTAAATAAGCGATAGAATGCCGTGTCTCTGGGGATAGAACTAATACCAAAGGGAAAAACTATACAAGACTTGAAAAGCCAAGGCCCCGAGGAAAAAAAAATAACAGAAAGAAGGAAACGGAGACTCAACAGAAAAAAAGAAGCAAAATGCTCATTTGAATTGTAGATTCTAATTTAGCCGGCTTTCCGTTCCTCCTGCCTTGGAAATTCATTTATCGAGACGCGAGTTTCTCCAGTTCCCCCAATCATGAGAGAAGACTTGGCTATATTGAAAGCTGTCGATATGCAGATAAGCTGAAGAAGAAAGGGAAGCGAAAAAAGATATTCGGGAAACATTTTATGAAAAGAACCAGTTCTGAAAAGTTAAAGAGAGGGAGAGAGAGAGAGAGAGAGAGAGAGAGAGAGAGAGAGAGAGAGAGAAGGAAAGAGAAAGAAACATAGTTCTTTGAACGACCACACATTTGAACAAATATACAATCATATTAATGTAAACATAAAACAACACAAGGCATATAAACCTTGAGATGGTTGTAATTGATAATTGTTTTAAAGAGAGGATATGACTGAAAATAACAAAGAAGAAAATAACGGATGGTTAAAAAAATATTCGTTCATAATTTACGCAATAAAAGGGAAAAAAAACGATTCCTTCTTCTCATGGCAAACAAGAAGTTTTAATGCGATTCCTGACACATAAAAAGCGGCTCAGTTGTTTACAGCCCCAAGACCTCCTCGGGCGATCGATGTTCACATCCGTTCTGGGGCACTGCCGTGTTGTTGTGATTGCCTTGCAGGCATGCTATCCCCCCACATCTCTTGTCTAAATGGTAGGCCGCACGCAAGCTAGGTGACTAGGTCCAGCCCTGCGGAGTCTTGTCACAAGTCTCTTACCTACCTCTTTCTGCTCATTCAGCTTGTTCCATTGATAACAACAACTAAATTTAATGAATCCAGAGATTAAAGGGTTTGCTCACATAAGTATACATGTACTGAGAATGTATGAATGAACGCAGGAATACCATACATATCTAGCGAAGCAAAAGTACACTTCCATTGAAGTGAGATATTAAACTATTTGGGTTTTTTATTTAGTAGAGGGGTGGGGCGAGATGGAGCGTGTAACTTCTGTTTTGGAGATCGCCGGTTCAATCCCCAATCAGGGCGCCCTGTTTCCTACTGACTAGATCGGTGTCAGTATATGAACGGCTGAGACAGAAGTACTTGTTTCCCCGACTTCTATAATTCACGTTAACAATTAAACCAACTAACTCACTCAGCTCACACTTAAATGTCCTAGTATGTTAACTAATGAGTGCACGAGATAAATATACGTAAAATTGGTATAAAATAGAAGAAAAAAAACCCATTAAAAAACAAAAGTAAAAAAAAATATAAAAGGATAGAATTACAACAATAAGACAAAAATAGAAGATGAATCCCGTGCTTCACAACATTCTCAGTTTTCTCTTTTCTTCGTTCAACCGGAAATGATTGTGTCATTTTTTTACAACTCAGTTTTTGTTTGTTAAATTGAAAAAAAAATCCTAGGAGAAACTTCGATACACTAAAGTTCTTATGTAGCACGTGTTTGAGTTCCTTTATTATGAGATGTCACGTGATAAAATCATCGGAAGATTCATCTCTGGTTTTATGTTACTCGTGGAACAGCTTTTACAATCTTGATTATTAACAGGGGAAGTTCGACATCGGCTACTGGCGTAGGAAAAAATGATGAATACGTGCGAGAGTAATAAAAAAAACACTTCCCGCCAGAGAAAGTGAGAGAGAGAGAGAGAGAGAGAGAGAGAGAGAGAGAGAGAGAGAGAGAGAGGTAGAGAGATATATACAGGGATAGGGAATAGAGAAACCTATAGGCACGCAAAGAGAGAAAGAGAAAAGGATAGACAGAGTTAGAGAGGCAGAGAGAAAAAGAAAGAAAAGAGACAGGGACATTGCGAGTAACGGCACGACAGAGAACAAACCGTAATTCTCTTTGACCTATACTTACACGTAGGGCTTCGTTTCCATTTCCTGTGCAAATCTTGTAGATCCGCGCTTTCAATGTTACCCTATCACGCGGAGTCAGAAAGCCGTAATGGCTTCACTGACCTAGATTCAAGAGATGGGTTTTAGTGGTAAAACTTTTCCTAGGCTTATCTTTAGAAATGTCCAAACAAAATAGGATATTACTTGAAAGTTATGTTCTAACTGTTGTTATAAAAAGTTAAAAAACACGTTGACTAGGTACTATTGGATGGTGCATTTTACAAGCTTCAAAAGAATAAAAGATCTATGTACTATTGAATGATATAATTCATTAAATATCCCTCAATCAATGTGGCACTATGTAATGAATATCAATGAGAAATTATTTAAAATTGTCAATTTATTTAGTGAACAATGTTAAAAGCCCATGCTGGTGTTTTGCGTTTATGACAATTGCTAAGATATGCAGCTCAACTTCTTAGAAAATTTAAGAGGTATGAGAGGTTAGTCGTCCAGTGCTTATTTCGTTTTTGGACTCTTTATCTGAATAAAAAAGTTCATGCTGCACAGGGCCATTTAAAAAAAATACAAACAAACAAACTTTAAAATATCTCAAGCATTTTAAAATGTAAAAAAAAAGTTTTTTGGAACACTTACCTCTTCTAGATTTTCAAAACCGTAATAATGTGCAATAAATGAGTGAATCTATTTTTCACATAAAAAACAGCAACAATCAATAAAACCTCTATGTGCATGGTATTAATGAAAACTGCGATATACGAAGATAATGGATTAAAAAGGTTTTAACAATAATTAAAGTTACCCTTAGTCCGAGATCTGTTTGTAGCAACACTGCACTTAATAAATACTCGTAATGTTTTACAGTTAAAGTTTCTATATAATTTTACAATAACGTTTAACAATTGTTTTATTTCTTGTATTTTCCAGTGAAAATGTCATCCAATTCCAGCGACAGGCTGTCCGTAAATTCATCACCATCGCCGAAGTCTCACTACAGGTAAAAATTCATTTCCCCCTTGTTTTGGAGGGGTTGCTGGGGAGAATGGGTGTTTGAGGCTTACTTGACGCATAAAACAATTTAATACAGTACATCAGTTAACATTAATATAATCTTCAAAGTTTCATTTATCTCTTGTTACTTACTGATCTTTTGATAAAGTTTTTGTCTTGTATTTGATTTGTACAGAATGAAAAAAAAAATGTTTTTCTTTGTATTCAGGTTTTGTTATAGTTTAGTAATAAATTACTGATTTTGTTACATTAGTTTTATATTTTCTTCTTATCAGACTTGTGG
This sequence comes from Elysia chlorotica, assembly GCA_003991915.1. Classification (NCBI taxonomy): domain Eukaryota; kingdom Metazoa; phylum Mollusca; class Gastropoda; family Plakobranchidae; genus Elysia; species Elysia chlorotica. The sequence continues at coordinate 155,312 of RQTK01000535.1, forward strand.
TGATGGGAGGAGCAGCAGTGGGCAAAACTGCCATCATTTCACAATTCCTTTATGACCAGTTCGTCTCAGAGTACAAGTAAGTACTTTTTGTAGCACAGTTATGTGTAACTATGTAGCCTATGTACGTTCTCTGAAAAAAAAAAAAGATTGAACAATAATGGTTTTAAGCATTTTTGATTGATTAAAATAAAAAAAATAATGTTCTATGCATACACAAGGTATTAATTTTCCATTTCTTTGCACATAAAGTTTGACATTACGCGTTTATTGCTTACACTATATCCCACAATTTTGAGTTGCGCTTAGGGTGTTTTCTACGTTTAACATTTTCCTGCCATTGTGTTTTGTTTTTATCGCTTTCTTTTTTAAGCCTTAAATCATCTGTAACATATCCTTTTCTTAATGTATTGAACAACTGAACTAACTTGTAATGTAACCTTGACCTTTTCCAGAGAAACTATCGAAGAGCTGCACAGGGGCGAGTACGACATGAACGGGGTCCACCTGACGCTGGACATCCTGGACACGTCTGGGTCCCTGTCCTTCCCCGCCATGCGCAAACTGGCCATCGACACGGGCGACGCCTTCGTGCTGGTCTACTCGGTGGACGATGAGAGCTCTTTCCAGGTAAGGGGAATAAAACTTAACCTGCGCTTCGTGATCAATTCGTATAAATCGACACCGCAAGGTCCCAAGTTATTTTATTACAACATAGTCATAATTTATTGAGTCTTATATTTTTCTAAGGTAAACTTAACACCGCATGAGGAAATATTGTCGACGACATATCCTCAAGATTTAAATGACATGTTTTTAATAAGAAAAATTAGCCTGAACCTGAACTGAAATAATTATGCACCATAAATCTCATATGTGACAAAAACATGAAAATCTCTGTCGCGTCGTTCACATTTCTCTCTAGGGAATGAGATTAAAAAAATCATTCCACTCTGCCGGAAGACACGAGTTATGTTCAAGAAGCAGATGCGTCACAATATCATTTTGTAGATTTTCCCCGATGTTCACCTTTTGTCTCTATCTCTGTCTATCACAGGAGGTAAGCAGCCTTCGCCAACAAATCCTTGACGAGCGGCCCGAGAGTGATGTCCCCATTGTGATCGTGGCCAACAAAACAGACGTCGGGGATGACCGAAGATCAATCCTGCCGGAAACAGCCGAAAGCCTTGTCTGCCTCGACTGGGGGAATGGTTACGTTGAGGCCTCCGCCAAGAACAACGTCAACATCGTGGGCATCTTCAAGGAGATCCTTCGCCAGTCGAAAGTCCGATACGAGCTGAGCCCCGCCGTGAGACGGAGGCGGGAGTCCATGCCATCCACAGGGGGAGACAAGAAGAAGCAAAGCAAGATGGCCAAACGCCGCACGCAAAGCGTCAACACGTAAATTACTATGGCCTAGATCTAGTTTGTGTTCACGCAAATTACTGGTTCATTGGTTACGCACATTGAGACATTGAGTCGTTAGTACAACCTTGTGGTAAGCTTACAACTCGCCTTAAGAAATAAAAATAATAAGGCTACGACGAGTTGTAAGCTACCGCGAGCTTGTCTTTACGACCCATTGATTTGGGCAAACGACAACATAGATTTCTTTGTTGTTTGTTAATCTCACGATCGAGCTTCATGACTCTTGATAGTCGACTGTCGTACCAGTAGGACTGTTAGAGCATGTACAGGTCTGTTATTTTTCGCCTCACCGCAGGCTCCAGGCTCAAAGATCGGTGGGCGATTTCGGCTTTTAGTCCTGCTGGCGTAGAAGTCGATGACTTTGAGCTCTACACTTTGACACACATACAATCACACTGGGAGGGTAACAGTACTTAGTCGTTTTTATGGTACATTCCGTCTCTGGGAAAATGTTCAACGCTTATCGCTCACAATTATAAATATGTGAAACTATTGCATTTGTTACAAACGCTTTTCTATTAATAAAATAATGATAATAATGATGGTTATGTATGATATCATGCGGCATAATGTTTTTCATAATGTCATAATGCAATGGAGAATAATAAACATGTATATATTTTGCATTTTGTAAATTATTACATAAATAATAAAAATATCATTTGGTTCAACATAAAAAATATGTCACTATGGATAATTACTCAATGTCGATGTTAAGACACATTTTATTATGTTACATTTCCACTCGCGGATGTACATTCTAGTCATGTCAATATTCCAGTCCAGTATTTATCGCTTTGTCATTTCGCCACAAGTTATTGTGTTTCTAGACTTGCCAAATCTTTTTATCGCGGGACTGTAGAATTTTACCCCATCCTCCTGCACTCTCAAAAAGGGAAACATCATTGGAAGTTCTTAAAACAAAACATGAAATGGATATCTTGTATCTACATTTTTTCTGTTCAAATAATTGTGAATTGACAACTCTTCTAAAACAGTAATATATTGATAAAAAGACTCGTCAAATACGTGCCTCATGCTATTCAACTGTGCAAAATTATACCCTATCTAAACTTTGTATGACATTTATTTCTCATAAGAAATTTATATTTATTATCATTCGGATTCAAAAGCAAATATATTTGGTGACGTAAAATGTTAATTAAATTTATTTCTTACTTAACATGTAAGGTTTAATTAAAACGTACTATTCAATCACTATGAAGCTGTACCTTTTTATTAATCCTAACAACTTAAAAACAAGCAATAAGCTTCTGATTTGCTCATCATTAACAATGTTCTTGGCATCCAAGTAAAAAGAGATAACTTTATGATATGCTATAACATTGTTCAAGAACAATTTAATTTTTATATTGGGTCAATGGAGAATGGAAGTCGGCCTGTATAAGTAGTCAGATGTATTATAATTACATGAACATCATGATTGTAAAAAGCGGTGTTCTCATGGGCATCAGGATTATAATTATGTGGATGAACGACTGCATACAGCGAGAGAAAATTGATATCGTCTATAAAAAAATCGAATTCCATAAAAACGTAATGGGTTAAAGGGCTTTAGGCGTATCATTCCCTTGATATTGTAATCGATTTGAGGTATCTATAATTTATACAAACTCCACTCTTGAAAAATAATTGTGTGTTAGATTTGACATTATTCGATTTGACTTTATAATAAGGAGAAGATATAAGCCCTTTTTATTTTTTTTATTAATTAATTTGGTTTTTAACTGTCATAAAAGATTTAATATCATCCTAGACATTTACATTTGCAAATCACGACCTTACATTCCCCAAATCACGCCAATCACATTCACAGTTTGTGGTTTTTGTAATGCATGTGTCACCATTCATTAAGTCTAAGAGCCCTAGCGCTATAAACTTTGTCATGGTTATAGCCTATGGTTCATCTTATTCGATGCTTATAATAATTACTTCTATGCCATTGAATGATGATATTATGCTGCAAAATAAGAACTCTTGTTTTCTGTAGTCTAGATCGATATTATTTTGTCGTTTGCAAATTAATGGTAAGGGAAATCTCTCCATATCATTTTGCGGCGATCGTGTTGTACATGTAGACTGTTCACTCTCCAAAACAAAAAGAAGTTGTGTTTTTATAATTATGAAAAAACAAACACAAAAAAACAACAATATTTCCTATTTATAAACAATGTATTATCGCCTTTGTAAAATGGTATTGTTTCTCAAACACTCTGATATTGTTTATGCCTGTTAGAAAAATATTTTTCTGTACAGTGATGTTATGCGTTCTATGAAGAGCTTTCAAATGTTCCAAAAAAATAATTATAGTTGCTCATGTTTGTTATACATTCAGACGCGTATTATGATGTTATGCTTTTTATAAAGAGCTTTCATAATCAAAAGCTACATTCCTGTGCTGTTGATTTCTTTCTTGTTTTTACCGTTGTTTCTTTTACACGGCAATCAGCACATACGCTAGTGCACGTATCAACAAGTAACTAAAATTATTAATGTTACTATGATAAAAAAAAATAGCTACCGACATTGCTACTGCTACTGCCGTTGCTGCTGCGACTACTACTACTACTACTACTACTACTACTACTACTACTACTACTACTACTACTACTACTACTACTACTACTACTACTACTACTACTACTACTACTACTACTACTACTACTACTACTACTACTACTACTACTGATGTTGTTGCTGCTGTTGCTGCTGTTGCTACTTCTACTAAAACCATTAATAGTTTTACTACTTCAAGTGGGTGGTAAATAATAGTTATTTTATTTTTTTCTAAAGCACTACATTATCATTCTTGATTACACTTAAAAAACAACAATGTATTCTTTTGTTATTTTTCAATAGGTGCGGGGAGAAGCATACAGGTTAAATTTCATTTCATTCAGTAGTTTGAAAGAGCCACTGTTTAATTATATCAACGTATATTATCTTTCTAGGCTGAGATGCTTAATACACAGAACACATAGGGATTGTGTTTATGCACAACTCGGAATAAGGAAAAAAACAACAAAAACAGCAAACTTATTCATCGATTTATTTTCCAGCTGCACAAGTTATTATCTGGTCATCAAAAAAAGCGTGAAAATTAAAGTAATTTTATTTTAAAAAAAAATAAAGTGAATAGTTCCTGAATAATGGCAACCAGAGACAAAGACATAATTGAAATGTGCTCCCTCAATACAAGAGGATTAGGGAACTCTAAGAAACGCCGTGACGCATTTCATTCCATACGGATTAAAAATTACTCAATTATATGCGTACAAGATACACATTTAACGAAGGCTCAAAATCAGCTAACTGAGATATAATGGGGATATAGGTGTTTCTTTAGCCCCTTTCCTTCAATTCAAGAGGTATTGCTATTTTAATTAACAATTCATTCCAATGTAATTATCATAAGACACCCAAGGACACTAAGGGTAACCTTATTATTCTATTACCGTTGAGAATGAGAGGTTAACATTAATATCCATTTACGGCCGAAAAAAAGACGAACCTTCTTTTTTTTTTTTAAAGCGACAAGAAAAACTAAAAGAAATAAAAAAGAATCCACAAAAACATCGTAGTGGTAGGCGACTGGAGCCTTTTACTTAACCCTTCTATTGACGGGAAGAACTACCAAGATTTAAACAATAAAAAAGCAAATGACCTTATGGGGGATCTAGATCTTGTTGATATTTGGAGAGGCGAAAATCCAGAGACAAACTAGTATACTTGGAAAAAAACGTTAAATAAAAAAGAGCTACCAATGGGACGTATCGATTTTTTTTCTTATCTCAGAATCGCGAGTGCCCTTCGCTTAAAACCACAACCAAACTACAACAATTGATCTAGACTACCGCTGGTATCATTCATTTATTACATTATAACTGAGCTTCAACGAAACGCCAAAAGGGAAAACATTTTGGTAATTCAATAATTTTTTTACTCCAACATAAGGAATGTATAATATAGTTAAAAACAGAATATCGAACATTAAGGCCCAATGCGCAGCTACCCCTTACAATCACAAGAACATTGAAAATATACTTAGTGAGATGTCTCACTCCACAAGAAAACCAGCTTTATTCTGGGAAATGCTACTATTGGAGATACGTCAGAAAATTAGAGCTTCCAACATAAAAAAAGAAAAAAAAAGAGAAATATGCGACCTCGAGATGTCATTCAAACATCTGAGTGACGAGGGGATGGAAAACTCATGCATGCGCGAACAATTTGATGAAGAGACAGGCAAAATCGTGGAAGGTGTTTTAATAAGCGTAAAGCAGGCTGGATACTCCAGGGAGGAAAAAAACCCCAAATATTTCTGCAATTTAGAAAAAAGACATTTTACATCCAAGAAAATGAGCTTGATCAAAGACAACGGTACAGTGTAATAAATGAAAACGATGAAATAATAAACGAAGTTGTATAAATAAAGGGACGACTACTTGGATAGAGTTGATCTCACCTCCCGCTTGTCATCAAGTACCACTAGAATAACACATGAAGTGGCAAAAACAATAGAAGGAGAAATAACATAAAATGAGGTGTTACAGATCTTAAAGAAGATGAAAAACAACATAAGCCCGGGATCCGATGGTTATTCAGTAGAATTCATCATTTTTTTTTGGAAAGAGTTAGGTCACTATCTTATTAAAGCCGTAAATTTCAGTATATCAATAAAGTTGCTATCTACAACTATCTAAGGGCCAAATAACTTGTATACCAAAACACGATAAATCTATAAAAAAAATATAATTATATAAAAAATTGGAGACCTCCTTTAACCCTTCTGAACGTAGCCTACAAGATAGCACCTGGATGCATTGCGCAAAGAATAAAAAGAAAACGGCCTCTGATTATTTACCCAGACCAAACAAGCTCCATGGGTGATATATTCATGGGGATAACATTCGACTGGTATACGACGTCCTATCTGAAGCAAATGTGTCAAAAGGTTCAGGCCTCTTTCTTTTAGTTGCTTTTGAGAAAGCTTTCGATTCGGTCAGCTGGCCCTTTATCTTTAAATCTTGAACATACTTGAACCTCTCCCAAACCTTCCTTGATTGAAAACGCGGATATAAAATCCAATTATATCATTAATGATACAGTATCCCTATCTTTTAAACCTGAACGAGGAGGTAGGCAGGGAGATCCAATTTCACCCTACATTTTTCTCATTGTTAGTGAAATATTAGCACACATGATTAGACAGGCTATAAAATCAAAGGCATCAATATTAAAATATCTCAATATGCTGACGATACCAGCCTATTCCTTGACGGCTCAGAACGTTCTCTGAGAAAGTGCCTATCCACGTTAGAAGAATTTGCAGGATATTCTGGACTAAAAATGAATACTGAAAAAACAAAAGCTATATGGTTCGGCTGTCCAAGGCCACCAGAAGAAATTCAAATTCCAGGTTATAATTTGGAATGGAAAACTAGACTGTTAAAATACTGGGAGTAACCGTCACATTAGATTTGCACATTAAAGAAGATGAGAACATAAAAAATTATGAAAATCAAATAAAGATAGAAATCAAATAAAGATAGAAATTGAGGCTTACTACTTTCGGCAAGACTATAGTTATCAAAACCATTTTAATTTCTAAAATTATTCATATTTTAACGTCTCTTACAAATCCCTATCGAGAGCTATTATCAACTCTAAAAACAATGTTTCACCACGTTTTATGGAGTGGTAAAAACAATAAAATAAGAAGGGGGATGGCATTTAAATCATTGCAAAAAGGAGGTCAAGGTATAATAAGTGTTAAACACTTTATAGAATCATTAAAATATAACTTGGATAAAGAGGATAAAAATAGTAAAAAAAAACTTTAGGGAAGAAACTTCTTGCACACACTTGCCCAAAACGAAATATAATTAATTTTACTAAGTTGGACAATCTAAGATGATAATCTCAAACAATTTTTTTTCTGGTAAGATGTATTCGACAGCTTCTGTTCCAGTTCAAAATTGTACCCGAAAGCTATTCACGAGTTTGAAAACATCAGTTTCATACTAAATGGGAATATAAAAACCAATATGCATTAACTTTAATTTTTTTTACCGATAACAAGGTAACAACGATCTACAAATTAAAACATAATAAGAAGTTTATTGAGTCTTGCGTTTGGGTCACGTATCAAGGGGTTTCATTAGGGCTTTGGAACAATATAGACAAAAGCTACATTTAAAGATATACAAAAACAATTAAAAAATGCTACCTTACCTGTCTATAATATTCTCAACAAAAAGGAACATCAAACATATGCAATAATCTTTTATCAGACCAGCATCATCATTATCAGCATCATGTACTGCATAAGTTCCATCATCAACATCTTTTTTTTTTTAAATCTTAATTGCTGTATACAATTAGGAGTAGCTTGCCCAATCATATTGTTAATCAACGAATTGGTTGTCGCCTTATAATGTTTTCATTTGATGAACTTATTCTTGTTAGATTAAGTTTAATGTAATGTACAATTTGTACTTTATAAGTACTTAACAACTTTATTAATATGAATACTGTTATAAGGTGATAATAATTATGTAGATGCTATTTGCAGTTGTTTTTGTGGTGTTTTTTGTGCTTACTTCATTGTGTGTTTGTTTGATTTTCTTTTGTATGGCGTACTTTCCGTATCTCTTTCAATACTTCCTTCATTATTATCGGCTTTATAATTAGTACTGTTATCAATAATCTTGTTGCTATTATTATTGATTACTTTATATATAGCAGTCTATTCCATGTATCTTGTTATTGTGATATTCAGTAAAAAAGAGAAATAAAAATCTTCCAAAAAATAAAGTGATTAAAATGGGAAATTCGTCACCATGGGAAAGATATCACACCAGATGGGGTGCCACAAGAAGCCTGTCAAAGGGGGGTATGGAAACACTGGTGAACGTGCTGTGCGATGTGTTTGTTAAAATCTTGGACAAAGAATCGGCGAAAGAAAGATTAAGTTATAAATATATGAAATAAATGAGACAAAACAAAACGCAAAATCTACCATGGTATAATTCTCTTATCACTTACTGGGAAGATCCTAAACAGTCTGACGTCTTTCTGAAGATGTAAAGGAGACTAATGGGTAGGTGTCCACGGTAAATAACTGTAATTCGGAGATCAGATAGCGAGTCTTTGTATAATCATTAAATTGTCTGACAAAAGGAACTTTGCTCTTTGCATCCACATTACAGACTACGAGAAAGCATTACCATTCAAAAGTATTGACACATAACCGCTTTTGTAGCTGCTGAGGCACTTTGAAAGACCAGAGAAATAACCCTTTCTAGGGCTGTAATAAAAGTATGAGTTTTAGAGCCGACTCATGCTGGTAAAACATCAGATAGCTTCGAGGTAATGGCGGGGGTACGCCAAGATAAGAAACTTTAAGCTTATAAAGATCAACCCCAATGACTGAAACGGGAGAGCCCACTAAACATGTTTAGTTGGATAGTGTGATAGATTAGCAGGGATATTAAAGATTACATTGGACAAGTTGGAGGAGAATTTGCAGTTGTGGAAAATATTTAGACATAAACAAAATAAACACCACGGCAATGTTTAGGATAAAAACTCTAATGTAACTTAAGTGCTTCTCTAAATATGGTAGACAGCAGATACACAGCACACTACAAAGAAATATACAGACGTCGTTAAACCATAACCTGTCTGAGATATCCTTGTTATGCAATGGCTGGATAAGGTTAAGAATGAGGAGTTCTGCAATCAGGAATGACAGGAGACAGTGGGGAAACAAATGTAGATGCATTTAATTATGATTAACGTTAGGAGAAGTTCTAAAGGTTGTCTGTCAATCTCTATTTTGGAAAAAAACGTTCAATTTTTAAATCTCCTAAGCTCTCAATGAAAATCCTAAAAAGCGACAGAATCGCAAAGAAGAATATCCTTAGAATTGGCATGTCATATTACAATAACTTGGACATATCCAGGAGAAAAACAGACTGCTCGTTGGAGAATCGAACCATTGGCCACTAAGAAGAAGCGGAGTTGCTAGAGCGACTGAGCTCCTGCAACTCACTCAACTAACGCTTGTTACCATGACAGTAAAGGTCTATTCAGAATTTCGAAAAGGGAAGAGAGGGGGTAGTTATACCTTACAAGAGCAATTCGAAAGAAGCGTAATGGTCTAGTGGTATAAATTATGCCCTGCTTGAGTGGCACGACGGTTCGGTGCTGATGCACCTACAACGGCAACAAGTCGAGGGTTCTATTAGAATTCCACAAAGTGCAATCATTTTTCAGTCATTTTCACTAAAAACCTGCATGAAAATACTGAAAAATTCTAGCTCTACATAATTATCATTATAATAGATAGTGTGCCACGCCTTAAAAATGGACAGATTGCTCAGTCAGTTACACTCTTGACTTAGGAGCAAGAGGTCTTAAGTTCGAGTCAGCTGCTTGGGCCAGACCTTTTCCTTTTTTGTCTTAGCAACGACGCATAGTAGAGAGAGTTGAAGATTTTAATCATTTCCTTTTTTTTGGTTAGTCACCACGCCAAGAAATTAATGGTTTTCGCGTGAATCTACACAACTAAAATTTCAATGATAGAAATTATACACGAACTCCATGAAATAGCAGAGAATATTGTTGAATCCACTATTTCCTTTATAGATTACTTAGATAAATTACGGTTCTCAAAACTACTCAAAGACTCATAGAGTACAAAAGCTTAATCTAAAGACTTGAGGTTTCTCGCGGCATCTCTCAGATGATAAAAAAGTTTTCTACTCAGTGAAAACAGACTCACTGTATCGCGAAAGGTGAACTGAAGTACAACGACGGTGAGAGCGAAGTGGTACAAAAATAGAAAGATTGATAATTTATTAGGATTAAGTGATAGGAGAAGCAGGTAGTAAAACATCTTAGACTAGAAAATCTCTTACATTAACAAGATAAAGTTGTATGGACTTTTTCCCTTATCTTATCCTAGGTTGTATTTAATCAACAAAAAAGACAAGTACTCGTTGCTGATGATTAATAATGTTCAAAACTAAAAAAACAAACAAGACAAGTACCTGTTGCTGTTGATTAATAATGTTCAAAACTATGTAGAAGAAAAAAAATCCACCTAATTTAAAAAACATGAGATACATCAGGCGAAAAATGTGTACTCAGATATCACTTAGATACTGAGATGTCTAAAGTTCGAATCTCAACTGATGCCCTCTCTCTCCCATTCCTTGTTTACATCTATGACAAGAGTTATTCTTTTTTGTCGGGGAAAGGGGAGGGGGGGTGGTGAGAAATTTATCGATCAGATTGAGACCCAAGGATGTAGCGAGGATTTCAACGAACGTTTTAGAATAAATCAACAACTTTAAATTGTTCAGATTAAAAATAAGCCGTTTAATATCTACTGGTATACGTCGAGTCATTTTCTACTTACGATTCTTGTGATCGGTTGTATAATTATTTCATATCCTAACCAAGCAGACAATTGTCTCACGACAAATCTCTTACAATGATGAATCTAGAAGAACCTTTTTGTTTGTAGCCTTCAAACCTATTATGTACCGAGTGTTTTGATGCTGCAGTCTTCCAAGAGGTTTAATTAGGCAGCAGAATATATTAACCTTTTTTGCTACATGTCCAAAGCTATTCTTGAGGCTCTTTCAGGGGGCTAGACAAGCGCTTTCATGAACAAAACAACGAGAACAGTGGCTCCTTTCTATACTATTATTATGCATTGTACCTTGCATAATTATATTACCTTGACTGCGTTCCTTCACTGTTGGACAACATAGCCGCCACTGTGGTGATGTGCCGTAAAATCAAACTCGAGCCTTTCAATGCTGGAAAAAACCCTCTGCAAGAGTCTTCCTTTTCACTGTCTTCTTTTTACTTGTTATAAATATTGCTACGTGCAATTTGACGATGTTATCTTCCCATCTTTGTTTTGGTCTTCCTTGGGACATTTTCCCTTTCGCGTATTTAAGTTTTAAGTTACCTGCACTACCTGACGTAAAAGTGGTACCCATTTATGTGCTTTAATTATTTATACATTTGGATTTCAGTTTGCTATCTATTAGATACCAACAATCATTTAACTAAGTGATGTTATCTAGACCGACTAAATCATGAGTCCCATGTTTTCAATGTTTGGGTGGTTGTCAGTATAATGTGATAGAAGTTCTGATATCCATGCTCTGAAAATGTTTAGCAGTCCGTAAAACTGCCAGGTGCCAGTCTTGGGACCCATGCACGTGATGTGACAACGGATGTCGAAAAGCGAATATAAGAAAACGAAAAATCATTAAGATGAAATTTGTTATGAAAGCGGCATTATCGCATCCAATTTACTCCTGTCCTGTTTAGAATTTATTTTCATGTTGGTTATGAACAATAATTGAAGATATCCCGAGACTCGGCTAGGTCCTTCTAACCTTCACTGAAAGTCTTGTATGAACTGGAAACTTTCAGTAGAATTTCTTTATTGTAGGCTTACGATAACGATTTCTGTCAACCTATCAAAAACACCACCATTTTATAGATCCAGCTACAGCTGTTACATTTACTGACAAAAGCTTTTAAGTATCTACTCATTATTTGAAATGACAGGATAGATGAACACCATTCTACAAAAAAAGATGTAATTTACGTTAAAGCTGTTTCTAATAAGATTTGTTTGCTGTATTATTTGTTTTCATAGAGCTACACAGAAAACAATGCTTTTACTTTACCAAACAACAATACGTTTCACATGAGCCTACAAGTTTTGTAGCGTAAGAAATCCGAACGCAAACCAGGAATGTGAATTTAATTTTTATAATCAAGAAAAAATACATTACGTTTATGCTTTTTTTCAAACTTAATAACGCAAAAAGATATCAATTTTCTTTGGACTTTGCCTCCACAGCACATGTGGTTAAAACACTATGTGATGTCAGCCGGTATTACTTTTCTTTGAAATGTATCACCATAAGAACAGTTAAGGTTTATTATGCAATATGTGCTTTGAAGTCATTTTGTAAAATTTCAAACCTATTATTTAAGTGTATGTGTAACTTTGTAAACCTACTAAGTGGTGAAGTTTGTTTATTTTTTCGGGAATAAATGGCTTTGTAAAAAGTATATTTAAAAAAAAAATAAAAAAGATACATAAACCACAGAATATACGTTGACTCGCATCTTCGGTTGAAATTGGTGCTGGCTAGATGTTTTTTAACATAATAAAATTTTTCATAATTATCTATTTGCAGCTGTCAATTCCCAGCCCGGTTAGAAAAACATTATAAAAGATTATGGGACGCAAAAGTACAAAGTCGCGGTAATCTCACACTGGTCTTAAGACAACTTTTTCCGATCCTTAATACGAGCTGTAAGCTACGGCGGCGTTTCAATTAAGACCCTAGTGGGTTTAATAAAATTGGCGAGTGGCCATTGTTTTCTTTCTTAGAAACCTTATCGGTTAATATTCCAAGAATGCCTCACGTAAATGCTACATGTACAATGGGAAAACGTTCTTAGAATTAATGTGGTCTTTTGAATGGTTGTCCAGTTGAAGACAATGCAACTATAAATGGAAGCTTTTTCAGTCAGTTCAGTGGTAATATGATAAATAGAGTTATACCAAATTGCAATATGGACAAAAAGCGTCAACAAGTAAAATAATCAAAGATATTTTCATGAAAGCTTGCATACTTAGAAGGCATTACGGGATTTTGAAATCCCAAGCATCAACGCACGTGTTATGAAGCATGATAGTAAAAAGATAATTATTATGTTACTTTCATGATCGCTTTTTGTCTGGTAAAAGAATTAGTGCGTCGAAAAGAGTTTTTGCATTAAACTGATTAGAAAAGCGTTGTTGTGTTTCAAGCTTCAATTCATAATTATGCAATGCGATTGCGCCATATCTTTCTAAAGTAAAGATAGAGGAATATTAAAATTTTTAGGTTATTCTCAAGCCTTTAATAAAAAATGTTGGTTAGCATAATGAAGTCACGTTATTAGTCCACGCTATCATAATTAAGCAGAAGCAAGTAAAACTCTGACTCCAGTGTCAGTCATCTTAAGCAATCAGTGACAACAGCAACAAAAACACACACACAATATAAAACAAAATCGGACACAAACGAATTTTTTTTATCTTTGTAATTTCAATTGTAATTTGTAATAAGAAAGGTGAGGATATGATAAGATAAGACTATATTGCACTCTCTTGGGCAATCTTAAACCAGTTAGCTTATGATGATAGCATCATTATAGTTATAGTTAGTAGCGTTAGGAAAACGTTACATTGTTGATATATACTTAAGACAACTTACAAATTGTAACAATTGATTGCATACTATTTTTGGGTTTGTGCTGAACCTTTTCATTTTAAATCTTTTGAAGCTGAGTTTGATTAACGTAGCCTACTTAAAGAGTCCTCCAAACATAAACTGTTGATTTTTGTCTAAAGAACAGAAAGTGGAAGGAGTTTAAAAAGAAATATATAAGCCAAATAAAAAGCTTATAGCACTTACTATGAGCTGGAATAAAGTCTACAAAGTCGGAGCATTGATATGCCATAAGAAGTGGGAGAATAGTCTTCAAATTCTACGAAGTTATTTAGAAAAAATTAGCTAAGCAGAAGGATGCTTGTTTTATGTAAAAAAAAGGAAAACAACGCTAAAATACCACACTTACATTCAAGAAAACTGGTCGAGTAAAGACATGTTTAACCATCCAACTGCAATAATATGTATGTATATATATGCATTGCCAAAAACAGAACAGACAGTACTGAAACCCGCTTCAATGTCTTCCTTACCACACAAAAAATCGACAAAACCCAACCGACAAACAAACAAAACAAAAAACGATAATAAAAGAAAAACACGGTAGATATAGTTCCTTTTTCAGTAATTAAAACAACAACAACGTGGGACTAGATCTATACAACGATTTGTCGCCTTCGTTAAAAACCGCTTCATTCACAAATAGTGTAGTTTTAATTACATTGTATAGAAAACCCTAGAACACTAACAAACAATGTCAATGAATCTCAGTTTGTTAATCACAGTGTATAGCGAAATCACATGATACCAACAAGATCAATGAATCACTCATTGTTGACGGGCAATTAAAAAAAAAAAAAACAGGACTGGGGGGAGGGAGGGGGGATTGATCGACCAGTCATTCTCAACGAGCGATTTGTCACGCGCTACATCTGCCTACCTCCAGCGAAAACACGCAAGGGGTTCGGAAACTCGGAAATCCATCGCTCAGCGAACAGATCAGTGGAATAAAGTACAAAAACTCACAAAGAGCAGTAAAGGTGAAGAACTCCCTCACAAAGATAAGGGTGTAGATCTGTAATGGCTCAGATATGTAGCATGTAAAACCATTATGGTGCAGATCTGTAGCATTGAAAGTAATTATGGCGCAGATTTGTAGCATATAAAACAATTATGGCGCAGATCTGTGGCATATAAAAATAATTATGGCGCAGATATGTAGCATATAAAACAATTATGGTGCAGATCTGTAGCATACAAAAATTATGGCTCAGATCTGTAGCATATAAAAACAATTATGGCGCAGATCTGTAGCATATAAAAATTATGGCGCAGATCTGTAGCATAAAAAAACAATTATAGTGCAGATCTGTAGCATATAAAACAATTATGGTGAAGGTCTGTAGCATATAAAAAAATTATGGTGCAGATCTGTAGCATATAAAAACAATTATGGCGCAGGTCTGTATCATATAAAACAATGATGGTAGAGATCTGTAACACACAAAATAATTATGGTGCAAATCTGTAACATATAAAACAATTATGGTGCAGATCTATCTGGCCTAAACAAAGGGGGTGTAGATCTTTTTCACATTTACTAGTCAAGGTGTAGTCTGTCTTAAACAGATCAATTGAGCTATTTATTTTTTTAACTTAGAACAGCTGAGGTGTAGATATATCTCACAGAAAACAAACGTTCAGGTTTAGTTGGGTTGAAATAGAAAAAAAACCAACAACAGCAAAATGCTGAGACATGTATGGTCATAAGCGAGTAGCATTGGCATTAAAAGAGTTTGAAAAGGCTTAAGACAAATGTGTTTTGCCCATAAGATGGGGAAGAGACTGGAGGTAAATGTAAAATAATAACAAAACAAAACGAAATAAAAGAACGGAGATAATGACATTAAAAACTCATGATATTTACCGAGAAACATCAAGCTTGGAATAAAACAATTTTTATCAAAATTTCAACATTTTTGTGAGCAATTAATTTTAAAAAAATGCTTTGATCATTTAGAGTAATTTTGTTTCCTCTTGTTTCCGTGATTACTTCGACTTACTTTCGTGACAATCGTAAACGACATCTCCATTTAAAGATACACATCTCCAGACTAATGTTATACAAATTGCCACACGCCCTTTTTGCTCTCCACCCTTTCACTAATCGGTCTGATGATAATTAAAAATCTTATCCTCTATCGAGGTCTTCATGGAGATGGAAAATGAGTGCCATTAGGCGAGTGGTGAGTAGATTGGAACAAGATGCGGGAGACTTCATTCAATCCATCCTTGACGTCAACGTCGCATGGCAACCCGAGGAAAGCACTATTGTCCTTGATGATCGCGAATTGTAACTGGTGACCAGGCGATCTTTAGACCCAGTGCGTTCGAGATGAACTTAATTACTTTTCGCTTATTGCTGATCGTAGTTTGGAGGCGAGGTCTAGGATCGCAAGGACATGTTGAATTTCTCGATTCCTTCAGGTGGTATGCCTCTCACGTGTGAATAGCCGTAGCCTGTGGCACCCACTTTGTATCTCGTATGATAATGTACATCGTTAGTCTTCCCAGCCGGCTTGTTTAGTTATGCTTACCTGGGAAGATACCATTTCAAACCACCATCAATGTATCTAAGAACTGTGGAGAGAAAATGTTCTATTTTTAAAAACGTATACAAAAACACAACGAAAAAACAAACAAAACAACAACAACAATAGCAACAGCAAGGGATTCCACTTATCATTACGCTTTATATAATTGTATGTATGTACTTAGTTTTATAATAAAAATTGTCAGGATGCAGAAGTAGTGAAAAACAAATTTAAACATTAGAAAGAACAGTACAGTCTTAACTCTCTCTCTCTATCTATCTATCTATCTATCTATCTATCTATCTATCTATCTATCTATCTATCTATCTATCTATCTTTCTATCTCTTACTATGCTGAACTCATTCACTCTCTATCTACTATTATTTTTCCCCCTCCATCCCTTTCCCTATACCTCTCTCTGTCTCTCCCTCTCTTGCTCGTTCTCCGTTTCTTTCTCCCTGTCTTCTATCTCTCCTCTTCCGCTACAAAAATCATCATCATGTTATATTTTTTAATAATAAAAAAGGATGTAGATATACACGCCACAACAACGGCTACATTGGTTCTAGAGAGTCCAATAGAGAGACGGGATGGGGAAAGGAGTCTCTATATCTTTATGTCTCTGAAGAAACGTGCAAGACAGTATTGCTCCGAGCAGAGCATGCAAACTCAACATGAATGATGTGTTTGCTCTTCACATGAATTGTCTTCTACTTCATCAATCAAGTCAGAGGGTTCATTATAACCTCTGTATGCTTAGTTTCTTCAATATGTTAAAGAAAACAGACGAGAATAAGACTACTAAGAAAATAATAGGCTATCTTATGTAGTTATGGGTAAGATTTTCAAACGTCAATGATAAGCTCGCACAATTTTAGTCGTGTACTGTAAAATACCACCTTTCTTAATGATAGATCAAAGAATATTATTTGTAATTTTTTCAACGCAACATTACTTGGGCGTGTTTATAAATGAAGCTAGATGCCCAGCACTCTTTTTAAATTGCCAGACGAACTTCATACGGTGTGCTTAGAAAGATCATTATAACGTTAATTTGTCTTTCTGGACCATTATTTACTTTATCATGAAGGCAAGGACTACTATAGTAGTCCTTGCATGAAGGCTTAAATTAAAAATATTTTCTCTGTGAGACGTATCACTTCTACATAACGGCATTACTGTGCATTAAGAGCGTTCTCTTAAAAGGGTCTCCGTAAAGCCAGATACCATCAGAGCAAACTAAAATCCCATCATTTATCTTCATAGTGAAGTGATGGTATGTTGGGGCAAAGAACAAAGAACATATGTAGAAAAACTGCATACAAAAACCCCACGAGTTACTTTTTTTATGAGTTGATCGTATATCGGTGTGAAGACAAAAGAACAAATATTAAAAGAACAACAACAACAAAACAACGACAACAAGAGAAGACGAAAAATGCATCGGAGGTATAAAGAAAGCTATGCGACTAACTAGCAAGAGTCGGATAAACATTAAGATGAAGACATGAAACGATAAACAAAATGTTAATTGGGACATAGAGACGTTTAGATGGAACGCAGGCAGGTGCATAGAAAGCCAACAGGTAGGAAGAATTTAAATTAACCAGAAATTAAATGATGTCCGATAATACAAAATAGGAATACAAAATATAGACAGATCTCGACTTTATCACAAAATATTACCTATACAAACGGGGTGATAGTTCGATAGAGTGATAAAGAGTAAAGAACATTTCTAAAAGCAAATATGCATAATCTTTGGCTATAATAAGATAAGTAGAGAATTACATTGATGGGAAAATGACATACCGGTAACAGGAAAAAATAATTTAAAAAATACTGATTTGCATGCAATATGAAACTATCAAATGCATTGGTATAACTTAAAAAACAAGCAAAAGAAGAAAAAAAAACCAACAAGAATAAACCTAAAGAAATTTAACAAACACACATACACACCCAAAACAACCGAAGAAAAAATGGCAAAATCAATGTAACTAAGTTGTTTGTCTTTTTTTACTGTACCGATGGATCATTCACCAACTTCGTCCTTAAACTTGGGCGGCAGCAAACACGGTAAGATTGTATGAAGCTGGGCCAAAAACCAGTGGGGAGATTACCGCTGCTGCAAATTAGGTCGCACAGGCTTATTTAAAAAAATCTGATGGAGTAGAAGAAAATAATTTGTTATCTCCCCTGATAATGGACACTGCCAATTAGGTCATTTCCGATGTGGCATGGGCCTTACTTTCCACTAACCTGATGTATTGCCCTACCCCTCCTTGTGTCTTAAATCCTTTGTTATTTTTAGCATCGTGAAGTCTAAGTGTAAATTTTTTAAGGTATAACACCCCCTGGTGTTTTAGGGGTCTCTTTTTGACGACTCACAAATGCTTTAATCTTTTCCGGAGAATTATATGCGGTGATTATCACTTTTGGGGGAAAAGGAGGGTGAGGACTATTAGACAGTCTAAGACCGAATAACTTGATAATCAAGCTAGATATCTGCCCGATTATAGATTTGATCCGTATACCTCAATATAGAGACCCAAAGCTCTGTCACCTGCACCTGATCGCCACCGCCCTGTCCCCTTGCGGTTGGCTCGGTGTCAGTTTTAGGTGACTGACTGAAAACAAAGTCCAGGTACCATCGCTGTCTCTGTCTGGCAGCGCAAACAATTTTGAGACGTTGGTCTTGGCACCCGCACACGATAACCTAGAAAATGGCGTTGGGCGTGAAGAAACAAACGAACTAAATACAAACTTTGCCGTTGTTGCTGTTCTAATAACTCCAACTTCTTCAGGTGTTTTGACTTAATAAACAAAACAAAATGTCGTTAAGGCTGGAATTTTATTTGCTTTTTTTCTAGTCTTAACGCGCTCTTTTCATTGTATATCTTAATTCCTTCTTAAGAGTAATTATTTATTCGTCTTTCAAGATTTTAAAAAGAAAATGAAGAGCTATTTTAAAATATCTTGATCAATAGGCAACTGGTCAAACGCTTACTTCTTTTTACTCTTTTTTACCATTACCCATTCCCAATGCCTTAGATCAACTGTACGTAACATTGCCACATGATTTCCAGCTTCATACAGACCAAACTTAAGATAAGATGAGATGAGATGAGATAGACTTCATTCATAATTATAATTGAACATTGCCTAACCACAGAGATGGGTTCATTCCCCAGAACACACAGAGTGAACTTGTTTCAACGTGTATTCTACTGTAAAGCACGTATAAACTGAAACTACATGCATGGTTATATAACCTAAAGCCAAGACACATGTTTATCTACGGACTTCCCCCAAAAATGATGGTGGTTTTGTGCGCGCGCACTAACGAACGCTGTGATTTTCACCATGGACATGTAGATGGGCATCGGTTATGGTAGAAAACTGCGGTGATAAAATCTAATTCCACCGGGGATTCATCTCCGGTCGGTATCGGCTAAGCTCGGGTCTAACGGAGACTCCAGTGCTTTGCATGAATGTTTTATGATGCCAGTCCGTCAGTGAGATAGCAGCGGGCAAGGGGACAGGATGCGCTGGCAGTGTATGGTCCACTAGTCGCCAGCATTTAGGGCGCTTCCTACATCAATCTCAGCATCTCATTAGTCGCTTGTCGCTTGGAATCTGACCAGGTCCAGCCAACTCAAGGCCGAGCTGTAAACTGCAGTACGTGGTCTAAGTCCTAGGTCTCGCCAAATGTATTGGGTAAAGATCGGCAAGACCAGTTCATTGCACGCTGAGAATTGGACATCTGCACTGGTATAAATTTCAACCTAACGGTTAGCCGTTATTAAGCACGGATGCCAGGTTCTGGATAGAGCCTAACTGTAGAAACCAACAAACCAAGACAAACAAACCAACAAACCAACAAACAACCCTACATAGAATTAAACTTTGAATAGTCTACTTTTCACTGAAATGGACCATATATGCTGGGCCAATTCCCAATGGAAAACTTTGAAAAAATGTTTTGTCTCATGAAGTATAGGTGCGTAGAGATTTTGGTGAGTTGTGTGTTGTAAGATTCGAATCGTTCATCCAAGCTGACACGTCTATTAGAGAACGCCATTATTGTGGCGCGAATAGGATGGTGTTCATGACTATAAGCCATGCTCTCTCTCTCTCTCTCTCTCTCTCTCTCTCTCTCTCTCTCTCTCTCTCTCTCTCTATCTCTCTCTCTCTCTCTCTCTCTGACCAAAAAATATTTATTATAAATTATTGCGTTTTAGGAATCACAATAACGAAAACATCCAAACGTCATCAAAAAAGGACATTGATATGGAGTTTTATACTTCTCTTTATTAAAATTGGATAAAGACCATTATTAATACTTCTGAGCGTTTCGTTGGCTGATCTTGTTTATCATAGATTTGAGGTTAAAGGTTAAAATGCATCGGTATTTTACTGCACTATTTTCGTAGTGGTAAAATATATCACTATCGTAGGGCTGTCTACCAGTTGTTTATTTCTATGTAAATCTAGTGGAGATATTGTTAGAATATCACAGAGGCCATTAGTTTTTATGTGATGAAAAAAAAAAAACTTTATGTACGCAGTTATCATATGAATCACAGGGAACAATGAAAGAGTGGAAAAAGGGCACCAAATGAATCCTAAGAAAGAGTTTTAGCTAAACATAAGTTCTAGTGAGACCAAAATGTATCTACTTGACCAGAAACTGATAAACGGATTTTAATAATTAGGGGTTAAGGCTTTTACACTGATTCTTATCTTGCTGCTTAGCTGTAAACATGGGACTAAAACAGATCTTTTGATAGGCTTGCCCGCATTATGAAAGAAACAGCACCAAGAACTGGCGGTTGACAGTACAGAATCGTGGCAGCTTCCAGCTAGTCTTGAGACTTTTTATTCGCATAGCTTAGGACGAGTTGTCAGCTTACCGTGGCGCTGGTCTGAAGATCCTTGGTTGTTTTTTTCATTTAACCATCCGACTCAGAAAGATACAGAAGTAACCCAAATTTAGCTAGAAAATCGAAGCTACTAAAATGATAGACGTAAAGTAAAGGTACGTGAAGTAGGAAAAATGTTGATATAAAAAAATCAGTTTCCATGTGTTTATGTAATTTCAGTAAAGGATATAGAGATGACCACATCTTTAAGTTTTATCAGAATTGTGTTTTTTATATGTATTATTTTTATAACACAACATCCATTTTTGTGTGTAAATTTCGCTCCTATAAAGAAATCTGCGACTGAAGCTATGCGGATTTTTTTTACATCTCCCCCTGAGAGACGGATGGCCATTTCAGTTTCTTGGTCAATTCAGTCCCAAAGTGACCATTACTTGCTTGCCTCAGTTTCTTGACCGCCGCTCGGTCAATAACCGTTAAAACGAGACTTTTGGCTGGCTAGCTGAGTGAGTCTAGGATTCCAACTTGGTATTTATTTACTTTTTAGGTATTTGGCTAAAAAACATTCGAAGCTGTCTATTTTGTAACTGCCTGACCTCCCCCCCCAACGCGTTGGAATTTATAAAACATGATGCAAGAATTTCAATCTTCACTGTGAAATAAAACCGAATTTTTCCTCAGGAATAAAGTTGCTCCTAAAACTATAATTAAACTCCTTCCCTCGCTCAGTGTTTGTCTGGCACTTTTTGCGACTTTCTGTTTACTCTTTCATTCTCCATTCCTCTCTTACATTTCTTTAGCGTTCGGCTCAGTCTTTCCCGCTCAGTTACTCAACATCCTTTCCGTTTTATCTCTCTATTTGCCGTCTTTCATTCTTCTCTCTCTCTTTCTCTGTCTGTCTGTCTGTCTGTCTGTCTGTCTGTCTGTCTGTCTGTCTGTCTGTCTGTCTCTCTCCCTCACTTTTTTGTTTTTCTGTTGTACAAAGTCCACGCCAGTCTGCCCATCTGTATGTTTGTTAGTCGGTCTGTCTGTGTGCCTATCTTTTTCTTTTTCTTTCTCATTCCACTTCTGTTCATTTGTGTGTCTGTCTATCTCTTAATCTGTCTGTATGTCAGTCTGTCGCCTACTATCTCTCTCTTTCTTTCTCTCAGTCCACCTTTCTCTTTCACCCTTTCTCCCTATCTATCTCTGTCTCTCTGCACCTCTCCTTTGGGGCGGGGGCGGTGGTCCAGGGTAGAACATCGGCTTCCAACGCAAAAGGTCCCGAGCTGATACAGGAGTCATGGTATCCCCGCCCTGTCTCGTGTGTGGCAGCACATAAAATTGTCAGACGTCCGTCTTGGGGTCAGTCCACATTATAGCCTATAATTATAGTGCTGCTGTTGGACGTTAAACCAACCCAACCCTAACCCCAACCTCTCACTCTCTCTCACTCTCTTACTCGCTTCCCTCCCCCTATTTCTCTCCCACTCTCTCTCTTTCTCTCTCTCTTTCTCTCTCTCTCTCTCTCTCTCTCTCTTTTAATCTCTCTTTTTTTATCTAGTAAAAAAGTACCCTATCTTTAAAAAAAAAAGAAAAAAAAAAGGTTTAAAAAAATGGAGCACTCCTATAAGATAATTTTTCTTTTCTTTCCCTTTTCATGGTATCCCCGCCCTGTCTCGTGTGTGGCAGCATATAAAATTGTCAGACGTCCGTCTTGGGGTCAGTCCACATTATCGCCGCTACTTGAAGCTATCCTCAATCACGTTTCTGTGTTCTAATCCAGTTGTCCTCAGACAGGTCGGCTTGGCGATTCCAATGAGACATGTAACCAGATAAGCAGTAAATGCTTTATAGCGCTTAAACTGTCTCGAACATTTCCTACACTCGATCATTTAAACGAGCTTTTACATCTCTACAAACAATTCCCTGTTTTTCGTTTCAATTATCTTCTTGTTTTTCTTCCATTTGCGCCGAATCTTCTCTCTTGTTTGCGTTACAGGTTTATAGGCTAAACCTTATTTGGAATCCAGTTTTCGTAGAATTTAAGGTTCGGCAGAGTATCGACTCAAATCAAGGAGAACTGATTTTCACCGTTACTGTGTTTTTTGTTTTGTTTAGGAAACTATTAGACTAGCCATGCAGGTTGTGTGAGTTGAAATGTAGTTTCTATGTTGGTTAGCAAAAATGACTGCATTAATTTACTTAAATTTGTGAACGACTGACCAGTAGTATTTTAGTTTGCTTTGTTTAAAAAAAGTTGGCTTATAACAGTACTTTACTGCCTTTAGAGAGGGAGATCAGTAGCTCTATTGTGGTGGAGCTTTCACAGTAAACACCATACCAACATGTCATTTTGTCGGTGTTTTGTCAGAGCTCTATTACTTATGGATTTTGGATATTTCTGACGAACCCATTCTTGAGGAAAATTCATTAGAGCAAAGGGAAAAGTTGTGAAATCATTGACACCTAAGCAAGAACATAAATGTAAAGTATTATAATAAACACCCCTAAAATAGCTCTTTCAGCGATTTCATAAGGTAAAAGTTTCACTTGCTTAACCATCCAAAAAACTTACAATTCTTTGCTATAACTGTACTTTTTTAATTTCCCATTCTTGTTTCGTAACAAAGTATGTCAGTTTCCTTTACTCCTACTTCGTCATATTTACTAGTTAACTCGTTTCACAAAGATGTGTGATCTTAATTAAGGAAAAATCCAATCTCGCCATCTTATATTATTTCTTGACTTTTCTTTCTGAGTAATTTGCAAATGTCTATATAAGCGGATAACCATCATGGGGTGCCGTGCCGGTTGGCGCTCGTGACCATGTCCCTCCACATCTCTCTGTCATCACATTTCACAATCAGGTCGATCCCTTTGCTTCCACTGATCCATTTTCTCAGCCTGTCCCAGATCTTTTCGCTCTTTCTGTCCCTTGATCTTTTTCCATTCATTTTGTCACTTGTAGTAATGTAACCTAAATTATATCCGCGCATGACATGGTTAACAAACTTTGCTTGTAGTGTTATAATTCTACTGAGAAGCTTTAATCCTGCGTCTTCTTCTCTTGAAACTTTTATTCCTCTGTTTTATCGTCATGAGACTTGCAGCATTCTTTTTACGAACCACACCTTAGTTGCTGTAATGCGGTTCCTAGCTGCTTGTATAATCTCAAAGTCTTGCTTCCATACATAATGACTGGGTGTACATAGCTCCTTACTTACTGTCTTACATTAAGAACTAGTTTGTTGTTAGTCGGAATATTTATGCTACATTTTCAGAAAGGTTTGTTTCATCTGTAAGCGGATACAGTACGACTTTCAATCTTGTTTAACCTTTTTTTCTCCCTATTTTTTCAAAGCCGATACAACACTAAATTATATTAACTATTGACAACCTGAAATACTGAGAACGAAGGCAATACAAAAAAATTCACGAAGAGAAAAGATTATTTGTATTAAATTTAAGCATAGATTGGACAGAATGATACTTATAGAGTATTTCTGTTCAGACTACTTTACTATTAGACAAACAATTGTCCTATATTATATCCTAAATTTACCGAATTCACCTAACTATTTTTGGAAGCACTGATATAAATGTAAATTAGAATGTTTTTGGTTTGTCTTAATTGCCTACTAGCCAAACATGTAAAGTCTCATAGCTGTGTTAGCACAATTTTGAGGTATTAATTGAAAACCGATTTTAAAAAATCCACTATTTTATACTTTGTGGTTAATGAAAATTAACAAGATATCACCCCAAAAGTTTCCACTATTGGATGATTTTAAAGAAGGTTCGCAGCGCAGTATCAAGATGATGGTTCAATGGGATTTTTGTCAATAACTGTGACTTTGATTACTATTCTTGGAAACCTCGGAGAAATCTGATTGCTATTCACACAGAGAAACCCGTGGATAAGAAGCTAGGCCATCTCCACGGTATTAAAACCGTTTAGTTTAAACGAGGATGATTTACAATACACATTGTTACTTTTCTACACAGTTATATCAATTTCATTGATCTAGTTCTTCTCTTTGTTCTGTTCCTGTTGAATATACCATATGGGTACCGCTGTTCCTGGCAGGAGATTTTCATGATTCCTTTCTGTCCATTGCTTTCAGCAAATTGTCATTCATCGTGTTTCTTGGGCACCCTGTGATGTTTCGCTAATAGCTAATTCTCTATAATGTACAACAGGATATCGAAAATTCTCAGTCATTATGAATTAAGCCTGAAAAATATATGAAGGAAATAAACGTAGAGCTGACTAAAAATGGCGTCTGTAAAACTATGTATTAGTAATTTTTTTTTTTTTGTAGTTTAATGTTCCTTTGGGGAAAAACTGTCCTTCCGTCACGTACATGAAACACCGTGTCTAAAAGTGGAACAATCAGCAACACTTGTTGGTAGTTTTATCACGAGAGCATGAGCTGTGACAATAAAGATTTTCTGATTGTCACTTCCCATGAGTGACCTCATCTGGCTCAAAACCCTGTCGATTGAGACTAATCAGAATTTGAAGTCAGGAAAAGGTAAATAAAAGTATTAGCATTTATGGAAAATTAGTGTAACAAATGCTATGACATTTTGGCTAATGAAAAACGGCCAATGTTGTTGGGGTCAATGTATTTCTACAAAAACGACAGCTGTTTCAATCAGTCCATAATGCTGCTTCGTTTCTAACATAATCATGTGAATGACGGCTAACTGGAACCTTGATTCTTGATTGAAAGGTTGAGAATATACAACTCATCTTTTTCAAGCATTTTTAAATAAAGATCTACATCTTTGCACGAACGAGAAGATATATATATATATATATATATATATATATATATATATAAATAATGCAGAAGTAAAAAGAATCCTGATTCTACTAGACTTTATAGCAACATTATATCGAGCCGAAAATACATTTGGAAGAGGACAATTTAACAAAATTATCTAGGTGTTTATTAAGAAAAATATCAAGCTAAGAAATTAAATCTCTAATGAAAAACGCGTTGGAATTTATAAAACATGATGCAAGAATTTCAATCTTCACTGTGAAATAAAACCGAATTTTTCCTCAGGAATAAAGTTGCTCCTAAAACTATAATTAAACCGAGAAGACAAAAAAAAATCCTTTATTTAGAGGCTAACCCACATTTTTTTGGCTTTTTTTTACCTTAAAAAAAAACAACAACAATAAAACCAAAAACAAAACAAAAAACAAAAAACTCAACGGCAAGAATTGTCAAAATATCAGGGGCTTCCCCAAAATAGGTCAAGTCTTCGGAATTAACCGAAGTGAACACATTAATTAATTTCGCGCATAACAGGTGTAGTAGTGATCTATTTCAACAAAAAGTTTATTACACTTAGGACAGAATCGAATCAAGTGTACGTTCTTAGTCTACTCAGTCTACACAGAGGGATCTAACTGTATCGAATTGTTAAATATTATAGTTCACTATGGCGACTACTGCGAATTTTCTTTACTTCGGTGACTTAGACTTCTAATCTCGTAAATCTTTTATGGATCCCAAAAAATGAAGCCAATACATGTTTTAAAGTTATATATCAAAGGAGAAAGATAATGTCTTAACCATATGGGCAAATATATTAGTAAGTTCCTAAAGAAATGTAGTTTTTTAAGTAAGTATTAGGGCTGTTAGGGGTTTTATTTATACCTTTCACGTTATAACAATAAAGGCGTTGTGGTAACACAGCCCAAAGTGAAACAAAGACAGTAGGTGAGGGAATCTGTACCTGAAGCTAACAGCCCCAATGGACGATCAGAAAATCTCATGCTTATCCGCCTTGATTAGATCATCCGTTATTATAGTGTGAATCACAAATACTGCAATATTTTTCCTATGGAATTCAACAGTAAAGGAATGTATTATTTACCGCGTTCATTAAATTTTAGAAAAATAATAAGCACCAACTTGAGTTTCAGTTACTTGTTGTATTTGGGTTGGTTTAACGTCCAACATTTTCACTACATAGACTGTATTGTGGACGGGCCCCATGACTGACGTCTGACACTTTTATATGCTGCTACACACGAGACAGGCGGGGACACCATGACTCCTGTCTCAGCCGGTTACATTAACCTGACACCGACCCAACCAGTAGGGAGCGAAATCATCAGGACTCGAACCATGGACCTTTTGCATTGGAAGCCGATGTTCTTAAACCAGGGCCACCGCGCACCCTTGTGCTTCAGGACAAAGGGCGTAATGAAAGAAAGTTATCAATCCGTATTATATTTTTCGTTATAAATAAATCATTATGAAAGTCGCCCGAACATTTAAACAGACACAATAAAGTTTACTTTACGCTGGTTAGAACGCAGTTTAATAAAGCCAATAAAGACAATTATGAATAAAACCATTATTCTTCATAAACTGATAATTATCGTCATTCCCTCTGACAAACTTAAATAAAATCATCTTGTCATTTCTCTATTCAATTACGTGTCCTCCCCCCCCCCCAAAAAAAAATGGCTACATTGCGGATTTTCTAAGATAACAGCGTTTCCATCATAATAGATAAAAATCCTATAGCAAACAGTGTTTGTTCAAGATTTTTCTTACCATTAGACTGCATTGTCGGATAGGAAGACTAATATGCCGGAAAATTAGTTTAGATGAAATCAAGAAATAACACAATGTTTACATTTTGATGAATTCAGGTAGGGAAAATAGAGAGGGACAGAGAGAGAGAGAGAGAGAGAGAGAGAGAGAGAGAGAGAGAGAGAGAGAGAGAGAGAGAGAGAGAGATGAAAAGGCAGATAAAACGAGAAAAAGAAAAAGAGTACGACAACAAAGAGTACGTTATTTTATAAGATATTACTTGCTGTCTACCACATAGCTCTTCCTTTGTAACCTGGAGCTTTTCTTTTTTTAAAATTATCAATTCAATACAAAGATGAATCGCGCAGTAGGATCAGATGTCACGACTTACCATCGACATAATGGAAAAGTGAGAGCGATATACCCAGTAAAAGTACAAAGTGTCACTTAAGATAAGATAAGATAAGATAAGATAAAGGACACTTTTCCCTTGTGGATCAATATCCACAAGGGAAAATTGTCCTGAATCCATTGAGCAAAAAGTACGACACTACACGTTAACACATTTACTTAAACGAGCATAGCTCTCTTCACTCTCTCTCTCTCTCTCTCTCTCTCTCTCTCTCTCTCTCTCTCTTTCTCTCCCTCTCTCTCTCTCTCGTTATCTTTTTTTATTGCGTATTTAACAGTTTAACAATGACATGGGAATTTATGGGGTAATAAAGCGATTGTGATGAGTAAATAATATGACATTACAGCCTCTCTCTCTCTCTCTCTCTCTCTCTCTCTCTCTCTCTCTCTTCTCTATTCCTCTCTCTCCCCTTTCTCCCTTCACTCGTGTCACAGTTTTTATTACTTGAAAAGTAAAGGTAATTGAAGACACTGTGTTAACATCTCGTACATGGTGCACGTCACACACGAACAGATCCAGTTCTAAAGAACCCAACAGATGCTGGGACAAAAGTGTTCCTATACCACTCCGTTCTTGATGCAGGTTGCAAGATTTTATTGCCTCGAGCAGAGCGCACAAATTCTTGATTAAGTTCTACCTGCATAGACAAGCTTTAGAATGGACAGTTTCTACATTTTCCAACTCGCAATTAATTTTGTCCCTACCTTTCTAAGAATAATAATAATTATTAATTTTATTTGTGTGTCTCCTGCTTTTAATCACACTTTCTATCAAAGAGGAATAAAAACGTGGGTTTTTTTTCTCCAATTCAGGAAATGCATTCTTTGGCGTATTTTTTTTGCATAAGGCGTTACACGCGTATGCAAATTTATATTATTATCTACCGGAAAGCCAAAATTAATAGTTATGCTCTTGTATGCTCTACCTTGATCATCAATGGAACATGTCTCTCATGCCTACATTCTATTACAATTTCCATAGTTTTCGACACATTTTAGTTGCAAGTACTTGTTTTCACACTGCAAATTTTCTGCCTGTTCTAAATAAGATGTTTTACCTGGGCCATAAAGAAGCCCTGAATATCAGAATCGTCCGCAAATTCTATGAAAACTGTGTCGGTTTGGTGTGTGCGGCAGTTATTGGCGTACAATGTGTACAGAGTGGGGGATAGAACTCAACCCTGGGGTGCTTCCGTATTCATTTTACGAATGTAGAAAATGTGTTATTCAATTTGACGTATTGTTTTCGCTATGTAAGAAATTCTAAGATCTATCAAATAAGATGTTTGTTAACAATTAGGGAAATCAATTTTTTCAACCATGATGTGTGGCTGTATGGTGTTAAATGCTGACAAAAAATCTATAAACAAAACACGCACATGTCTTTGTGCCTTCCATAGGAGTTTTATAATGAATAATAAATTATGTTGAATCTCGTTGGAATCAAGGGAAAAAAATCATAATCATAAGAATGATCCTTCTCATTATTTTTTGTTGTTGTTTTTTATAAGATGTTTTGTTTGTATTAAAAATGTATACAATGTATAATTTTGCATGTTCACATGTTCGACCTCCTTTGTGCATTGTATCTGTCCATACTTTGACTTTACCCATGGGATATACTAACATGCTTCTGCGCGTGAGTTTTCTTGGCATACTTTCAGGAACGTTGGAATTAACACTATTCCTTCCCTATTATTTCGTGTGTGTAAGAGGCATTTGGCATTGTTCGAAATGTCTATCTGTTTAAAGTTGTAAGAATCATACATAAATTTGAAGGGTAATATATGGGTTTTCATGAACAATGCTTTGTGAGGATATGACGTCATCATACTACATCACGTGACTTACTTTATGTTACTAAAATAGAATTCAGGCACACATGAACTCGACAACAATATTTGATAACTTTCAAGTGATTTATTTAACCAATCCAATATGTTACCAAAATTGTTTTTTTAACATAATATTCACATGATAAAAAATATAGAAAATGTTTAAAACATTAGAAGGCTCTTAAACATTGCGAAATGCAAGAAATGGGCCCGAGGATGTCCATAGTGACAATGAAAAGTGATAAAATTGAAAAACAACAGACATGTTATAAATCAAAATGAAAGTAAATTTAAACAGAATTCAACACAAAAGCTTTTGAATCAATTTCACTTTTGATCCCGTTGCAAGCTTATTATAGTAAATGTAATCTACGATCGTAGATTTCTTACAGAATCATGTTCAAAGATGGGAGCACCAGCTGGGATTTGAACGACGGATCATCTGCTTGTGAGTCCACAGCACTAGTCGACTGAAGTGCCGGCACACCCTCTTGACTTATGGGCTACATATACTCCATCGCTTTTTCATTCCTGTGACTTTAGATTAAAACAATATAATCCTTTCACATTTCGGGCAAAGTTTCCAATAACGAGCACAATAAACACCTATGTTTAAAAAAAGTACTTTTCGGGTTTCCTTCTAAATCAAAATTATTTATCTTACTGAATTACAGATAATACGTTGCTATGGAAACACTTTCACCGAGGCAGTATTCCATATTATCTACCATGCCTGTAAGTTTAAGATACCAGGTTTACCAGGGAATTAAATTAGGCCTCGGTCTGAAATGTCACGGGGTGAAAGGCGAGAGCGATATGAAATTCCATCGGATACCTCCATATCGATATCGCCCGGTCTAACTTCCGGAGCGCGCTTTGTGAAGTCACAGACTGTCAAGTTCCGGTAATGAGGAAGATCTCAGATGGCGGGAAATCATGACCTGAAAATTATTCACCAGTTTCCTTTTTTGGCATCAATTCTCATTGGTGCTTTTACAGCCTGTTTAGTTTTGTGTAGTGTATCTTTTGGATTGTCAATAATTTTTTCACTTTCCGTTTATCACCGCCGGTATAATTTATAGGTTCTTTTGTTTTTTTGGAATAATAATTTTTTGGCTTTCCGTTTTACACCGCCGATAAGATAAGTCAATTCAAAGAAAATTAATTAGTGGGTGAAAAAAAATAATGCTAACTCTTGTGAAATTCAAATTGTGTAACTATTCTCATTAGCTACAGTAGCTGGTAGCTCTAAACTACACCCTACCACTAATGAAGCAATACTAAGAGTTTAATTTCAAACTTCCCAGTGTTGATTACGGTAAAGCATAGCTAATAATCTGCTGATTAAACTGATATCCCAGACGCGAGGACATACAATCTGAGCTTTGGTTAGATTTGGTTAGTAACTGCCTTATCTCGTTTTAAACCTGATACTGACATAAACACCGTGAGATTTAATAATTAATACGACCGGGATCTTCGTGGGTGTTAATTAAATGTGGTTTGATTGTGACATGATTTTCCAAAGATGAGGAAAGATTTTTTCTTGAATCACAAATAATTTAGAAGTGCACTAGTCACTTCAGTACGTTAGGCAAAGCAACAGCCACCTTACAGTGATATTACATCTGTGGGAGCACAAAAGTTTGGGCTAAACAAAGGTCAAGCCCCAACCCAACCTGGAGCCTCCTAACTTTCTTGCAAGAGCGCCGTGGTTTTTGTAACGATAGCTTGTGGTAGAATTGTGAAAATACTCCGACCAATTGCAAGTACATGTACTTGCCAATGGTAGAGACTTACATTTCGCAGGGCTTGAACTTGACGTGATAGCGTATTGAAGGGTTGTCAGACTCAGATTGACAGTTTGTACTGCAAAATTATTTTATGATACATAAGAAGTTATAGTCCAAAGTCGAATTAACTTCCCTAAAAAATACATATAACTATAAAGACAATTGAATAATATTTGAAATATTTTAAGCAATACATAAATTGTGCTAGCTCGCGCTACCAGCAGGATGAGACTGAAGCCCCAAGCCCCAAGCCAGACGACGCGCCTGTGACAGTATACGAACCATTCTTCTTCAAAATCACAAAATGCGAGCCATTATACTAGAATCTAATACTTCTCTTGTGCAATCAAAATTGAAAAAAAGGTTACAAGCAAAATCACAGAAGTTAATATGGTCGATATTCCTTAAGCCTTTCCAACCCAAGCACCATCTGGGCCTTTTTATTCCTGTGGCAAGGGAGATCACTCTATTTCTCTTTCGACTACATTTTTTTCAAAGCTTTTTATCAATGGCTTTCTCACAGTTTCTCAAAGTTAAAAAAAAAAAAAACTCTTAGATAGGAGAATGGATGAACTTTCTGAAAATATCTACTTTTATATGGTTTTTATTCAAAATATCCTGGAGAAAAAATTGAATTTGTTCTGTTTTTCTTGTTACTTGTGTGTATTTGGTATGCTAGCAACTCGGAGAGTAGAAAAAAAAAGATACGAGATGTGTGGAGAATAGATCTAAATCTCTATATGACTCGAAATTTTGGATTTTTGTTTAAATTTGACTCGAGTTTTTCGGCAACGTCTACCAAAATATCAGTCCAGTCTTCGTAAGGTCTCTAGATCTATAAAATTTAATTTTTGACTTGAACTGTCCCGATCGACGCTTTAATTTGCTTCTTCCTCTTCATCATCACTCATCTCCCAAAAAAATTATCTGATTTCAAACGCTATTATGAAGATAGATCTGATTCTTTAAAATAATCTATGTAACTCAAACTCGAACGCAGTCTAGAAAAGTAATGGGTCGCATTTGGTCGCATCATTTTGGAGGGAGCTGGCTCGCATTTGCTTGGAAAGACTTAAAAAAAACCACAAAGTTATTTCGAAAGCCCTTGCCCAACAAAGAACACGCATTGCTTTGGGTAAAGACTCCTTGTATCTTAATAACCTGCTTTTACTGATGAAGTATTTTGATTCAGTTTTACACCTGTCTGACTGTAAAGTTACAGTGCAGAGCGGTCTCAGCACTCAATCTAAGCCTGAGTAAATATTGTTCTATAGTTATGCCACCCCAGGATTATACGATGTGCTAATTGAAAACCAGACTTCCCCAACGTGTCTAAAATAGAATTATAGCAAGTAAACCTGCGCCACTTTTAGTCTGTGTAACTTCAACGGTTATGAAAAAGTAATATAATTATAGCAAAAATAATAAATATTATTTTTTAAACACAGATTTTCTTAACGTTAATACTGTTTCCTTATCGCGTTGAAAAACAGCATCGGTTCACCCAGTTCACATTGTACAAAAAAAAGAAAAATCCGCGTATAAAAATAATTATATACTTATACACTGTGTTTTAATAAAAATCTACTGTGTCTTAGGTTTTTTTTCTCTCTCATTAGATAAAAGTAATATAATAGTAATAATAATAATAATAATAATAATAATAATAATAATAATAATAATAATAATAATAATAATAATCAAAAACGGGTTACCTTTTCGACACCTACAGCGCTGGTGACAAATCGGTGTTGTTTTGATCCGGCACGTTAAAGTGTGATACCCTCCGCCGTGGGGGTCTAAGAAAGTATCACCTATAAGCTAAATCTTAATCATTGGATTCCGTTACCCCAGTCATTGTGTCAGTGCAGTAGTAAGACCTGTTCTGTTTTGTAAAATTATGGGGTACATTAGCAGTCAGGAGTTCGCTCAGTGCATAAAGTGATAAGAACATTAAACTATCTCTTTCTTGCAAACAAGTCACTTATTAATGGTACCTTTTAAATACATTATATAGTAATTTTATGAGGGTTTTTACACGAAGAGTCTTCACAGCAATAGTGTAATCTTCGCCAACTGTTGCAGTAGCCCTGGTGTAGAGATCTTTCGACGCAGGAGGTCCGTGGTTCGAGTCCCGCCCTGGCGATCTCGCTCCCTGCTGGTTGGGTCGGTGTCATTTAAATGAGACCTACTGGAACAGGAGTCATGGTATCCCCGCCCTGTCTCGTGTGTAGCAGCACATGAAATTGTCAGACACCAGTTTTGGAACTCGTCCACAATATAGCCTATATAGTGCTGACGTAGGATGTTAACCCAAATTAACTCAACACTCCGCGTACAAAGCCAAAGTCTCGCATTTTTTAAAATTGTGAACGCATTTGATGCTGAATGTCTTAGAGAAAAATATATTACTTTCTTGTTGAAAAAAAAACAAAAAACAAAAAAAAAAAACTGTGAAAGCTTTGGAAAATTTAGCCAAGATTTCATATTTATTTTGTTTCCAGATAGCGATGCGCAATTTGATGAGAAAATATTTATTGATGCAGTTCATTTGGCACTGTATGTCTACTTTGGTCGCTTTCTCGTATTTATAATTATGTTTGGAAGCCTTTGAACGTAATGATGGATTTTACGCATGTGTTGCTACATAAAACAAGTCTTCGACAGAAACATGATTATGTCTGTTCGTATGCAATATGCGTAGATTGTGCAGTGTCTTAGCCATTCATTACCATGTAGTAGCAGTAAAAGCGATAAGCATGAATTCCCAGAAACTGTTGAACCTTTTAGCACTTGTTTTGTGACTTTTCAGACCCTTGTTATCAAGACTTTTACACAAGAGTTCTCGCACTGATTCAACTCAAGTAACACACTGGCCAAGAGCACAGAACTAACACAGGACACAATACATTAAAGAAATCTCGCATCACAGTTGAAGTGATGTGTTAAACAAGCTATTAACGGTGTGTCCTTCATTGGATTGATTCTGGAATCAACATAACAGTTAATTCATAGGTAGTCATGTATTTATCGAATATACTAGTATTCAATAAACATGCACAATATAGGAAACGTCTAAAAATTGGGTATAAAAAGTACTTGTAACAAAAATTTGCAGACAATCTGTAATTTTTTAGCGTTAGAAAAATAAATCTAATAATCATACAAAAACACGTTTTCTATGCCTTGTGCAGTCGGCTATAAACATGCAGAATAGAAGAAACGTCTCAAAATTGGGTATAAAAAGTACTTGTAAGGAAAATTTGCAGACAATTTGTAGTTCTTCTTCTTCTTCTTCTTCTTCTTCTTCTTCTTCTTCTTCTTCTTCTTCTTCTTCTTCTTCTTCTTCTTCTTCTTCTTCTTCTTCTTCTTCTTCTTCTTCTTCTTCTTCTTCTTCTTCTTCTTCTTCTTCTTCTTCTTCTTCT
>RQTK01000535.1:191561-203970 GCA_003991915.1 Elysia chlorotica
TCTCTCTCTCTCTCTCTCTCTCTCTCTCTCTCTCTCTCTGTCTCTCTCTTTCTCTCTAATTTTCCATCTATCTATCTATCTTGAGGTTAGATTGTATTAGTAAACTTTTGACCTGTGTCTCAAAGAGCTAGCCTTTTTTTTTTGCTTTTTTTTTCTTTTTTTCTGCCTTTTTCGCACTGCTTGGTTAAGGTCAAAGATAATAATGTAGGGAGTCCCGCTGCGTTAGTACTGCGGGTACTTGGTCTTAGTAATTGTATGGGTCGAGTTCTCGGACGTTTACTGGGCCTGAGGAAGGAGAAAAAAACATCAAACAAACAAAAGAGTCACTAAGCAGCAGGGTGAAGAGAGGTTGAATGGAAAATAGAGAGTGAGAGAAACAGAAAAACTAGTATGATTCCCAACTCTGTTCGTCTCGCCGATCTGACTGCCTGTATGACTGGCTGTGTTTCTCACTCTTTCTATTTCTCTCCCGCCTATCTCTCTCTCTCCCTGCTCTCTCTCTCTCTCTCTCTCTCTCTCTCTCTCTCTCTCTCTCCTTTCTCTCTCCATCCTCTCTCTCTCTCTCTCCCTCCTCTTTCTCTCTATTTCTCTCTCTCTCTCTCTTTCCTCCCCCTCTCTCCCTCCTCTTTCTCTCTATTTCTCTCTCTCTCTCTTTCTCTCTCTCTCTCTCTCTCTCTCTCTCTCTCTCTCACGTTTTCAATATCTTTACTCTGATCTACTTTCGACACAAGTTGAAGTCACGAAAAAGGGAGAGTGAAGTTTCGGACCAATTCTAGACATTAAAATTTATGTAAAATCCAAGTTGTTTTATCTTTGTGTCATTTCACGATCTTCTAAAATATTATTGAGTTTGTTAAAATCCTTTTCATCAAATCTCCCTAACAATTGCCAGAGATTATATTTAAATGTCCTCAATTTCCTAAATTGATAGTGTTGTATTCTGTTGCAATATTAATATTTACTTTTCATATTTTTAAATCAAAGACTGTCTTTTAGACATCGAACTTTCCTTTTTATTTGCTAGTAAATCTCAAAACCTGCGTTTAAAAGGCCATGACAGTGTTTTTCTTGTGACTCTGCGAACTATTATCCATATACAGTTCAATCTTTGTTATTTAAACACTAAAAACGCCACAGTCCGTGTTAGGATCTCAAGTTTTCAGTTTTATCCTATCCGTTGTAGGCTGTTTTATGTAGTGAAGAACAAAAGAACTTTATTATTAGGACTTATCAAACAATTAATCCATGAAAAATGTAACCATTGGCCCTAAAAAGGTATGCAACATATTCTAAATTATAAAAAACATGCCAAATTCTAAGTTATGAAAAGTACACCAGATTGCAAATTATGAAAAGCGTACCAAATTCTTTTTAAAGGAGGGCAGTCCGACGTTTCCATTTTGTGAAATTTTAAAGAATTTTTTTAAAAAGTCAGGCCTGAGGGATATCATCCCTATAACCCTTAATGTTTTATTATTAAAAGAAAACGTTACCATTTACATACATCGGTACACAATAGAGCTTTCTTATCAAAAGAGAGAGCGACATTCATTTTATATCCGGTGACATATCCACGTTATGTAGATTTATTTCAAAAATTCACTGTTGTTTTGATTCTCAACGTCCAAAGTCAACAGCTAGGCTTTGTAGCGGGCGAGTCCCAAGACTAGCCTCTGACAACTTTATGTGCTCCCACGCAGATAGATTGCGGGGATACAATGACTCTACTTACAGCTATTCAGATTATACTGGCACCATCGGACTAGGAAATGACGACATTCCACATATGAATTAACTGTGCTTGACCATGGGCTCGAACCAGCAATCAACGTTCTAGCACTAGCGCCAGCTCGCCTCCCTATTATGATATAACTATTCACACATGGAGAATCTTGAGCCTTAATTCCTCTGCTTGATCATCACCTCGTCATGGTTTCTCCGCATAATTAGACAACCGCTGGTTGACGCCCTGGTAAGCCGCTCTGTTACTCATAACTAATAATTATTTCCAGATGGAAATGAACAAAAAAAAGGAAACTGACCAGACAAAGTGTTAATCAGATCACAGTTGTTGTTTTCTTTTCTTTTCTTGCCCCCCCCCCCCTCTTCTTCTGGTACATCAAAAAACTCAAGAAGTTAAGTGAAGAAAATCATACAATAACAAAAGCAAATAATATTGGAATACAGCGGGATTTTTTGTACGTTGAAGGACAAAGAGAAACAAAACGATAAAAAAAAGGAAAAAAAAAACGCGATGTTTTTTTCAATTGTACTCACACGTTCTCTGTTATTGCCCAACTAAATGTTTGATCCATGACGTATTCTAGTTTATAATTTTTTTCTTAAACCATCATTCCTATCATGTGTTTGTTTTTTTCAGACAGCGAGAAAAGATAAGACGATGAAAAAAGCAATATTTTTTGGTTGTTTTTTTCACATGTCTCCGTACTATTTACCACATAGAAAGAGTCCAAGAAACGGCTCACACTCCATTTTTTGCTAAATAAAAAGGAAATAAAATGATTTAAAAATGTAAACATGTAAACTGAACTTAAAAACCGTCATGGATATTATATTTTTGTTTTCAGTTTGTTTGATTTGTTGTTTGTTTTTGTTTTTTGGTGTATGATTATTGCAACATATCGTTATCTTTTTGTTTGTCTGTATCTCTCTCTTTTTCTCAAAATGTCTGTCTCTATCAGAACATGTCTGACGTCCCTTTCTAGCTTCTCTCTCTCTCTCTCTTTCTCTCTCTCTCTCTCTCTGTCTCTCTCTGTCTCTCTCTGTCTCTCTCTGTCTCTCTCTTTCTCTCTCGCTCCCCTCCTTTCTCTTTATCTCAACTCCCTCTCTCTCTCCTACCACGCACCCTCTCTATCTTTCTCTCTCTCTCTCTCTCTCTCTCTGTTTTTGTTTACTCCGTGTGGTTTTGGGGGGGGGGGGGGGGCGCTGTAGCCCTAGGGCAGGAGGTCCGTGGTTCGAGCCCCGACAATTTTGTCCCCTAGTAGTTGGGTCGGTGTGAGTTTAATGTGATCGGCTGAGACAGGTATCCCCGCACTGTCTCTGTTTGGCAGCACGTAAAATTGTCAAACGTCAGTATTGGGACCCGTCCAAAAATATAGCCTACATAGTACTTACGTAGGACGCTAAGCAATAAAGAACTCTCTCTCTCTCTCTCTCTCTCTCTCTCTCTCTCTCTCTCTTTCTCTCTTTTTCTCTTTTTTCCTCTGTGTGCGGACTGTGGTCCACCATTCTCTTATGCAAAATAAAAAGGAATTGCAAGAATACAAACCTGATGAGTCCACTCACCATCATTATTTTTTCCCCTTTTTGCAGCACACGCACAAAACACCACCCTTAAAAAGCATAATAAGGGTTCCTTCCCACACATAGTTATGCTAATGGTCACATAAGGCCCATCATTACTGTGTTATGCCCTTGTCAGGAATAAAAATCATTACGAAAACCTAGATTCTGTGAACTGACTCCACGTAATACTTTGATAATGAACTATTTTATCGCTGCCAGTTGCCTGGGAAAAATATGTACTCTAAGAACTTTTCAGATATCCACAGAGGATCCTATACCGCAACGCGTCCCCAGACTAAAGCCTGACAATCTTTTACCGCGGCATAACAAAGACTGTTATACCATGACTTCATGTATTACGCCCCAAGCAATATAAAGCCTTCGATATATTATCTAATTCTGATGATTCATCAAATATCTACTGGACTTGACTACGTCAGTACTATTAGACGTAGTGTATTCATTTAGCATTCATATAATAGCACTTTTCTAGGAAAATACTTTAAACCGAACATTGTATTGTATTTTACCTAAAGGTCTGGCACACATGGCACAATACTAAATGGAATGTATTTTACTCTTATGACGTTACTACAGCAACCAATTTTAAATGGCTCAAAAACCCCAAAAACCCCAAAACAGTGTAAGTTTTGTTTGTTCACGTTAGGTTACTGTGAAATCACTCATTAAAAATGTATTTATGTATATAAATTGTTATGTTTTTAAAGGAAGCTTATGTTCCTTTTCTCTAGTTTTTTTTCTCTATTTTAATCGATAGTGATGTTTTTAAGATCTCATATTTCATGACCTTTAATATCAATAAATACAATATCTTAACTACTGCCCTAAAACGTCTAAAAATCTATCTATCTATCTATCTATCTATCTATCTATCTATCTATCTATCTATCTATCTATCTATCTATCTATCTATCTATCTATCTATCTATCTATCTATCTATCTATCTATCTATCTATCTATCTATCTATCTGATCTATCTATCTATCTATCTATCTATCTGTCTATCTATCTTGTCTTTTTAATCCTAATATTTACCTATCTATCTATCCATCTATCTCTTTGTCTATTTTTTTAAATTGTACCTATCTTTTTATCAATATTAATTTCTTGTTTCTCGTTTGCCTTTTTATCGAGTATTGGCTTTTCCACCATTATGTCTACCTGTCCACTAATCTAAATATTTTGTAGGTATTGTTCAACTTCTATCCTTCCACCCGTTTGTCTCTGTTCCCGAGTACATCGGGTGTATACATCCATATACACCGCTATCTCAAAGGAAATCGCTAACCATACGTAGCTTACGTAAATAAAACAGTAATTATTCTCTGATCCGACAGATAAGCTTACCAAGCG
This sequence comes from Elysia chlorotica, assembly GCA_003991915.1. NCBI lineage: Eukaryota > Metazoa > Mollusca > Gastropoda > Plakobranchidae > Elysia > Elysia chlorotica. The sequence goes on from RQTK01000535.1 coordinate 196,243, forward strand.
GTCGTAGAACGGGTAGAAGATAGGTCTCAGCCATCTCATTGTTCGGCAATGATGTAATAGGCTTTTTCCCGTCGCAGAATGATGTTTTGTAATCTTATACAATTCCATCTCGTTTTTTTGGAAAAACGATTCCAAAGAGAAATTTCTTCTTCTTCGTTTCTTTTTCTCTTTCCCTCTCAAAGTATTTTGCTTTAAATTATTTAATATAATATCACCCCTATGCATGTTGCTGTATTATGGCAAAATGTTCACAGGACAACTACCGTAGTAATAAAAGATATTGCAGGCTAACTACTTATCTTTAAAATTAACAACAACAACAACAACAACAACAACAACAACAACAACAACAACAAAATACGACAATTGACAATTTTATGAGAAAAATTAATCATACCGTTTAGAATTAACATCTTTCTGACAAAACATTTGGGAGATTGCCAGTTTGGCGAGTTTTTCCCCAGCATCCCCATGAATCTAAGCACTACAATTTTCTTCACGCTGACACGATGCCGGAAGCCTGGCTGTGCGGAAAGTCTTTCAAACTACACGTAATTGCTGTGGATGCTCAGTTGTTGTTTTTTCTCGATTTTTGTTGTGGTTTTGCTTTTTAGGTTATTGTATTTGTTTTCTTTTGTTTTGATTTTTTGATGCTGAGTGGAGAACTCGATCCTCAAAACAACAACAACAACAACAACAACAACAACAACAACAACAACAAAATACGACAATTGACAATTTTATGAGAAAAATTAATCATACCGTTTAGAATTAACATCTTTCTGACAAAACATTTGGGAGATTGCCAGTTTGGCGAGTTTTTCCCCAGCATCCCCATGAATCTAAGCACTACAATTTTCTTCACGCTGACACGATGCCGGAAGCCTGGCTGTGCGGAAAGTCTTTCAAACTACACGTAATTGCTGTGGATGCTCAGTTGTTGTTTTTTCTCGATTTTTGTTGTGGTTTTGCTTTTTAGGTTATTGTATTTGTTTTCTTTTGTTTTGATTTTTTGATGCTGAGTGGAGAACTCGATCCTCAACATTTCGAATGTTTTGTTGTTGTTGGTGTTGTTGTTGTTGTTGTTGTTGTTGTTGTTGTTGTTGTTGCTGTTGTTGTTGTTTTTACCCAACTAGTCGCCAGAGCGGAGCTTGGAACACGGACCTGCTGCGCCAAAAGCCAATTTTCTACCACAGTTGACTAGAATGTAACAGAACCAGATATTTTTTATGAATTTTATTAGATTTTTTCTGATTAGCGTTTTGTTAATTCTAAATCAATTGTATAGTTAGCTATAAAACATGATTTTCGTATAGTTATTTTATTCTGATGATTTGAAAAAGGAAAGAAAAGAGAAAAAAGTGAAAAGGCAAAAATCCAGGGGAATTAAATCAGTAACTTACAGTCAGGCAGTAACAAGTTAAATCCAGCTTATGAATTAGGTTACTGATTTCTCTCAACTGTTTTCGTAAGAAAATCAAATTTTTTATACAAATACTAAACACGCTATTCCTCATGCATAACTAAGACAAGATTCAATTGGACAGAATGTCGAAACAAAACATGAAGATGCGCCTTTTTTAAGACCTTAAACATGAAACAAAATTTGGAATTTCAAAACCTGTTAAAATGAAAAATAAAAAAAGATCAATAATCTGAAGTGTTTTACCCAAAAAAAACAAAACTTCCATTAAACAACACTTACAAATAGCACTAAGAAGGATGTGATGCCAAAGCATCGTGTTTTGCTACTCTCCGTAACCGATGAGCTGAACATTTCAAGTTATTAGAACCGGAAAGGATTATAGCTGACTCCATTCTCTGCTAATCATAGAAAATCTTCTCTGATCTCATAAAAAAAGAAATAAACATTTGTACAGCGCCTTTCTCCCATCTTAATCTTATCGACTAATTAACGGAAGAAAATCGGAGAGGCCTGTTATAAATTGCCAAGGAATTGTCATGTTCATTGAAAAGCTTGTTAGTTAACTTTTTTAAAATATTCATATAAAGTTAGGTCGTTAGCGTTATTTTGTCGAGGTTTTATCATTCACTGTTGTCGGCTTTGTTAACATTCCTGACAACCAAATGCCATTTCTGTATCTGTAATAATTATTTATTGTTGTGAATAAATGAATATAAACAATGACAACGTGTAAAATACTCTGTTAAGTTGTATATTTATTTGAATACAAAGAATGCCATTGCATTGAATTTAAACCTCAATAAAAAAAGAAAATCAATGATTGATCTCCTTCAAATGAAAAATCAAAGTAAATAAACTTGACTCGTAAAAAAAATTACAATATCGACGTTCTAATTTAATGTCTAAAGATTATTGATAATAATATAATTTCCATCTCTCTAACATAACCTTTATCTCATTCGATAGTGGGTATGTCCTTTAGTCCAGTTTGCCTTTCTTTTCTTTCAAGACTATGTCTGCTGTGTTTGGCAGTATAATTATGTCTCAGTGCTTCTGCCTTTATCTCTGGGTGTCTCTTACTCCCTCTGCCTCTCTCTCTCTCTCTCTCTCTCTCTCTCTCTCTCCATTTTTTTTCTTTTCTTTGCCTTTCATCCCTGCCTGTATTTCTGCCTCTTTCTTTTTTTTCTGTCTGTCTGCCTCTCTCTCTCTCTCCTCTCTCTCTCTCTCTCTGTCTGCCTCTCTCTCTCTCTCTCTCTCTCTCTCTCTCTCTCTCTCTCTCTCTATCTCTACTAAAATATAACATGGACACTTCGTAAAAAAGTTCCCGTTATCAAGTACAAATTGAAAATTTAGTGATACTGAAAAAGGAAAATCCTTTCAAGGGAAAAAATGCCTTTCAACCTCCATCCCTGCACTGTTTTATTAGCCATTTTTTATATAGTATCTATTTGTCCGTATCGTCTCATTTATTCCTACATCATTGCATTTAAAATTAAACCATTAGGTGGGTCGGCGAGCTCAACCGGTGTGTACCCCAGACTGATGGATGGAGGCAGCGCGATTCAAATCTCGTCCGCATTGCCGCATCTCATTTATTGGGAATCCTTGGGGATGACCAAACCAATTGTTTTTGGCGTCACGATTTCAGATTTTATTTTTAAATTAAGACCTATGCTTATTGTACTAGGCCTAATATAAACTTGAGGCATAAATTCGAATAACGTATCCATTTATGGCGTGAAAAATAAAGAGTGGGTTAAAATTAGAAACAGAAATTAGAAAAGTCGGATCAAAATAGAAAATTTTAAAAAGTTCTAGTACGCAGTTTTGTGGTTGTCAACATTCACCTCACACCCAAGCTTTTTTAAATGAGTCCTGGAATTGTTTCGCTTTGGAATTAAAAAGACATGGAGCGAATTTAAACATGCAGAGCTGGAAAGAAGAAATCATCTTGACAACAAATAAAATCCAACTCCGGTTTCAAAACAAAGCTTTAAGATAGTATTATTTCTTTATTAAAGCATTACAATGGCCAACCCTTTCTTGGATATATCAGCCAGTAGCTTCTTTTGGTGTTTTTCCATTAAAGTTATAAGGATTTCCCACCCGTTTCATTTGCTTCAATCAATTATTTATGGATGTCTGATAAAAAAATCTATGGGCACGGGCTTTCTAGGGGATTAGCTAGAATGGCTTTCAGCTCTAGGCTTAAAATCAGGCTTTTATGCAAGCCGTAAAAAGTCATAACTTTATTCAGACAATGCTCTGTAGGTGTCTCAGCCAGGAGTTTTAAGGGAGGTGGATTCTGGAGGTTTTAAAACATGTGCACTTATGGCTTCTTTTGGAAAGATTATTAAAGAAAAGTTACATTTAACCATGGTGATGTCGACAGGGAAAGATGACACTTGTGAAGGACGGTGATACCGCTCAGAGAAAAACCGTACACTGCTTGGCCCAAGGGAGAGAAACAGAGAGAGAGAGACACACATAGAGAGAGAGAGAGAGAGACAGACAGAGAGAGACAGGGAGAGACGGAGAGACACAGAGAGAGACAGAGAGACACACACACAGAGGGACAGAGACAGAGAGACAGAGACAGAGACAGATGAAGAGTAAAAGGAGTATGTATGTGGGATGGAAAAACTGACACGAAGTATATTATTATTATATCTCCTGTATTTATTACACCTTGATGTTTTTCAACTCAACAATCAAATTTAGTCCACCTCACTACAAAGAAATGAATAGAGAGTAAAAAAAAAAAACGCCAGACGGATGACTTGTTTTTATTTTATTTATTATTCGCAAGGTCAAATCAGATTATTTCAATTTCAATTCATAATTTTTTTTTTCTAAATCATCACCTGTTTATTAAAAATACCCTTCGTCCATTGGTCGATTCTATTCTAAAATTATGAAAATAGAACGATGTTCACGCAAAACCGTTTATTAAAAAAAAGCCAGATGTCACCATTGCCTACAAAAGGTTTCTGTTATTTATGAAAAGCATTGTTAAAGATTAGGGTTGTTTTTCCTATCCATCGATACATTATCCTACGTTTGAATCTATTCATAGATTTGACGAATATACAACGTTTAAGACATTATTGTTGTGAAAATCATGTGGTCCACCAGGTCTTTTCAGCGCTGATATTACTCGAAGCGGTTTACAAACCCTATGGTCCTACAATATCAACCGGTATTTTTTATTATTATTAATAAATACAATTAAAGGATTATGGAAATGCTTTTATTCTGGCGTTACAAGGAAGGGATTTAAGGTTAAGGGATGACTGTAAATGCTTCTGAACGCAGACTATGATATCCAGTTTCTTGCTAGGACTACAGAGTACAAAAACACAGAACTCTCAATGAATCAACACTTGCCTCTTTGCGCTTGTAAAAAGTTTCACAACCAGCTGCTGTTTAATTTTGGTTTGTTGATATATATATATATATATTGCTGATCATTTTGTCTAACCTGTACATTTATGAATGCACTGTACTAAGGAGGGTTACCAGAAGTCTCCCCCCCCTCTATCTCTCTCTCTCCCTCCCTCTCTCTCTCTCTCTCTCTCTCTCTCTCTCTTTCTCTTTCTCTCTCTCTGTCCCTCTCTGTGTTTCTCTCCTCTCTCTCGCTCCCCTCCTCTCTCTTTATCTCACATCCCTCTCTTTCTCCTACCACGCACCCTCTCTATATCTCTCTCTCTATATATATATATATATATATATCTCTCTCTCTCCCTCTCTCTCTCTCTCTTTCTCTCTCTCAAGTCTTTTGCTTCAAGATGAGAGCCGAGACTTTCTTCAAAATTTTGTCTTTCTTCTCATCTCATTGATGTTTCTTTTCTTAGCGCGATTTCGCTCCAAAAGCTATCCAGTCCGCATACTCTTTATCTAAGGATGATAAAGCAATGTAGATTTGAGTTGTATCACACCTGTTGAGCTTTAACTGTACACCATTCAGCCTCGAAACACGACAGATCGCTCTTCTTCTTCTGAAGTCGATCAGTAAAGCGGTCTTTAACCTTTAGAAGGGAGACACGATAAGTGGTCCGATTATTCAGCCAACCTTCATTGTTGACAGGTCAACGCACGCTTTGGTAAGCATTTGAAATAGGCGCTTGTGGGTTTAGTGCTCATTATTGTGGCTTTGGTGTGGTCTATGGTACGAGTAGTTATAAGTTATGAGTACAGCTAGCGACCCGTAGTAATAAAACCGTGAGTGAAATATACAGCGACAAGCAGAAGAGAATGTAAATGCATCAATAATATGTAAGCTAGACCAAATTATCTCCAAATGTAATAAAGTTTATAAACCCATAGAATATTTCCCCCCATGTAGATATTCTATATTTATGTAAATCTCAAATTAAGATGGTTTCAATTTTAAAAGATGAAAACCATCCTCTTTTTTTGACCAGTTACGTTTTTCTGAGCGCTCAGGGAGGCCAAGAGCCTTACACAGTAGACTTGAAAGATACAAAAATTGGTTTCTGCTTAGAAAACCTAAACTTTTGTAAAAAAATATGTAATACAATTTTCTATTTCAGACCAAGCTGCTATGCAAGCTACTATTATTATCTAAATAATGGTAATGATAATAATATTATTATCATGACTATCGTTATTGTTACTGCTATTATTATTATTATTATTATTATTATTATTATTATTATTATTATTATTATTATTATTATTATTATTTATGCTGCTATGAGTATCGATATTTGTAATAACTCATGTCGTAACTGTCTATACTGTTTTGTTATGCTGAATATACGGACCATCAAATGTGCCTTTACAGGACAAATACAGTTATATCTTTTATCCTATCTTAAATTTATTGACGAGCGATAAAAGATACAAAAATGAAATTTACTGTAAACGTCAAAATGTGTAGGTACGTGTCATAAAAAACATAACCTTTAAACGTTAATAGTAATTTTATTTCGCAGAGTTAGTGACTAATTGCTGTTAATTTCAGATCCTTAAAAATTCCACATAGAGAGAGAGAGAGAGAGAAGGAGAGAGATAGAGAGAGAGATAGAAAGAGAGAAGAGACAGAGGTAGATGTTGAGTTGGTTTAACGTCCAACATCAGCACTATATAGGCTATATTGTGGACGGGCCCCAAGACTAACGTCTGACAATTTTACGTGCTGCCACACACGAGACAGGGCGGGGATACCATGACTCCTGTCTCAGTTGGTCACATTAAATTGACACCGACCCAACCAGTGGGGAACGCATTCGCCAGGGCTCGAAGTTGGACCTTTCGCGTCGAAAGCCGATGTTCTACCCCAGGGCCACCGCGCCCCCCAAGTGAGAGATAGAGAGAGAGAGAGAGACAGACAGACAGAGAGAGAGACAGAGACAGAGAGACAGAGACAGAGACAGAGAGACAGAGACACAGACAGAGACAGAGACACAGACAGAGACAGAGAAAGATACTAATGAAACAGTCATATTGTACTGACACCGATTATACCAGTCGAGAGAAAAGAGTTCTTACTCAGCGTCTATCATCAGCACCGTGTGGGCTATATTGTGGACGGGCTGCAACACAAACGTCTGACAAGTTTACGCGCTGCCACACAAAGACAGTGCGGGGATACCATGTCTATGTTTCAGCCGTTCACATTAAACTGTCATTGACCTAACCAGTAGGGAACAAAGTCGCTAGAGCTGGGCTCGAACCCAAGGCCTGCGTACGTAGAAAGTCGATAATCTGCCTCAAGGCTACTGCGTCCCCCCATTGCAGGGGGACGACATCGCTCAATTGGTGCATTTATCCGATCGTGGGTTTCGATCGTGACACATCGTGATTTAAAAGACCAACGCAGTACCACTAACATCTACATTATTATTCATTATGGTAAACTTGTACCCGCACTTTCAATATTTGTTAACATTGTTCGATGTTAATTGTGTGTAGGAATGAGTGAGTGAGTGAGTGAGTGAGTGAGTTTGTTTTACGGCACGTCAGCACGGTAACGGCTATGTTGTGTGTGTGTAGGAAAATAATGGCAAAAGCTTAAAGTGCCTATTTTTCACTAAATATTTAACACACAAACATCAGGCTAGATCACTGGAAGCCTATTATATAACACGAGTGCCCACGAATAAAAAAGAAAGTAGGGTGTGATTTTAATATAAAGAAAATTAAATTGTATCCTGTCTCTAACTATCATTCTATCTATCCAGCTATCTATCTATCTATCTATCTATCTATCTATCTATCTATCTACCTATCTATCTATCTATATATCTATCTATCTATCTATCTATCTATCTATCTAT
>RQTK01000535.1:204182-239334 GCA_003991915.1 Elysia chlorotica
TTCTCTCTCTCTCTCTCTCTCTCTCTCTCTCTCTCTCTCTCTCTCTCTCTCTCTCTCTTACTACATCTTTCTGTTTCTCCCAGAATGTTCTACTTATAATAGAACTAAATTGACCAGCAGGTTGAGAGGAAACATAATAATTTGCGTTCTTTGATAGGCGTGGCTAAATACTTAAGCGTTTGTTAGCTTCCTTATAGATTGCCCATCTTTCACCTTAAGAGTCTGATTAGCACATCTATATACACAGTAAAGTAATACATAAGGACTCGTACAACCAGGAAATCAGCTGTGGTTACAAAAACACATAAAAAGCGGTCAGAAGTCCCTGTCGATGATTTACACAATATGGCTCAAATAGTTGGGAACTATTTCTCCAGGTGTAAAGAAGGACAAATCATGATGTACTGTTAGGCTATGGGGGATAATCTGTTGCTCCCAAGAGGGATTAAAGATGGGAAGAGTTGTTGCAGTGTTACTAAGAGCATTCTTGACACGTCTGATTTTTTAGATGAAAACCTTAGCATAACAGAAAGTCAGTAACTATCACTATGCTCTGTAAGATAAGATAAGATAAGATAAGAAAACTCTTTATTAATCCCTTTAGCGATTGAGATTGACCATTTACAATAAAAATGAGATACACGCAATACATATTAAACACAAATAAAATTGTATGTAAAATACAATGTAAAAATGACATTGAAAATGTATCACCTATTATATTTAAAAATAGCCAAAAAATCAAACGCTGTTTGTATAATAATTCTATAGAATGAGGGTTTTCTAGTGTTTAGATTTCAAATATGCAAGGTCATCTTGTTTTTTTTACCTGCTATGCCCCCTGTCTTTCTTACAATTTTGTTCAGTCTGTCCTTGTCTTGTTTTTGAAAGTTATCTCCCCCACAGACAATGGCAAAGGTTGATAATGAATAAACATTTGCAGAAGCTTTGGATTATATGTTGAAAGATCTGAGTTTCCTTAAGCAGTACATCCTTGGTTTATCTTTATTGACAATAACATATGTTATTATTATATTTCCATGTGAGTTTATTGTCTAGAACAACTCAATGGTATTTTAAAGTAATAACACGTTTAACTTCTTTTCCTTGAATTATTATAATTATTTTCCGGAATCTTATCTTGTTTACGGAAATCAACAACTATTTCCTTAGTTTTACATATATTCAGAGCCATATGGAATGCAATTACGGAAGGTAAAAATAAAAATGTTAGACTTTACATTGAATATGGTGAAAATATTTTTGAAAAATCCTAACATGCATCGATGACTATATTTATCATACACACACACACACACACATTAACACAGATATAATGTTGTATGATTATAAAATTATACAAGAAATTAAAATTAATTTAAGAATGTAAAATTATGTGTCATATTAGAGCTATCTACATTTATCTTTACCTATTATGATTATAATATTGCACATTTTCTGGTTTAATGCATGTACAAAATGCATCAATGGCAATGCATCATTAAAAAAAATAGCAATCTGACCAAATAAAACTAAAACTTATATTATTTTTCACGCGCACTTCATGTCTAGTCCTGGAGAGTCTCTTATGTTTATCAATGAAAAAAGTAATCGATTTTGATATTTTACATATATTCAGAGCCATATGGTTTATGTTACACCACTTAACGAAAGATTGTGTTTCTTCTTTAAAGTTAAGATCCTGATCATTTGATATCATTCCTTTTAATACAGTATCCTCTGCGTATTTGTCAATGATACACTTTCCATGTTCAAATATTCAGTCTGATGTGTATAATTATAAAAGGAAATCGTCTACACTTCTTTTAGCTTTATAGGCATAATTATTAATATGGTGATGTGGCATAATTAAAAACGTCAGTCGTAAACCTATTGGAAAACGTCAGGGTTCATACTTTTTGGTATCATGATCAGACTTTTCATTTATCTAAACCCGAAACTACGGTGAATGAAAACACTTCTTTTCTATTGGTGAAGGTACAATCGCTCTACCCAGGCAATCCACAAAAAGAAGCAAAGTCACAGAAGTAGACGAACATTTGCATTTAAACTATTAGTCACAAATGGGTCATAGACTATAAAACTCCATATCCCGTGCTTAATGTTTTAAAACAAGACCTGAAAAGAATTGACAAGTAATGACAGAAAATCCTTTTTGAAATAATACTTCCATTGTACAACTGAATTAAGTTCATATTGATCGTAAAGGTCTTAGATGTATGGTTGTTTTGTGGTATTTTGTTGTTGTTTTTTCCTTGGATCCAGTGATGATTTCTATTTGATGGATGCCATAAGTAAAAAAGGAAAGAGAAGCATTGTTAAATCAACAAAGAGGAAGTTAATCAAATACGCGGATAAAAATTGTGTTCTTGTGGCGTGGTTGTTCAGATGCGCGCCATAGTAGGCAATGTTATTGATTTTCATTTGTAAATAGTGGCGTTTCATTCATGATTAGAATGCGTTGCTTCACAATAAAAAGAGTCGCATCAATCTATTCATTTATATCTCTGTGTGGAATTTGGCTTTTATTCTGATTGTGGACCTGATATTTGTTGTTGTATGGTTGGTTGGCTGGTTTCTTAACATCAAATTTAGAGATATGTCACAGAGTTGGTTTAAACGTCCAATGTTAGCACTATATAGGCTTTATTGTGGACAGGTTCCAAGACCGTCGTCTTGAAAATTGTATGCGCTGCCACACACGAGACAGGGTGGGGATACCATGGTTCCTGTCTCAGTCAGACACATTTAACTGGATATATCTAGGACTGACATGTGAACTTTTACCGTGATGGAAGATCAGGTATCCTGTCTCAAGTAATAGGGGCTTAATCCAACGAATTTACCGATCCAACCAGTAGGGGGCATAATCCCACAAACTAACCCAATCCAACCAGTAGGGGGCATAACCCGACAAATAAATTTTGACTAATATAGACCAGTTGGAGAGTGGTCACTGAAACTTAAATAAATAAAAACAATTTAAACGCATTATTTTATAATTTAAAATATGGGTTGTAGCTTATTTGACAGGAAGAAACACAGAGAGACAGAGAGGAAGGGAGAGGTTTTATCTATTTTTACATCCAACAACAACAACATCAACAACAACAGCAACAACAATACTTATAAAATCAAGAAAAATTGCATATGAAAACTTTCTACAAAAATTTCTATGAGCAGAGACATTCCAGTATTTTCTCAAAAGGTCGAGCAGATAATCAATAGTCTCATCTCCGCTACTTTCAACATCTCTCTCTCTCTCTCTCTCTCTCTCTCTCTCTCTCTCTGTCTGTCTCTCTCTCTCTCCCTCCCTCTCTCTCTTTCTTTCTCTCTGTCTCTCTCCCTCTATTTCTCTCCCTCTCTCTCTCTCCCTCTCTCTCTGTTTCTTTCTTTCTGTCTCTCACGCACACACACGTACACACACACACATCTATCCGCCATTCCCGATTTCATATTAATGGTGTCAACTCTAATTATTGTATATGTTAATTCAGCAATTTTACTCCTTCTGTTCTTGTTGATTCTTGTGTTCATGGAACCATTGTTATTCAATAATAAGAACACATTGATGGAACACTCAGAATAATTAGAGCAAAAAGAAAATCCACATTCATCTCTATTTACGTTAAAGTCAATAATTCTCTTCTTCCATATTTTTCTATTCCTCCGATCTCTGTGTATGTCTTTATCCGTTTCTGTCTGGATTATGGTATATTAATCAAAATAACGCATCAATGAACTCACGAATCAAAGTCAGTTACGGAATATTTCTAGAATTGAGATAATGTATACAATATGGGGCTATCAAATGATCATCACAGAGGGAATATACCGATAGATTGGGCGATAGATCTGTACAGTTAAACCGGACTGCTGTTCATGAAGGAACCCGTACTCTAACTTTTATGTACGTTATGACACAGCGATGAATGCAGAAAGTGGTAAGTATAGTATTTGTAGACACACTCAGATACAAAATGTATATAATAATCTGTTGCCATGGATCTAAGTTAAAATTGAAAATGATACCAGTAAATGTTGTCGAATTATTCGTATTCGTATTAATTAAGATGCAAGAGGCATACATGTCCATGTCGCAAATGTTAATAGGTACACGAGATTTACTTAAGTTAATCATAACTTTGGAATAAATGTAAACGACTATCTGACAGGAAGACTTATATTCTTTATAGTGATTTACTGGCGTTCCGCAAGCAATGTTATCAGGTCTCGCAGCTTTGGCTGCACCCTTGAACTCCGCAGTGAAAACAACCCAACCGTACCGGTTCTGTAAAATAGCTTGTCTCTTAACCTGATTTTAATTACATTCAAAGTCATTTATTGGCGGATGAAATGATCTAAGCTGAACCTTAAATAGGGACCAACTATTCTCGGAATCCACAAAACATTCAAATCACGCGTTCCGATGGTGTTTATTGAACAGTAGAATTTTTTAAAAGTTTTATAGCGCTTCGCTGTCTAATCCCATTTTCTATTTTTGATTTTGTAAGGCCTCCATGTCACACTATGAGATTTTGCAGCATCAATAGTGAGATTAAAACATTTATTATGATAAATCGCCAAAACCTAAGCTGGATTTCATTACCTGCAAGAACTTTAAGGATATCATGTATGTTACCTCTAACAATTTTTTAAAAACGAAAATATATTCTAGAAAATAAAAAAAATGTTAGAATACCATGTATAAAGTCATATTACAAACGCATGAGAATGATATCGTCGTCGTTGTGGGCCTCTCCATCTTGACGGGTGACCACCAGCATGAGCGCCATACTGGCATCTACTCGAATTCCAGTAAAAGGAACGAAAGGCGCAGTACGGGGAGACCTGGACTCCTGTCTCAGGTCACATCATACCGACACCGACCCAAACAGTAGGGGACAGATTTGGACAAATACATTTCTCACTGATTTCTTTTCTTTGTGTGTGTGTGGGGGGGGGGGGGGGACTAACGTGGTAAATCGTTGGGCTCCTATACTAGAGAATCTCAGTTTAAACCAAAATGAAGGAAGTTTATTTGTAGGGTATTGATTCCTGCTGGTTAGATCATACTGATTGAGATAACAGTCAAGTTATCCTCGCGCTGTAACTCTGACCGCACGTACATTTGTCTGACATTGGTTTATGGACGCATCGCCGTATAGTATCCTCGTTGGGAACATGGGGAACTTCACACTAGAAGAGAAGTTATCTCCTTAAAAGGAAAAAAATGAAGAAAAAACTCACAATAATAGAGGAATATCTGCTGCCGCTAGTTTATGTCATTCTGATATTTATCTGGTTGTAAGTACAACGTTACACCAAACTTAGACCACCGTTTAAGTGTAGTTTATTCGCTAAAAAAACAAGACCTAATCCTATGGCAAAGGTTATATAAGTGAATTCTGAATTTAGATGTAGATCCTAAATCGAGCTGTATTAAGAAAATAGAATAAGTATACTCGAAGTTGATTGTCCACGAAGAAAGGAAATGACGTACACTTGTTCAATCACATTCAATCAAGAATAGACTTGTAATCTTATATCGAAGTGCGCACGCATTCATTAGCAGTAGCAGACTGTAAGCCGTCATCATGATTGTTCGCTTGGGACCTTGCGTCATACAAGATGGGCCGATTAACAGATTCGATTATAAGGATAGGATCTAGCATCTAAGTTTTTTATATACATTTTACTAGCCGTATGACGTCAACCTTCTTCCATAAAGTCCATCTCTCTCTCTCTCTCTCTCTCTCTCTCTCTCTCTCTCTCTCTCTCTCTTTCTCATTCTATTTCTCTCTCTATCCTTCTCTCTCTCTCTCTCTCTCTCTCTTTCTTTCTTTCTCTCTCACTGTCTCTGTCTCTGTCTGACTCTGTCTTTCTCACTCTCTCTTCCTCTCTCACTATCTCTCTCTTCTCTCCTCTCTCTCTCTCTCTCTCTCTCTCTCTCTCTCTCTATCCCTAAGTACCATCATTGTCGCATCCGTTAAGACATTATCAATACGTTTTACGAAAATGGCTCAATTTGAGCATACCTCGATACCGCGATGACATCGAGAAAATGTAATGTAGGAGCTGATAATTTCGGACCAGTGTTAATGGATGCGTAGGGGTTTTGCAATGCAATGCAGCCCACGGAAAATGGGCGGTTGCCTTACTGATCCAGTGCAAGTTGACTTTGACGTGGTTTTGTCTTTCCAGAAATAAACCTTCAATAAAATGTCAATTCACAGCAATTAAGAGCAGCTGTTAAGTCAATGAGAGGCATAATATTATACTTTAGAAATGGGTTATTGTGACACTAGCCAGCAATCTTCAAAACGCCTACAATAATCAAACTGGGAGTGTGAATGGCTCAAATGGCAGAGCGTTAGTCTCTAAATCGGGAGGACCCTGGTTCGAAGCCAGCGATCGGTAAAAAATCTATTTGTCCGTCCCCTGCTAGTCAGTGTCAATATAAAGTGACCAACTGAGACAGGAGTCATGGTATCCCCGCACGGTCTCTGTGTGTGAACTCGTAAGATTGTCAGACATTAGTTTTTGGACTCGTCTACAATATAACCTGAAACAAACAAACAAACTATAGTTAAAGGCTCACATAGAAAGAAACTGGGCAGGTTTGAAAAGGGGAAATATGTTGTATAGCTGAACGGCCCTGCATTATCGCAATGTCTCTGTTTCCGTGTTCGGTCCTCGCCAACGCTAACCGGATGTAGTGGGCGCTAAATGCTGACATAGCGAGGACTAGGCTAGGTGTGGTAAGTACAAGCGAGCGATAATCTCAGGCCCCTGGCTAAGTTCAAAATGATAAAACAAATAAAAGTATAACGTTTACCCCTGAACAATAGTAAAATAATAAAGCAAATAACAAAAATCTACAAGCTTACTAAGCAAACCGGAAAAAAGATTAAAAAAAAAAACTGCTAATAAAATTCAATAATTTGAATGTGAGCAAAAACGTCTAAGAAGAAAAAAAAGGAAAAAAGGTTAGTTTTTAATATGAAAAGACCTTTAGTTTGGGGATTAAGATTGAGGTATCTTTATAAAAGTGTATCTTTATCACGACAGGGTTAAAAGACAAAATTGCTACGGGCAGTTTGTTTTTAAATTACTATTTTGATGCGATGTCTTTATTTATAACACCGTTGTATTCGCTAATCTAAAATCTATGTTAACAGTCTTCACGTCTAATACTTTTATTTGTAACTGTAACTTTTATTGTTTAAAATTTTAAAAAATTAGTTGACGTATAATCATAACTATATTTGAGATAGGTTACACGAATGGATGGCACGCAGTCTCAAAATGGCCTCCAATTTCTTCCAACGGAAAAAAGCGTCAATATTCGCTGGAATTGGTCTTGCCTCATCATGACAGAACGAGAAAATAGAAAGAGCTAGATCAAAAAATTATCTACCAGGCGTAGTGATAATCTTTTTAGATCTGAGCTAGAGCACTTCGAGCCATTCAGTCTCTAATGAGTTTATTTGTTTGTTTGTTTTGTTGCTTAACGTCCAACGTCAGCACTATATAGGCCTTATTGTTGACGGGCTTCAAGACTGACGTCTGTCACTTTTAAGTGCCACACACGAGATAGGTCTGGGACACCTGGACTCCCGCCTTAGCCAGTCACCATAAACTGACACCGACACAACCAGTAGGAGACGAAATTGAACACGTTAGTTTTTGAACAATCGTTGGATTAGAACCTTGGACCTTCCTATATGGAGACCAACGCTCTCCCACTTGGGCCAGTAAACCCCCACCGCCAACCTCCCCCTAAAAAGAAATGAATATATTGACATTCACCTAAAAATTTAAGAAAAACAACAATGGAACCATCACCCACCCCCATTCTCTAGTCTTAAAGTACATCCCATAAATAGCGTCCAGGGATATTTTTTGCTGAGAAGCCATCACTGTCAGGACTAGGTGATACTGTCACTAGATTTTAAAGAAGTCAGTGTTGATTGATGTCTATTTATTCGAAGCTGTGAAATAATGGATATTTCAAGTGGTCTATAAATATATTCAGATTTCACAATACTAAATATTTATTGAGAAACGCCTCTAGATGGGACACGATTAATGAGAAGACAATCTCATTAACTTCATTGAAAAAACTTGTTGCAATAACATTCATTATTAATGTTGATGTTTATTGGGAATCGTTCGTTCTTCTTTTTGTTTTGCAAGTGTCTTCGACGAAAATAGAACAATAACGGGGGCATTTAACAGTTACTTCAAAACTTCCGGTTGTCATTGCGTTTATTTCCATCTTCAATTGCCATTTTTCAAAGACTAGAATTCGTTTTGCTTTGCCAATATATATTCCCTTCCTTTTTGTATGTCAAGTATCGCTTTTTTATCCAACCGTTATTGCAAATATTGTTATATCAAAGCATTGTGATCACAATAAATGGGAGTATTTTGTAATTCTGCAAATATGTCTGAGTGAGAGGGGGGAGATAGATAGATAGATAGATAGAGAGAGAGAGAGAGAGAGAGAGAGAGAGAGAGAGGGAGTGAGAGAGCAAGAGTCTGTGTGTGTGTGTGAGAGAAAGAGAGAGAGAGAGAGAGAGAGAGAGAGAGAGAGAGAGGCAGGGGGAAACTTTTGACATGTTCCTTTTTTTTTTTAAAGCAATACTTCAATACTATCACCTGCCTGAAACACCTTTAACTACAGAAACAGATTTAAACATTCAGGAAACGTTCCAAGTCACGTTGCAAAGGCGCTTATGAGACTTAACGACGAGACTCGCAATAAGTATTTCTACCGCAGACTTCTGATGAAGTCCGCAAAGGATTCTAGATATTCATCTTTCCAGGCTTAAACCAGAGCTGCCCACCCAACAAGCCAAGAAAGTCCCCATTTTGGCCAAAAAAGACGAAGAAGATAATTATATGCCGCAAGTAAGCTTTTTTGGCTCCTTATCTCGGGCAAGCGTTTCTGCAGGGGAAAGACATACGTTGTGAAACAACCAACATAAATCGTCGACAGACTGAGACAAGGACTAACCTCATTCCAAGATTTCTAGTCAGGAATGTGTTTTTTACCAAGACCTAAGGACCCTTATTAGAAGGCGTGAACCGCAAGTCATAGAGGGAATCTTAACTCGATATCCTGTGCACGAACTTTTACTCAGGTCTAAGTTTGCTCATCAAGCAATTGGAGAGCGTAATGCGACATAATTATTCTAAACATAAGAACTAGAAGGCTTGCGCTGAGTTGTGAGCTACTCACGACCCTTCTTGTACAGAGAACATAATTATTGAGTACTCAAGCGGAGTTTTTGTTTCTGCGTCAAATAATCAAACTCACACAATGAGGCTTCTGCTTCTTGAACATCTCCCATGCATTCCAACAAAATGGAATTGTCTTCTGTGAACTCCCATCACTCATCTAGGGAAGTGGTTTTGTTTGTTTTTTCGTTTTTTTTTTTGTTCTGTTGTTGTTTTTAGCAGAAATAAAAAATTGCAAGTTTATGAAGGAGGCTTGAGAGATATAGTTGTTTTTGTTTTGGGATTATCGTCGAAGTGGCGCTAAACCAGACGAGAGTCTTAGAGGTGGAGTTGGATCTGATTGTGGGTTGGAATATCAAATGTGATAAAGAATTGTCACACCACCCTCCCTTTTTCTGATTTTTATGCACTGGTTTTCTTCCATTACTTTTTCTTTCTCTCCCTCTTTTTTTCTCTCTCTCTCTCTAGCTCTCTATCTCTGTCTATCTTTCTCTCTATATATTTTTGTCTCTCTTTCTCACTCTCATATACACGTTTTCTACTATTGCCTTCCTATTCTCTATTTCCTTGTCTTCTGTTATATTTTCTTTCATAATTAAACTCTTTATGCGAGTAGACTGTCCTTAAGTTCCCGAAGTTTGCAGATGTATCTATTTGTTTAAACAATAGCTAGAAAAAAGGTGGATGGGTCTTTTATTTATCCTCTTTTATATTTATACTGTGAAATAGCAAAATAATTTATGATTAGAAGAAAGCCTCAGACTGTCTAATATGAATCAATTCAGACAATCAATCTCAAGGCTACACTTACATTTTTTAACAGTTGCCTCCAAGAAAGCTTTGCTTTGTTGCTAGATTAATGCATTAGGTGTGCAATACCGGTATAGATTATTATTTCAGTTTAACGATCGTGATCGGTTTTCAGAAGAATGCTATTATGGATTTTTTAAACAATTATTTTCGCCAATGTTTTTCGACGTTTTTAATTTATAAACAGTATCATAAAAATACGCGTTAACTTTATATAATAACTTGTTTTATGAATTTCCTCACATCGTTTTCTATTTCAACAAAACACTAATGTGGTCATCTAGAAATCGTTTAACTTTTAAATTCATTAACGCGCTATAAAGTGTCTCCACTTAAATTAAAACAGTTATTTAATTAATTTCAATAGATAATTATTTATAGCTTTAATTTTCAGTGGCATGAAGAAAGGTATGGCTGCCCAAAGTGCATCCCACCAGTCTAAAGATAGGAAATAGGCGAAGTCAAAGATCTCTGAAGGCACTTAATAAGAGGATTTACAGAAATAAATGAAAAAAAAAAAGGTTCGAATGGAATGAAGGATGGAATGCCTCACGGCAATTCATGACTTGCTTTATGATAATGAGCGTTTTTTAAGCCAAAGATAGATTGCCATTAAATTATAAAATTCGTTAATCTGATCACATTTCTGAAATGTAGGGCGTAATGACCTAGTCTATAACTTTTTCTGTAAGTATCTAATAACCATAGTTATATAAGTTACTAATTAGCAATATATTAGCAAACTATTCTAATTTGCCGTTAGACTAAACTGGCATCAAATAATTATGGAGAAGCGAAGATTAAAGTGATCTAGCCTTTAAGTTAATGACAAGTTTCTGGCTTGAGGTTATAAGCAAGACACGCGGCACCAGTCTGAATACTTTTGACGCCACCAACTCTTGCCTCGGAAAAGGCAATTTGAAACAAGCTCTCAAACCAATATAACCCAGTAAGATTATAAGACTAGGAATAAATTCAAATTATTTTCTCCAAGCTGATTTCCTTATAAGTTAATCTAGGGACTATTTCCTTAGTTTCAATGCCAGAGCGAATTTTCAATACAAATACGTATCAAATTGACACAATGCAATGTAATTCCAAATTAGTAACAGAAAGGAGGACAACAGCACTATAAAGGTTATTAACTCTGTGAAGCCTGTATTCCAAATTTGGCCTCATTAGATTCTGACATTCTGTTGTAATAACCTTCTGCTTCGGTGAGTGTATCGCTATTTTTTTCTGCTTGTTTCTCCGAGTCAGCAGGAACCCCCAAAGGGTGCTATCAGAGACAATAGATTTTAGCACTATCATCCTCTCTAGTGCTATATGGTATTGGATTCATCAACGCTGAGCCTAAAATAGAGAGAACAACAGGTTTCTGCGCGTGGTGTACATCCCCTGACAAGTGTGACTTTAGTAGGGCTGTGTTATTCTACTAATTGTGTGTTGCAGTTTGCCATTGTACTAATTGTGTGTTGCAGGAGCGTAAGGCAATAGAGATGTGATTTAACAACAAAAGTTATCGCAATTTTTTGTTGTTGTAAGACAAGGGTCAAGTTCACCCAGCAGGAACTTCGTAATGCATTTTGTAGTAAATATTGTCCCGCTGTGCACTCTATATTGTTCCAAAGTGTAAAACAAATTGCACCTTTAAGTATTACTCACTCGCCTATGGGCGGTATTTTGGGGAATCTAACTAAAACCTTAAGAGGTTAAGACTTTTAACTACTTTTTATATTACTTTGAGAAATGACATTCCATAATAACATAAAAGCCCTGAAAGTATTAAATTATCAAGTTTTTTTTTCATTAGGAGGCTATGATAAAAACACCATTGATTTGTGAGAAACATTGCTAAAAATACCTTAATGTAGAAAGGAACTCTAAACGGTAAACATTCCTCTTCATCTGCCAGATCTGTTGCAGATATCGGCGATCATTGTCCTCCATTTCCCTCTGTTATTAGTTACCTTGATCTTTTTAAAAAAAACATTGATTGTGGAGAAACTATTGACCCATGAGTAAGCTCTAAAAGTATGTATACATTTTTATGTATTTTATATCTTTGATATCTTTGCAAGGCTCAATATATCACCACTTACCAGGGTGCAAAGTCTCGATGAAAATGAAAACCTAGTTCAAAATAATCCCGAGAAATCTTTCCTCTATTTTTCTAAGATTCTTCAGGGTATATTTTATATATGCACACTATTTTCTTTCATTTATTGGGTATATTCATATTTCATAAAGAGATAAACGGAAACTGTATTTCCTGTATGTACAGGTCACATGATGCACTGCTCTTAAATATCCCAAGTGAAGCAATAAAGCATTATAAATTCTGAATACTGTAATAAACATCTTGAAATGTTCATCTATAATATTAACGTACTGACAACATCACCGATTTTACTTAATAGACGCAGTGTACATGATATTATCTGCATGAATTATAAACACGGGTGATTCGCTTTGTGATGCCCCACATCAGCACTAACACTATATCGCGGACGTTGACCCAACACTAAAGTCTGACCATATAAAGTTCTGTAACACACAGTAGGGACCGGGGCTTCTGTCTCAGTCAGTCACATTTTTATCACACCGACTAAACCAATTTAATAAATCAGGTTAATTCAAAGAATTAATAGGAAACCAGAATTGCTAATAATTATCACGCATCCGCAGAAGAACACCAATTAAAGTTATTTAGGCCACAATAATGTTTTATGAAGTGTAGTGCTACCTAATTGAAAATTAGAAATTACAAATTGAGAAAACTAGGTCACTTGGTAAACTGAAAACACATTTACTTATTCTATCTGTAGATTTTATTACATTATATTTAATTATTTTTGTCTAGCAGACAGCTTATTCTATCTGTAGATTTTATTACATTATATTTAATTATTGTTTTGTCTAGCAGACAGCTACCAAAGCCGCACTCTATACAGAACTGTCTAACGTTTAATTGGGAGCTGAAATAAATCACTCCCACATTAGTTTCTGCAAACATCTCTTTCCTTCTCTGGAGTAGACATCATGGTTAGATAGTACAAAGAGGCTAAATGTGGCTCTTAATAATGATAAGACAGGCGTCTAGACCTTATTCTTCTTTGTAGTTAGTGTCCGAAATTATAGATACAAGTTAAACTTATTTCACCTGAACAAAGCGTGGTGTTGGCAAGACCTAAATAATGTGGAACAATTACCAATATAGTAGTCCGAGATTTAGCTATCCTAACCACAGGACGAAGGCCAGAAGGTCAACGGACAACTCTAAGTGTAATTGTGCTCTAGTTTTACACTAATCCTCTCGTTGTTTTCAGATGTAGAAAATATTGGAGTAAAAAATGAACACGAATTATAGTAATAAGTAGGAAATGGCCTAATTATAGGTCTTGATCTTTTAAATGATATAGTGACTTTTTGAGCGCCTCTTAATTTGTTTACTAATTCTATTTGTGGTAACGATAATGGTTGACTTTTTAATCTTTTTTTTGCATAGGTTATATGTTTCTTCGCATCTTTATTTTTTTATGATGACAATTTTAAGGTATAAACATTATGATGGCCATGAGTGTAATTGAATATTAGAGTTATAATAAAGATAAATAACTATTATTTTAGGTTAGTCATGTTGCCCTTATTGATGCTTATACTAAATGTCTAGATCTAATCTAGTTCTAGATTAAAATGTAACAGGAATATTGCTGTTCTTGTACCTTTTACATATCCTACACACCACTCTGGAAGTTGTGCATGGTCGCCAAAAATAGACCAATAATCTTAAACACATCACCACTAAAAATAGATTGGTCTAGTTCTATGGGATAGATAGTGGTTTTGGTGACAGCGTGTCCTACAATTTTGTGAAGACATAAACGAAAGAACTAAAGGATTTTTTCCAAATACAAAGCTTTTGATACAATTTTAAGAAAATAAGAGATGCAGCCTTTTTCGCCTAAACATAATGAGGCCATGATTAAGCCTGGTAAAAGGATTAGTACGCTGGTGAGGGGTTGTCAGAAAAAGTACAAAACAAAGTAGAAGAAATCATAATAAAACACAATCCAAAACTGCTTGGGGAGGGATGTGAGTAATGTTAGGATGTTAAAGAAAGAAGAAAAGTTGAATGTTACATGGAAGGAACAAGATAATGGAAATAAAGTAAACAAAATAATATACTTGGTTTCGTATCCATGATTTTGCAGATGCGACTGAGTTTTTAATAAGCCAATTGTGTGGGTGTGGACGATCATGTTGTGTATGGGAACAGTGTTGATTATGATTTCAGGTGCAAAACCGTGGAAAAAAGGAAATTTCGTAATTTCTGGACGCCCGATTTTTTTAAAATGCAAGACAAAGTATATAAACTTTTTCAAGCCTTCTTCTTCTCTCTCTCTTTCTCTCTCTCTCTCTCTCTCTCTCTCTCTCTCTCTCTCTCTCTCTCTCTCTCTCTCTCTCTCTCTCTCTCTCTCTCTCTATCTATCTATCTATCTATCTATCTATCTATCTATCTATCTATCTATCTATCTATCTATCTATCTCTTTCTCTGTATTTTTTTTGGTCATCGTGTGTAAATTAATGTGGTTCTATAACTCACAAAGATGTGTATGTAAAAGTACAATAAAGGAATTATGATTTATGAATATTTACTCTCGAATCTGGAGTATTTGCGTATTGAATAATATAGTCTTAAGGTAGCTTACATGGACGTATTTGCTCATCATAATAATCACACGTTTTTTGCTATGCTTCTTTCTTCATTACTTTAAGTAACATCACAACTCTGCTATGTTAAACCATTCCTTATTGAAAGAGATCTATAACTATTTGTTTTTCGTACTTTAACTTGCCTAGGTGTATCCTAAGCGGCAAAGGGCCTGAGACTGTTTGCGCGTACGTTACTAAATTAGCACGTACCGCGTGAGTAGTGTTCACCAACTAGCACGTACCGCGTGAGTAGTGTTCACCGGCCGTTTGGCGAGAACGGGCCTAGAGTTTAGATCTACTTAGTGACTTCTAGAAGTTTGATTAATAAGAGAGGGGGGTGAGTCATGTTAATGAATAATTATGCGAGCTAGAGGACGGACTTTTCTCAAATGTTCTCGAATGAAGTAGGAAGACCCAGAGATTTATAGATCTACGTCTATGCAGGGTTCTGGCAACCTGCTGGGTGTGCGATAATTATATTGACTGAACTTGCCTCGAGGCCCCCATACAGAGATGTCGCTAATCTCATCTACCTTGGATGATTTTTTTTTTCAAATTGTTGCTGCACGGTATTTCCACTCTCCTTTGCTAAATTCTACTTTAATTTCATGTCAGGTCAGATTCTTTGTCCAGATTTCAGCAACGACCTTGCGGATTTAAACCGTATATAGCCGTATTGATCTAAACTTTAGTGCAACCTAAACTGGTATAATTATGCGAGTCTTAGAGCCACAATTTTATAAACCTAGAGGAAATATTATTCCGCATTGTTTTTTTTCCTTCATAGGTTGGAAGAAAGATGCACAATAACAAAGTCCCTCATGTTACTGTTACTCTTTGCAAGTTTCAGATGGTCTTAAATTATACTTTACCATTTGAACAGAGAGATTTGATAGAACAGTTGCTTCTTGCAACCACCTTTTTTCAATCTTTACCGAACTTTGAATCTGCCCCGTGTTATGGTTCTCCGCTTTGTCTCATGAATCTGAAGTTTTTAACATAGAACAAAACAATTTATTGGCTTATCACTACAAAACAAAATCCGTTATGATTAATTTATTCATGTCCATGATAGAGCTGAGGAAAGGTGAGCCAAGGTGACGTTAAAGCTAATCCTTAACTTAGCAAGCACAGAATAAACTAGTTTACGTGCGTCATAAGGTCGGTGGAAGGAAGGCATCCTTTTTGCATTACAATGTTAATTCACTGCGAATTTCTAACTATTGGATTACAATGTATTAAGGCCACAGATGATAATACATTTAGGTTTTTAGAAGGCCAGGGTTAATACGTGATCTTAACCGGTAGTGAGCCTAATCGCAGTATTATTCCTAACTGATGATGTGGTGATCATTTAGATCATGACGTTTTTAAAGGTTTATTTTGAAATTACCTAAAAACCTTTGTTCTTGCTCGTATATCTGTATCTCATCAAATAACAAAAATGAATTATATACAAATATTTTGGTTGTGCTTCTGTGAATACCTGCACGAAACCACAGAAGTAAATGGATATGACTGTGTATATATATTAATGTGGTTAATGGGAACTAAAAAACAAAACATTTTTGCAACCGAAAATCGCCCTGTGCAACAAAAAAAAAAATATTTTTGCAACCGAAATTCGCCCTGTGCAACAAATTAAACTAAAGTTTAATTTTAAATCCATCCCTTTCCTCAGCAGACCCAAAATTTGTTATTTTGCTGATTAAACAAATAAACTGCACCCTAGAATGTTTGTGTAAAAAAGGAAAAACTTGGTTATTTGGACAGAAAATAACGACGCTACAGCGTAGTCAGAATGATCGAAGAAAATGTTGAAACCTTACAATTGAAAATAACACTAAAACAGCCACCAAAACTTGTTTTCTTCCAATGAAACCGCCCTTGCTAAACAAACTTACGTAAAGTTTAATTGTATTGACAGGTTTCAAAATAATGGAAAAAGCTTGAAATGAATTGCTGAATTTAGACGGAATTGATTAATGTATTTTTCTATGGTGCGGTTTTAGACAAGCCACATGAGGGTTTCCTCGGTACATAAGTGCACATTTTGAAAAAAAAAAAGCGAAATATCTCTAAAATTCTTTTACCAAAAAAAAAGTACCCAAAAATAAACTGATTAGAAAAATAAGAGAAAGAGAGGAGCAAAATGGAAAGCGTGCTTTTTACTTGTATATTAATTTGTTTATTACCACAGAATATCACCACATCATTCATTTTCACTGATTATTAAATAATCTACTATATTGCAAAGAAAAGTTATAAAATTCATAACAGATCTCCGGAGTCAAGCTCGTAATGGCAAGAAAAAAATGAAAATTTTTATTCTAATGACCTTATAAGAGATTTTATAATAATTGACCACGATTTCTCTATGTTCATTATACATGTTATATTCAGTGTTTAACATGGCGTTTTTCTTGTGTACACCCTGATTGGAACAAAACTTTTAACTACCATACAATTCTCCTGATGCGTGACATTCGGATTGAGTCAAAGCTCCTTGAAAATAAAATAAAATTGTTCTGTCAAGCCGGTTTGTATCATAACAGATCCTCTCCTCAGTTGTATCTTGTCCTATCTCATTTTAAAGTACCAGCAATTTAGAGTTTTAGGAAAAACAAGATGGAACATTGTACAACTGATGTTACTCTATTGATAGCCTGAATTGGCAACTAGATTTGTACAGGGACATGATTTCTTACCAAAAAAATGTTAGAAAATTAATGGTCTGGCTAACTGACTCACTCCCGATTCAACGTTTTATCAAATGAAACTAACAAATTGCACTTGGCGGTTGTTTTTATTAACCTTGACAAGTTTAATGCAAAAAGATCTTCATCAACCATAGTAATGTAATTCAATACACGTTTTAGTTTAATTAGATTTAACGTTTAAAGAGGATTTAAATCGTTTATTTGAGGTGTAAGAGACGACAGTTACAGAAAAAAAGTAGTTAAAGGTCAACTCGAAAATTACATTATTTAACTGAAGCAAAATTAGTGTAATGACGTTTGAAAAATGGTTCAGAGAGACTTTGATAAAGTAGCAAGTGAATACACTGATCATCTTTATATCTAATTCTTTTTTTTTAATTCAGCACGTTTATACGACTTATTTGATGTTTTAATTTCTGAACTCATCAAAATGCATTAGACTAAAAAATTAGTGCGATATTAATGTTTCAAGTCTAATTAAAATATAATTCTTTTAAAGACTTTGATCATTCCATTTTTAAAGAAATCATTACAGTTTGGTGTCAATAGAATAGAATATTCATCACATGAACTTGGGTGGAATTTATATAATTGCTTAAAAGGAACCAAGAAAACAAACAAAAAAATAAACGCAGTATCACTTTAAAAAAAGGTTTAGAGAAAGCTAAAAGGAATGACCTTTTGACATTTTTATTTCCAAGTACAAACAGAAAGTAGGTTTCGACGCATAGGCGTCTAAGTCTGCTTTCCCTTTTAGTACCTATTATGGAACTTTCCAACACGTTTCCCCGGCTCACGTGGTGCTCTGGACTATTAAGTTTAATATCCTGATCGCTCTGTCTTATCACTAGAAGCTGATAGAATCCAGACTAAAAGTAATCGAGATGATCGCACGTTCACCCCAGAATGATGAAAAGTTTATCAAGGATCGAATGTCAACACTTGAGTTCTTGATCGACAGCACTTGTGGATCCTCTCATCGCAAAGTCAACACTTGGCGGCGATCTCAGTTGTAGATGAGCCTATTTCATTTGGAAAATAACAAAGATTTGTAGAATTTTCAGGAGTGAGATAGTCCATTTTAACAACTGTGGTAACGACTTGTCAATTTTAAAATTTAATATATTTTATGTTTGCTGAGCAGCCTTGCATTGCCTTGTTTTCCATTCTTACTAATGTTTCTTTCCAACCTTGTCCTCTGGTGCAGCGACCTTTCTCTATAATAATGGGCTTTTTTGTTATTTTGAAAAGATTTATTCAAACAATGTGTTGGTGGAGATATTTTGGTTTAGATTGTTTCAAGAGAGTGTTCAAAGTTGTGTTAACATAGATTTCCTTCTAGTGGACATTTTTAAAATTGCCCTTTCATTTTATTACAAAAACAGTATGGCGAAGGATGTTTATTAAAAATCAGCTGCATCTGCGCTTCATTTTGTACCCTTAAAAGTAAAACTGCTTAAGTGCATTTTTTCCTGTATGAAATGTAAACGAACATCTAGGTGTTAGATTAAACATGACACGTTCTACTAATTTTAAGTACCTTTGCCTACATCACATTCTAACCGATTTCATTGCCAATTCAGGTAAATTAAATCTAATTAGATATAATTTGATTTGATTTGATCGTGGCCTCAAGTTTTGATATTTGACCTTAATTTACACATGGAAGAAGGTGGTTTAAAATTGATGGTACATGTTCTAATAATTAACAATCGTCTCCCTTGATGTACGTATTGTAACACTACACCT
The DNA here is from genome assembly GCA_003991915.1 of Elysia chlorotica. Classification (NCBI taxonomy): domain Eukaryota; kingdom Metazoa; phylum Mollusca; class Gastropoda; family Plakobranchidae; genus Elysia; species Elysia chlorotica. The sequence goes on from RQTK01000535.1 coordinate 223,446, forward strand.
TTGTGTTAGATTTTACATCTACTTATTCCATTAATTATCACTTTAATTAGCACTTTTGTCTATATCACATACTAAATAATTGTTAATTTCATTGCCAATAATTATTCATATAAATTAAACCAATTTGATTTCACAATTTTCACGTGATCTCAAAACTTGCTACTTGACCTTGATTTACAAATGGAAGGAGCTGGTTTAAAGTGATGGTACATGTACGAACAATTAGAATCATCTCGAACTGACCACTCAGTGGGCAGGTGGGCGGACATGGCGTGTGTCCAGTTAAGCCTTGCTATATGCAGAGCTGCCTACTTAACGGACAAGGCGTGTTTTTGTACTTATTTTTTACAGCTTACTTCGAGGGCAGATTCAGTTGAAACCTTTGTATACTTATCTTGACGCAAATATGACGCTCACCCTATTGACTTTTTGTTGACCCTAAAGCACTTGAGCTTTTTAGTGCATAGTCTACATTTGAAACGAGAGAGAGAGAGAAAGAGAGAGACTAGAGAAAGAGAGATTGTTCAGAGCAAAAAGAGATAAAATGACGAGAGAAAGAGAGATAGAGAGAGAGAGAGACAGAGAGAGAAAGAGAGAGAGAGAGAGACAGAGACAGAGACAGACAGAGACAGTGACAGAGAGTGTGAGAGAAAGAGAAAAAAGAGAAAGATGAAAAAGAGAGAAAGAGATGAAAGGAGAGAGCAATGTTTTTAGAGTTACCTCTCATTTAGATAAGAACACTCTTTACAGCAGAAATAAAAATATTTATCCAATTAGAAGATAGGTAATAGTTATAGTAATTGATAGTATCGCAACCGAAAAAGCACCTAACCAACAAATAGAAAGGAACGCGATCATGTACATAAAGGTTAGAACGATGAAACAGTTTTATGGGAAACACAATAATTTAATTGTTTTTGGAGATGCGACTAAATGAACGAAAGTAATTTACTATAATTATGCTAATGATATAATTGTCTAACGAATCTCTAGAATTTTAGGAAGATACATTATTAGAAACAATGAAATTTACGCAAATGCTACATTTATGCACATCTCAACAAACAAAAAAGTTTAAAAAAAACGTTGTGGTTACTTTTTTGTTAAAAATATAGTTAAAAATTATATACAGGACATCAGCAGTGAATATCGTGACGGCATTTTTAAAATAGGTTATCTTCAGCATGGTCGCTTTTTCAGTGATACTGGCTGGCAGAACAAAAAGAAAGAGAATTCTGTTGAAGCCTGGGTAATCACTAAAATTACACACTATGGGCATCACCAATTTTTTTCTGTATGGTCCTCGATTTTTATTTCTTTTGGGGAGAACAACATCAGCAGTAATGGAAAGTTCGCATAAATATTTTTTAAATGGACACAAGGTAAGTTACGTCCCACTTCCTCTGACAGCTTAAGGAAACCAAAGGGTAGGATCCTGATCGGCGTTAGGCAAACGATATTGTGAGGTGGGTTGTTACTGGTTTAATTCCAGCACTGTATTGTCGCAGAAGCTACATGTATTCAGAGCCTCAGCGATCCATTACGTTCTGGGTTGACGCAAGGGTGTAGGAAAATCTGCGTCATCGTATCAGCTTCTCAACGGTGACTTAATGCACGCCTAACCATTGGGGCACCTGATCCCCAAAATGTTTGCCAAGTTGCGGAAAAATAATGAATGTAATGGACAGTCTCAGCCAGAGGTATTCGGCTGCCACACGAGTCCTGAGCTGCACTAGGCAGTAAGCCTCCTCCTGACTTATGGGTGATTTACATAATCAAGATCAGTGTTCTGGTTAGTGAAGATAGATAATACCTGGCCTCTTTTGTTTTAATTCTTTCTCAGTGTTTTCCATTCTATCGAAATTCATGCTCTACCGCATTCTGTCCGCCCTTTTTGTGTGTTGTGTGTCTTTTTTGTCTCTGTTTGTATGTGTGTATGTCCCTCTGAGTGTCTGTCTGTCTATTTTTCTGTCTGTCTGTCTGTCTGTCTGTCTGTCTGTCTGTCTGTCTGTCTCCTCTCTCTCTCTCTCTCTCTCTCTCTCTCTCTCTCTCTCTCTCTCTCTATCTATCTATCTATCTATCTATCTATCTATCTATCTATCTATCTATCTATCTATCTATCTATCTATCTATCTATCTATCTATCTATCTATCTATATATCTATCTATCTATCTCCCCCCCCCTCATTTATTGTGTGAAGAATAATATATTTTTTGTTACTAGAATATTTATTGTTAAGTTATCTCTAGGATACTAAAATAACATCACACTGGCAGTTTTTGGTGTCGGATATTTTTTTGCTCCTTTAGTATTCATTTCTGTTACTATAATTATATGTAAAACACCATCGCTTTTTTTAAACCAGAGATATGACCGAGGAAAGTCTGATAATGGATTTGTTTTAAGCATGTTGACAGTATTATTTCTCTAAAATTAATGGCTTGAAAACCATCGAGGTGTAATGTCTATAAGAACTGTATAGATGATATTTTTTGTGTGGGTATTTTTCATCTCGAATACACATTAATTTTTGCTCTTCATCTCTTTCTTTACTCTCTCTCTCTCTCTCTCTCTCTCTCTCTCTCTCTCTCTCTCTCTCTCTCTCTCTCTCTCTCTGTATTTTTCTTTCTCCACTCTCTTTTCTAAAATCCTCATTTTATTTGTCTCTCAGTCTCTGTAACTTTAAACGCAGTATATATTTGTTTTAACATTATTTTGTTATTTTGCAATTTTCCACACAGAATGGGGGGCCGGGGTGGGGGGTAGGGGGAGATTCCATTCTATGGCCTTTAAATGCCTTTCATCTATTTTTGGAGTTATGTGTGGGTGTGACTTTACGAGCTTATAAAAGAACTCTGCTGTGTTTTGCCGGACATTATTAAAGCTGGAAAAGGTTACTCTCCAAATAGACTGGACTTTCCGAAACTGTGATAAAAGTCACTGTGACCTGCGCTACCTTTGTTGTCTGTATATTTTGTTGTTGGGTGGCGACATACAGTACACAAGTACTTTATCTCTCACAACATAACTCTTATTATTAACTACCTTTTTTGCTAAGGTTTGGTATTGAGTTGTCAGTTTGTTATTTTAGGTCTTTGAATAGATTTGAATACCTAAGCGCTGCTTTTGAAAGATGGAATATTGTTGTTGTTGTTGTTGTTTTTTTGTTGTTGTTGTTTAGGCTAAAATGTAGCATATGTGGCCCAGATCACCACATTTGTTTAATGTTTTGTCTTATTTCAAAAATAATCTACATGTTTGATATTATATAAACAAGATAGAACAGTATACACCTGAGGTAACGATTTGTCGATGTTAGGTGAATTATCATCCAAATACAATCGGAGAACACCTCTAAGCCATGTTTCTGAACTATATACATAGGGTATGTAGTGGGTAGATCACACAGTTCAGTTATATATTACTTATTTGTTTTTCGTCTCTTAAGGGAAAGTTGCTTTAAATATGAAATTTAAATCAAAGCATGTATTTTCCTCTATTCAAACAAATTAAATAGATATGAAATGTATTAAAAAAAACACAAATTATAGAAGGTTTAATTGATTTCTAGTGAGAGACGAGGTTTGCTTACAATTTGAATTAGACCCTGTTTATTAGTAGCGTGCAACAAGCATTTGTCAGTAGATGCACACAATTTGCAATTTAGCTTCCTTCCTACTTCCTTAATCTACAATGTATAATTTGTGCAACCAAAGATATTATGTAAAAACATCGAACTTAAAGTTTAAATGAAATATCATGCTCACCTATAGCAGCTCGCATTAAGTTTGTTGCATTCCTTTTTCCAGATAGTTCTATGAAAAGAATTGTTCAAAAGTGTCCATTCCTTTTGAAAAAATGTAACAACTACTAAATATCAGCTTATAACTACAAATAATATTTTTCACCGATCTAATCTTAACATTAACTTAATCAGTATCGTTTCAGTGTCACAGGTTGACTGGCCACGTTTTTAAATAGAACAGTTTTTATGTTTTTAGGCTTTCTAAAAATTACATCAGATTGTTGTTTGTTTGTTTTTTTTGTTTTTTGTTTTTTATTTTTTCGAAAAATCTGAAGATGATAGCATGTCAATTTTTTTTATTATTTAATATCAATAGGAATTCTCAGGAATGTAAGTGACCATATTCAAACAAAATTGGAATAAATGAAAGATTAAGACTTAAGTCTTTGAACTGTCAGTTGGAGCATAAGGTATATATAGAATATGCTCACCATTGGTCTGAACAATAGTTTTGAAATGATATTAGAACATTGCCGACCATTTGAGTTCTTGACTTACTGTTTTTAGACATTCGCCCAAAGGCTACTAATCGAGAGCACGGCTTATTACCTTATCGCCTTTTCTCAGCTAGCTTCTTTTCGGGTGACAGCTGACAGGTACTAAATAACCCTAAGTGATTTGCTAACTTGAATGGAACTATTCCAATCGCTCCAAGGGCATGCGACTTAATCTAGAAACAATAATATTATTAAACCCTTTCATATAGAATCACCGAAATCATACAAACTAAAAACCGCAGTCTGAGAATAGTAATGGCATTTGTTCTGATGGAAGTATGAAGTATAACAGTACGAAACTATTTTTTTAACCCCAGGGTCCAAAAACTGTACGTCTAACGAGGACGGCAAACGGCGATGTCATTTTGTCACCATGGAAATTGTTTGGAACAAACGACTTTTCACCCTTGAAATCATAACCGCCACTTATGAATTAATCTGTCTATCTGTCAGAAAGCCAGTGTCTGAGTGCTGTAGTGGCATTTCAAGAGAGGTATTAGGCACTCTGGATTTCTCAAGCTTGTTACAAAGTTATTGTTATGGTGAACAGTTTGAAGATAAAGTATCACCTAAATATCACTCATGCATTGTTTCCAGGACCTTTATTTGCGGAAATATCTAACAAATGTAGAGGTCAAGCGGAAAAAAGTAGACTGAAGAGAAGATGGACCGATGTTATATTATTTGAAAATTTCCTGAGGACCATAAATAGCACAAGATGAACAAGGAAGCAAGACTTCAAAGAGAAGGCGAGACGAGATGATGATGATGATGATGATGATGATGATGATGATGATGATGATGATGATGATGATGATGATGATGATGATGATGATGATGATGATGATGATGATGATGATGATGATGATGATGATGATGATGATGATGATGATAATAATAATAATATATGATATAATGTCATCAAAATTTTAGAACATGTTCGATAGACATTTCAGCTGATGGGTTATTTCTCAGCTCCGTGGTAATATAGATTATTTTTTTATAAAATAACTAAGAACGGTGGGAAACCGGCGCAGTTGTTAGAGCGTTGTGCTCCCTACCGGTGGTTACAGGTTTTGAACGCCGGATTGGGTAAAGTTTTTTGTGGAATTTCGTCCCTCACTTGTTAAGTCGGTGCCTGTGTTATGTAACCGGAGTGTTGGTATCCTCGCACTGTCTCTGTGGAGCAAGAAATTAGATTGGCAGGCGTTTTTCTTGGTACCCGTTCCGTAGGGAAAACATTAGAGCGAGAGAGAGAGAGAGAGAGAGAGAGAGAGAGAGAGAGAAAGGGAGAGAGAGAGAGAGAGAGAGAAGAAAGAGAGAGAAAGGGAGAGAGAAAGACGAAGAGAGAAAGAGGGAGAGAAAGAGATATCTTATCTTCTACGAAGAGTTAATGATTAAAAGAGCACAGTACCACCCGTTTAGCGTTATCCAAAGCATTTTAGGCGAAAAGCGAAAGTTAATACTCTAAAAACCATAGGGAACTGAAAAAGTTCACTCGATATTTCAACTGGAACCGTATTTTGTTATCAAGCCGAGACAGAAAATATATGCCCTACAAAGTGTCGCTGCAATCAGCCGAAGGGTGCAATAGAGGATTATCCTAACCGGAAATTTGATTTTTTTCTTTCTTCTTCGATGGGCCTGTATTGCGACGTTATTTGGTTAGATAAAGAAGCTATCAATCCATAGCCTTTAATCCTACTGGCACATGATACAAGTTATTTGTTTTTTACCCTTTCTATATTATACAGGTACTTAATATAAAGAGTAAAGATGAACAGGTGAAAGTTGTTGAAAGAGTAAGAGAGAGATATAGAGAGTAGAGAGAGGGAGAGCGCGATAGAGACAGACAGACAAACGGACAGCAAGAGACAGATACTATAGACGGGTAGTTACAGAGACAGACAGAGAGACAGACAGACTTAATGCTAGACCATGTTAGTTGTATCAAATACAGTAAAAATTACCCATGCAGGAAGGAAAGATTCACAATACGTTTGTAATTCCAGCAAAATTTGTGAAGTCAAATTCCGAAAACTCAATATTTACGTAAAAAGGAAAGATTTTAACTGGGAAGGCTGGTTTACTTTATAGCCTTTATAAATTATTATTTAAATGGGCTCAAGAAACAAAACGTTTTTGAGGATTGAGTGTGACTCGGATGGGGGACAAGATGTTCTAGGCTTTACCAGAACCAATCGTAGCATTGTATTTTGAAATATTTGGAAGTGCTCTTTTCTCTTTTGCCTGTGAAATGTAATATATGTTTAATTAAGAAAGGAAAGAGAAAGAAAATATAAATGTTTAGAATATTGGGGATTGCCTATTTTTATCCTTTTCCGGTCGGTAAAAAATAAAAATAGTAAGGAAAGAAAAAGGAAGAGAAATAAAACATAAACATGTATTGTAGTAAAACGATAAAAATGTCATAATATTTTATAAAATAAAGAATAAGAAAACAAAACAGAGTTTAAAAATGAGATGATATAGAACACCAATGCTTAATAGCACACAAAATATACGTGGCCTATCAAGCAGTAAAGTTGTAAAGTTTTAACATCTGATTTTCACACAGAATGATAACATTGAACATTTATATAAATCGTCTCCGCAAATTTATTCATTTCGTCATCAGCAGATGTTTCATAAAAAGAAAATGATTTTTTTCTTTCCCGAAGCACCTCGTAATTCAAGCAATTGAAAAACTTTTTTACAACTCAAATGTCGCGTTGCCTCTGAGGGTAAAAATGAATAGATTGAGAAAATTGGGGGTTATGTAATGTCAGCTCCACCTGGGAGATAACACGTCTCCTCCTTTTTAAACAATATGGAATGTCTGGGTGACCAGACAATGTCAAAGCTAAAAGTCGAGACATTAAAGCCAAATCATTTTTCACGAGAGCCCGGCGTGAGGTTTGTTATTATTTTCATATTACGACAATCTTTATCAATTGTTTTAACTGCATACCATTTGAAGTTACGGTAGAAATCTGATAAAAAAGATATTCTTATGAACATGACATAATGGACCTCAGCAAGAAAAGCCCATGAGCAAATTCGATATCTTCTATTCCAACATAAAGCTTTTGATATCATGGGTAAAGCTTGTTAGAAATTTCCAAGGAACGTCAAATTTCGCTTCAGAAAATGCATGTAGATCACCACTCTTGGAGGCCTGTCTTTGTTTTTGTTTTGTTTTTCAATCATAGCAATTTCATTTCTTTTGATACCCATATTTTATGTTATATTTTATGTTTCGGTAAACGGTGATTTTTCACTCATTTACAACATTGTTTTGACCAAAAAGAATGTATGAATGTATCGTATCGTGAGTTCATTTAAGTTATTGCACGAATCAGAAACCACTCACAAGTCTGTACGTTCAAAACAGTCTTGTAGAACTTCTGTTAATGTCTCAGTACAGGTGGTCACCTCCTCTGCCATAGTTTTTTCTAAGTTTTATCTTTAAAAAACTGCAACAGAAAAAATCCTAGAGAGAAACAGGGAGAGAGAGAGAGAGAGAGAGAGAGAGAGAGAGAGAGAGAGAGAGAGAGAGAGACAGAGAGACAGACAGACAGACAGACAGACAGACAGACAGACAGACAGACAGACAGACAGACAGACAGACAAACACAGACAGACAAACAGACGAAGACAGACAGATAAACCGACAGGAATACAGGTGGACACACAGACAGATAGACAGGCAAGCAGACAGACAGACAGACATACAGAGACAGGCAGACAGACAGGAAGACAGACAGATAAACCGACAGGAATACAGGTGGACACACAGACAGATAGACAGGCAAGCAGACAGACAGACAGACATACAGAGACAGGCAGACAGACAGGAAGACAGGTGGACAGACAGACAGAGAGCGACACAGCTAAATAAGAGGCGTGCAAAGACAGAGACCAAGCCTTGGTCCGTAAACTGTAGAGATCTGTTTGTTTTTTTAAATACACGCAGTGCGGTAACACCTTGAAAATTCATTGTTCTGAATGCGTCTCTTTGTTCACTGAAGAAGATGTAAAAACAACAACAAACATTCGAAATAACATTTTCTTAACAGATCATCCCAGTCTTACCAGCTAATGTCCATAAGCCACGAAAAGGCAGGTAGTTTATATTCAATTGAAAATGTTTCTTGAAAAGGGGGCTTTGGCAGCAAACTAGATTTACACTACAAGCTATCAAATTCGTTTTGTGTGTAATGGCATTGCGTTTCTTACTCAACATGATGTACACGTTAAATTATATTGTTGAAGATTGCTATACTGCTTGAACTATTTGCACTCGATTTGAAATAAACTTTGTGAAACCTTACCTTATTACTTGCCAACAGATATACCTGTGGTTGCTGACTTGCTGCAAACAAAAATAAGGGGATATGTCGAAATCCCCCCCACTCTACCCCCCCACTCAAATAAAAGGAAAAGAAAAGAAAGGAAGAAAGAAAAAAAAGGAGATAAACAAATTAAAAGATAATAGTTTTTTATGTAAATGGATTTAAAAAAATGAAAAATGTTTTTTTTTTCCAAAACATTGGCAACCACAGCGGCTGTTAGAAACTGGTGCAACTAAATTAACATTCAATATAAGATTCATAAGATATCCATTTAGATAAGAGTATGAAAAATTATTATCAAGCTAAAATTGTATATGGAAATTCATGGATTTTAAATAATTGGCCCTGCTGCAAAGGCTTTTTTGAACAGTTGTAAGATGTCACAAACAAAGCGCTTGAAGAGTTCACGCTCTGAATTTTCTTGGAGAGCAAACTAATAACTAGCTACTGCGCATACAGTGGAAAACAGTAAAGGTTAAAAAAAAAAAAAACAGGACAGCGACCCATAGCTCAAGCACCGAATTGTACTTAACGGACAATGAAATAAATCTTGCGTGATTGTGATTAGCTATTGCTCCATTAACGGAAAAGAGAATGAAAATTAAATTACAAACCGAAGATTAAAGTATATGTAACAGGATCTATAATATCTGTCTTAAATAGATCAACAAGTCATTGGTTCAAAAAATAATGACATACGCATGTCACGTTACAGAAGTTAATAAATCTCATACTAAAACTGTTATGTCCTTACGTAAACACTATTATTAACGATAACCTATTTTTGGGAGTTTTTTTTTTTTGCGGTGATTAAATATGGAACAATCATCAGGAAAAACCCTAATAAAAAGAGAACATTGATTATACACTTTCCCGCGACATACCACAAGTTCTTGTCACGCGGGTTTGTAAAATTAGCTGAGGAAAATAAAAGGCGTTACCGTGCGAACAAAGGGTTAGAAAGTATAATATAATAAATACTCTAAGGTTTTAATTATTCGCGTGGGAGACGTTATAAAATCATAATTATTTAAAACATGTCAAACCTTTGTAGGAACGTACGTTGACATCTCGTGATATGAAAATCAAAATGGTTCGGGGTTTTCTTTTTTTCTTTTTTTGTGGTGGTGGTGGTTTGTTATTTTGTTGGAGTTTTTGTTTTCTTTTTGTTTTTTTGTTTTTTGTGTGTGTGTGTTTTTCGAGCATCTGTTATAATGCTTGACAAGGACTGCTTGCTTTTTGTGTGTATACTTGTGTGTATACTTGTTTATGTAAAATTATTTATTGCATAGCATGTAAAGCGCTTTGAAATTTTTCATTTAAAATGGAGAGTGCTCTATAAATATAATTTGTATGCATTATCATTATAATAGAAAGGTTCTGAAAATGCAGGTTTAAATAAAGCTAAAACCGCTTGTATGTAAAATGTTCGTGTTTTTTTTTTGCTGCTGTTTTTGTTGGGTTTTTTTCAAGTCTATTGTCGATGTTCTTATGTTCAAATAAGTGCCTGTATGTTTTATATTTTAAACAACTACCGTTAGCCCTATTAATGTGTCATAAGTCATCCTTAAAGGTAAGATAGTATTTTGTATTGGATCGAGATTTTTCAATATAACTAGATCTTCCTTATGTTCTAAATTTTTTTCTAATAATTTATTGAACAATGTTGCAATTAATAAGGAAAAAAAGGAAAACAATTTAATGGAATTGATTTTTAAGCACCTTTCTTTCTTGTCTTCGATATATTTAAAATGAAGTAGCTCTAAAGTCAATTCGATGTCTTAGATCTAGATTTTAGACCTAGCAATGCAATAGATCTAGACTAATTTAGACCTAATTCAAGATCCTAGATTTAAATTTAGAGTTTTAAATTATTTTAGATTATCATCCGGAGATCTAGGCTGAAAGGCTATTCGCAACTATCTTGTAAACCCTCTGGTGAACAAAGACGAAGCTTTCGATCTATAACATTACATAAACTGAATGACATTCTAAAATAAATGTGAGTCTAATCATGACGTTATAAAAAGTATTTTGTTAAAGCATGCAAGGTGAAGTTGTTAGTATGGGGAAAATATCAATCGCGAACCTGTTTTAAAAATTTTGTCATGGAAAGGTAACGATTGTTTTTACTTGAATCCAAATGTCAACGACCTTTCGTACAGTTGAATTTTTATGACTTTTATAGTGTCTCTGTCCATCTGCTCCTCATTGTATAGCCTGTGGTGTGAGCTGTGATATTGTATTGTTTTCATCTGCCCCTCAGCCCGTCCTCTCCAACCAGTCTCTACATGTGTGTTGAACGTTGATTTGTTTTTTATTTTAAAAAATGTATTTTTTGTTTGTTTGTTTGTTTAGGGGGGGGGGGGGGGTGGGGGATTCTCTGCTCGTTCCAGTATTATTAGAGCATAATTTTATTATGTACAAAACGGAGTATAACCAAACGAACCAAACGCGCGCAGTGTTAAAACCCTAGGTGAGCTCAATGTTTACCGCGCTTCGCGTTGTCTCCAGGGCCCAATGCAAATTCAACTGGGTGGATCTAGGCCAGCATAGTTGGTAACTAAGACTCGGCGCTCCAGAACACGTTGGTTGGTTGGTTGGTTGGGTTTTAACGTCCAAAAGCAGCAACTTATAGGCTATATTGTGGACGGGCCCCAAGACGGACGTCTGACAATTTTATGTGCTGCCGTACACGGGACAGGGCGGGGATACCATGACTCCTGTCTCAGCCGGTCACATTATACTTCTCCAAAATACTGTTTTCATCATTCAGATACAATAATTAACACTTACATTGTCATTCCCTACATTCATTCTAAGAAGCGTAAACTTACCATCTGCTAAAATACAAAAACAAACCATCGCTAATTTTCAGCCAAAGGGCGGGGAATCGCTTCAGGTGAACAAGTGCTTTATTTGATCCCGAAATGAAATTACAAGAAAAATAACAAGAGCTGAACGGATTTGATCTTCTACTAGCCATAATATACCCCTAAGCTTTACAAAGAACCCTATAAGGTGACGGAAGCTTATGTTTGAACCTCGTGCCTTCAACTCGCCAGTCCAGAACACTACCGCCTGCCTTATCTGGCGCGCTATGAAGGATGGAAAGCACTTTGATTGATCAAACGAGTTATCTTTAGATGGGGGAATATTACACGCTAACGGAATGTTCGTGTATCGATGTTCCGTGGCACATTGTGGTGTTATAGATAATTGATCGCCACCTTTTTTGTGTCCATCTCCCTTTGTCTCTATTTCTCTATGTCTCTCTTTCCGTCACTCTATCTCTCTCTCTCTCTCTATCTGTCTCTCTATCACTCACTGCCTTGGTTTCTCTGTGTCTGTCTGTCTGTCTGTCTATCTGTTTGTCTGTCTGTCTGTCTCTCTGTCTCTATGTCTCTGTCTCTCTCTCTCTCTCTTTCTCTCTCTCTATCTCTCTCTCTCTCTCTCTCTCTCTCTCTCTCTCTCTCTCTCTCTCTCTCTCTCTCTCTCTCTCTCTCTCTGAAATGAAGTAATACCCCTATCGTCAAATTGAATACACTTTTGAAAGGATGTATTTGATTAAATGGAATTTTCCTTTTTTTTTTATACGAAGTTGCAAAACAGTAAATACAGACACAAAAAAGTTATTTTTGTACAACATTTTAAAATCAACCCTTCAAACTATACAAAGCAACGTAATAAAAAAAAGTTTTTATTATTCCTGAAATAAATCAAATTCACTAAGGACTAAAATTGAGTTCAAGCTTTGCTACTGGAGATGGCAGAATCAAATTTGTGTCAGACGTCCCTCTGGATATTATTGCGAATGCTTAAACTCCACACCAACACTTCTCCAGTCAATTTAAGAATAACCACTCAAAAGTGAGATGGTAAAGAAAGAAGTTCCATAAACTATGCTATCTCACACAATTGCTCGAATCGCAAATACAATCATTCTGTGCCACAAACTCTTTGCAACTTTGAATAAAGTCCAGACTTCCATGTTGATATTGGTTCATCTTTGTCTTGGTTACTTGAACTTTTGAATCGCTCGCAGCGAAGGGCGATCTAGCTTCACAGTGGCAGACTTCTTGACCTGTAGGCCTTTAACCTTGACGATGACGTGTTCCAGGGCGAGTGTGAGGACGCCCAACGCCAGACCTACGCCAGCCACGATGAAGGTTCCCGACAAGAGATACAGCCCGAGACCTGGCAAAACAGTGCACACACACTTTATAATACGAAATGAAAGGGTTCAAATCTTACAATGTTACAGAAATTATTGTTAAACCTAGAAGAGAGACGACAGACAGACACTCAGCCATTTAGACAGACAGATAGGGATAGACTGACAGGCAGACGTATAAAAAAGAAGGGAGAAAGGAGGCTAGAAGAGGCGTGGAGTGAATAGAGAGAGAGAGGGAGAGAGAGAGAGAGAGAGAGAGAGAGAGAGAGGCGGAACAGGGAGACGAGATATACAGATAGAGAGAGGACGTCTTCTACATTAATTTCTTCTAAAAAAATAAACTCTCGTTATTATTTTGTCCCCGCGACAATGAGTGACAAAGACGAAGACTCAAATCAAGGCATTTCAGTTGTCGTTCGCTGTGGTATGAATTATTATACAGGGTTATGGCCCTTTGTTCCGGTAGATCGTTAAGATGGATGTCAACTCAGGGGTGCCTTTACAAAAAAAAATCATATGTTCTACGATACCCGGTACCTAAAATCACGTCGATTCTTATCTGATGTTCCTGTCTTCTAGTGCGGTGTTGTTGTTTTTTAGAGAAAACAAATGTGCATGGATTTAATCGAATCTCAAATTTACGGGTCTTTGCCTTAACCTGCCTGAACGTTCAGACTGTGATTAAAAAAATAGTATTAGATAGTCATGCTAGAGGTCAGTTATAGCCACTTGGTACAACAAGATATAAGATATTATGAAGAGAGAGTTTGGACTAATCAGATTTTGCATTTAACCTTAGTAAAAAAAATGTTGCCCCCTGATTTCCCTCATTTACAATGAAATAGAGTAAAACCGCTTCATGCTAGGCCCCTCTAGCGGTTTACACAATGGGATCTACTTGTAAAACGCCTCGCTAAATCTAGACTTGCTGTTAATAGCGCTACCTAAATTAGACAAATTTCCACGGATGGACAATAACAGTATATCTTAACTTATCTTATCTTGTGTTATCTTATCCTACACTATTCATCTTAATCTTTCTTATCTTATCGTATCTTATCTTATCTTATCTGATCTTGTCTTATCTTATCCTACCCTATTTATCTTATTCTATCTTATCTTATCGTATCTTATCTGATCTTGTCTTATCGTATCTTACCCTATTCATCTTGATCTATCTTATCTTATCGTATCTTATTTTATCGTATCTTATCTTATCTGATCTCATCTTGTCTTATCTTATCCTACCCTATTCATCTTATTCTATCTTATCTTATCGTATCTTATCTGATCTTGTCTTATCTTATCTTACCCTATTCATCTTGTTCTATCTTATCTTATCGTGTCTTATCTCCCTTACCTGCATTGGCGTCATCTGTGCTGCATGCGGAGTTATCCTTCCACCATTTGAACTGCAAGTCTCCCAGAACTCGGTCTTTTTGCAAGTCCAGGATGCTAGTGAAGGAGGACATACACAATAAGCAATCTATGCTGATTATTTTTAATAGGGATTTGGTAAAAAAAAAAAAACATGTCTACAGTGGTAAAGATTCCTGAAGGTTCCACTTCCAAGCTAGATTAGCATCAAAGAGAAGATATTTTAGATACGTTGAGAACATGCAGGGTATTTTTAACCAATCGTATCAAAAACCTACATTTTTTTACTTAGTATAATTAGTTTTTAAAAGCTATAAAATAGTTAACGATCAAACAGAGGATATTCTTTAGATTAGTTGATAACACACCGGATATTTAATAAAAAAAATTAATACAAAGCCTACATTTTCGTGACCTAGAGGAATTAGTTCTGGTAATCTATTTTTTTTAATTATCTCCAAATTCATTAATGTTTTATTTATTTTTTTATCTTTAGCGAACGCATTAGGAAGACGGCAGATTTAGATTTTAATTAAATGAAAACTTGCAAGATGTTTAAAAAGAATTAAATGTCCAATATTACTTTGATCTAAAGAAATATGTTTTGAAAATGTGCACGGTGTCCTAAATCTCCTTGACCATGAGAAAAATGGCCTGGAAACGTGACAAGCAATTACCCCAACTTCTCTTCCGCAGTTTCTATAAATTTAGGAATGGGGGGTTACCTGAGATCCAATTATCTTGTCAATTACCAGGAGTCCGAAAGCCTGTGCAACATTTAACACAGGTATTATTATTAAGCCGGAAGCTCTAACTAGGTATGCATCAACAATCCTCTGTGAAGTACATTGCCTTCATTAGTTCCAACACCTAGCAGAGGAAATGCATCTTGTTGGCTTTGCCACACGTGACGTTTAATTAGTCTCTATAATGAACCCATGTGAGGAAAATTAATATTAGATAGATGCACACCATAGGTGTTTGTAAGCCAAATCAAATGTATAATTGCTATCATAAGCAAGATTTTCCTTCCAACAAACAATAATCAGCATTAAAGAACCAGTTTCAAGGGATAAACCATCAACGAAAATGTCCCATATTAGACGAAGAATCATCACATGTATGTGATTACTTTAAAATTGGTCAATATCTTTTTAAATCAATGAGATACTGTACATTTCGAGAATGATTTTTCAAATTAATAAAATAACTAAAATGTTTGACAAAAAAAAACATTACCCATATTATGAGCGACGTGTTTATATAAAAAGATTTAGAATGAGATTTATAATACAAGTGAGTTTGATTTCAAAATGAAAAACGAGGGGCATTACGCTTGTGAAAATTTGCCAGTGTATGGGAAATTTTCTTTGAGGCCGATGGCATAAGGTCTGGTACTGAACTGCTCCCCGACAGCCTGAAACAGTGCAAAGATGAGGTTCAAAACGTGCTGGATCTTCTTCTGGGTTGTTGTTGTTGTTTTTGGGTGTGAAGATAAATTTCTCATAAATACTTTTTTTAAAATATTACAGGGTGTTTTTCTTAAAAAATTAACATAATTCTTATTCGGGTACATGATGAAGATTCAATTTTATTTAGTTTATTTCGGTGTCATTATTTTTTTTAATTTGTTGTTATTTTTTGTTGTTGTTGTTGTTGTTGTTGTTGTTTGTTTGTTGT
>RQTK01000535.1:239414-294436 GCA_003991915.1 Elysia chlorotica
GGTGTTTTGTTTTCGTGCAATGGGTTGGTAATAACATATTATTTGAAACACGTTTTGTTTAAAAAAAATTTAATCAAGATTCATCTGAAAATAGCATAATACTGTTTTTATAGTATCTTCTTTGTTACTTAAATACTTTTAATTCTTCCTAATTTAGAGTGCGTTTCAAAAACAGCCCATAACATGCCGTATTAATAAGTTCTCTTTTTAAAGCCTGAAACATCTAATTAAAAGATCATTTCCATTAAGAATAGAAAAGCCAATTTAGTTCTATTCCATAGCCTAGCAACTCTGTTTCAGTCCTGAGGATTAAAAGTAAGATTTCTACAATAGATTAAAAAACCCACCATGCTGTTCTAAATTGTGCCTTCCGTGACAATGGATTAATGAGAACATAGTTACAATTTCTTGAAGGGTTTGAACTGGATGCTATTCGTTATCTTTCCAAATTGGACTTTAAAACAAACATCAGTCTTTATCTCACTCGAAATTTCACATTATTTCACCAGTAAATTTTACAAATTTTATGTGAAATAAAAAGGCGCGTTGTCGCTGGAGAGCTCAGCACGTTGGGAGAAAACGTGATTGGGAAACTGACGTTATGTACTCATTTTTTGTAGTTAAATGTTTTTAACAACCTGTTGGTTATAACACCATGGTTTTGTTAACTTGTGCTCAAGAAGGTGTTGGTTCTTAAAATCAAAATTGTTCATTAACTTCCCATTAGCACCGATTTGTGGTTTCAAATAAATGTATATACTCATAATGTGTTATGAGCGTGTTGGTCGAAGAAACTAGAGCCTGGAAACAGTAGGGGGTTAATAAGGAAACAGGCAGAACAAAGTTCATCTGGTCATGGTAGCCCCACATAAACTCTCTAATATATCAAGTAAAATGACAAAGTAAAAAAGTAACACGTTTAAATCTTACACGGGGCTGATGGAATTAATTCTGCTTTATAATTGTGTGAAATGGGATATAACAAAACAAGATGAACAGAACCTCAAAAGCTTCTATGGCAAACATGTAAATTAGTTGAGTTTCTTAGCGTCCAGCGACAGCAGCATGGCTTTTTGAAACAGTGCAGACTTACCAGGACCCCTGTCTCACAGGGTCACATTATACATGCACCGAATAGGAGACAAAAGCGGACGAACTTATTTTACCCGATCGTGGAATGTGGCCGGCTGAGATACTGTGATGGCATCCCCGCACAGTCTCTGTGTGGCAGTGCTTACACTTATTAGACGTTAGTCTTGGGACCCGTCCACAATATATCCTATGAGCTAAGCCACGACCCGATCGTGGGATCGGTCTGGGTAGCTCTCGATTGGGAGTCGAATGGTCTACACTCGAGCCAGCCCGCCCCCAGAAGCGAGGTAAGGACTCTTGGGTCAATTTAAAGCAGGGCATCCGTACACCAGTCAGCGTGACAATGATAAAATATGTTGATACATGCCACTGAATATAGATGGAGACCAACCATAAATAACTGACTCAACATTCTGACAATGCCTTAAAAGTCTAAAAAAAACGCATTGCAACACCAACTGTGTACAAGAAGGACCCTGAACGTCTACCCACAGTGCCTCGGAACAGCGGACAGTGGAAACACAACGCTGTAGCAGTTTACAGATCAGTCCAGAAAGAGGAGGCGACATCTGCGTATGACTTTCAACTTATTTCGGCTCTTGTGTGGCATATTTATATTATATCCTTTAGGCATTTACAGAGACGAAATGGCCCAGTAGTGTTTCTGGTCTAAACTTTATTTGACCCACCAGCTCCTACAGGTGACAGTTAAGTGAAGGTCCGGAAAGTAGTGAAATCCTGGAGAGCGGAGACTTCGTGATGAGGATGAACCATCCAAAAAACTAAACAAATTTAGCAAACAATACGTCAAGTGCTTAGCGTTCAGTCAGTATAGTGTGAAAAGGTCCAAGACTAACATCTGAGAATTATACTTGCTTCCATACAAACACAATGCGGGGAGGGGGGTGGGGGTAATTTGTTTTTGCTTTGTGTCCAACGTCAGCACTATAATGTGGACAGGCCCCAAAACTAACGTCTGACAACTGTAGAGAGATTGTACGTGGATAGCTGATCTCCTGTCTCAGCGTCACATTATACTGACATCCAACCATCCAGTAGGGGACAAAATTGGACGAAAAATGTTGGCTGATATCGAGTTACGGACCGGGGACCTCCCGATTG
Organism: Elysia chlorotica; assembly: GCA_003991915.1. Taxonomy (NCBI): domain Eukaryota; kingdom Metazoa; phylum Mollusca; class Gastropoda; family Plakobranchidae; genus Elysia; species Elysia chlorotica. The sequence goes on from RQTK01000535.1 coordinate 241,629, forward strand.
GAAGATTAACGCTCTACCACTATCGCTTATTCACCCCTTTTAATATACTTTTTTCAAGTCTTTCATGGCTATTGTGTAGCTTACGACAATAGGCCTACGTGTGTATAGTTTGAGGGAAGAATTGTCGCAGTCGCTTTCCTCTTCAAAATATAAGTAAAAATCCATGGTTGACTCATTGACTGTGGATGTTGCAGTAAAGCTGGTTAACAATAGCAAACCATGTGCGAAAACTGTATGAGTAGCTTATGTATAGTTCTAAAAATTACACACAAAACAATGCAAAATGCGATTGGCACCTGGAGGTCACAGTGAAGGCCCGTGTAGTAGCGAATCACCGGTGACTCCGTGATGAGCGCAAAGCCTCCGGCCTTGACCTTGTTCAGGCCGTTCTCGTTAGTGTCGATCAGACCGTTCCGTTGGATGGCTTTCCAGAGAGCGTTGTATTTGTTTCCTGGGGGAACGGAAGATGAAATATAGAGGTCTCCATTGAATCGAAAGGTATGATTTATGAAAGATAAAATTAATGTGAAGGTTGGTTTCTTTTCGTCCGACGTCAGCAGAAGGCTACGTCACGTGCGGAATCTCAGAGCGCGAAACCAGTCACTTGGGTGGCCACAATATACTGACATCGATCCAAGCAGCAGCGAAAAAATGGAACCGTTAGAACAGAATTTATGGTTACTTGTTTAAATTATACTAAATTAGCTAATCACTTTTGGATAAAGTTTAGAAAAAGCATTCAGTTTGATTTCGCGATGAACTGCGTTGTACAATTGATAACTGCTTGATTTGAAGGAATTGCAGGAACGTGTATATTGTATTGTTCGATTAACAGAAAGTTGTTGAGTGAAGTTTGGTAAAACATTTTATTTCGTGGTCGATAATTGCTTTATAAAGAGAGGGTTGGTTATGTTTGAAAGTTATGTAATAGTTCAGCAAAATTGCTTTTTTTGTCCAAGAAAGAGAGGTGAAATCATTTCCGCGAGTAAGAAGCTCGTAATTTTGAGTGGTTTAAATTTCGGTTTTGATTATTATTTTAAATCTAAAATGCTATCGCAGATTTGTTCTAAACAATTAATTCAGGGCAGGGTATATCCTATAAAATGTATGTCGTATGAAGAGTTTATATATCGATTTCTTTTAAAAATATGAAGAGCAGCCCTTATAAAGAAATAGGAAAAAGCACAATAAACAACCTAAAAACTCATTTTTAAATGGATACAGAAGCCTGAAGACAAGCAATATAGATTTTGGTTCTTGATTTGACATTAAATCAAAGATAGGCAACTTTTTCAAAGAATAAAATGCGAGGTTATAAATGTCGAAAGCAATGGGCAAGCTTTAGATTGTTTTTCGAAAGCGTCAAAGGGGCATAACTTACCAAAAAAGAAGATTTTACGATTTACGACCCTTTACACCACAAAGTGGGAAGGAGGGTTGTGCTATTTTATAAATGCAGAATGAAAATAATGTCGACAACAACTGCGAATAAAATACTGTAATATGAATCTTTAAGTTCACATCTATCACCTAAAGGATAATCCCAGACTGCGCTGCTCTCCTGGTCGGTTCTCTCCCTTAGACTCGTGCTCTTCCAGTCCTCGTAGAAGTTGCTCTCGATGGTCGCCATCCGCTTGAAGTATTCCATAACGCTGGACTGCGCACAGGGGAGACATGATCAAATGAATACAATAACATAAATGAATACAATAACTTAACTGTTTAGGGAATCTGATTTTGCTAAGAATTGGAATTGATAACTATGAGCAAGACATGAGCTCCATACAATGGTGGAAAATACAGACAGTTTCTTAATTTTTTTCTTAACATAATTCGTTTAGAAAAAAAATGTTACAAGAAAATAACGTTGACATTAAAGATACCTAATTTAGTAACATTTCTTGTCAAATCATTTGTGTAAAGTCTTTTGAATCCCTAAACATCTTATACTATAACATGGTTTGTTAAACAGTCATGAGAGTAGCGATGGATCCGTCAATAAAAATGATTAATATAAACCCTTAAGTTTTAAAGGTATTATAGGTGCAGTGACATCTTAAATAATGAATGCTAGACTGATCGCAACGATGATGAGTGTTGGAATTATCACACCGAGGAATATGTTAATGATCAAAAATAGGCTTTGCGCTTTTTTTTTAATTTCATAGAATGCTCATATTATCATGAAGGAAGATTAATCAGTGAAACAGTCCAGTTGGTTCAACGTATCCTACATTTCTTATGAGGATCATATAGATAGAGACAGTAAAATGCAAGCAGGAACAGAAACTGACACCCGGGGTATAGAGTGGCTCAATGATAGAATGCATGACTTGAAATCAGGGTTCGACTCCCGAAATTGTCTGTTTTGTTCCCTGCTGGTTGAGTCAGTTTCAGTATTATGAAAACGTGACCGACTGGGACAAAATTCTAGTGTGCTCGCTCTGTATCTAGTTCTCTCTCTCTCTCTCTCTCTCTCTCTCTCTCTCTCTCTCTCTCTCTCTCTCTCTCTCTCAAGGCTACTGACATCCCTGACTGCTGAATAGTTGATCTCCTTCTGTGCCGCCAGATCCTCGAGCGAGGAGACGGAGGTCCCCAGCCTGGACACGGTGAGGAAAGCTGCCAGGTTGGCCGTGAACGTGGACATGATGATGACCGTGAAGAACCAGAATCCTGCCACCAGGACACGCCCAGCCAGGCTGCGGGGCGGGTCGCCACCACCTGGGGAGCGCAGCGATTGGTCTGTTTGAATCAATGCTTGGTTCTGATTGGACTGTTTGTAAGATTATAAATCAATTTAAGCAAGTCAGTGTGCAATTTAGATTTGTGTAACCAAGACAGCACAGATTGACTAGATAATAATGATATTCTAAACTTTAAAAAAAAAGACTTCTGTTCTTAAAAAAAAAAAAAAAAAAAAAAAAAGTTAGTAAAAAAAATCACGAACTTACTTCCCCTGTATTAAAAAAATGGAAACAGAATTAACAAGTGCATACCATAATACTAGTTTGCGTAGTGATCTTTTTGGATTAAAATCTTAATCATGCTGATATTTGTAATACAATTATTTATGTTGTGTAGAGTTAAGTTAGATAGCACGCGGTTGGTTGGACTAATCATATGATATGGAGATTTAAACCTGTGCATATAACTATGCATAACATCATATAGCTATTAAACCCCTTCATTGGTTGTTTGACTGTAAAAGATTACAAACTATCCGTACAATAGACTGATGTCGCAACGTCAAGGCCAGGGAAAGCATGGCAATAGAGATTTAGTATGCACAAGGCTTAACTAAATAGACTGTTTCTGAATTATTACTTGTTCCTACCTGCCATCGTAAGAGCTCCAACAACAAACCAAAGACTGTCTCCAATGCTGTAGTTTGCACGTGTGGTTACCTCTACACATTCTTTGTGCTGAGAATTGGAAGAGGTCTGGCTTCCTCCCCCAGCCTCTGCAGCGGGCACCGAGTCGTGACTAATATTTGCCGAGTTGATGCTATTGTTACGACTTTCAATAGTGGAGCGGGCACTGGTATTATCAGGTTTACCGTCATGATCATTGTACCCATTTATCGTGACTTCGTTATTTGCGTTGTTGTCTTCGATGAATGCAGGTGCTTTTTCTGAGAGGTCAGAATTTACTGCAGAGGAGCTTTTGTTGTAGGTATGTGTTCCTGTGTTTGTCTCTTCCGATAAGATGATAGATAAAGCCACTGCATTGGTGTGACTCTCTTTGGAAAATGCTCTAGAGTCTTTCTTTCGGTTGGATTGCGTGATGCGTTCAAATGCCCATAGGAGGATGCTAGTTACCCCCAGAACTCCGAAAATGGATAACCAAGCCTGAAAGTTAAATTAAAAGTACATTAAAATATTATTTCCATAAGTAGAAAAAAGTCAAAATATTAATACTATCCATAACCAGAGGAGAAAAGAGAGGAGTGGAGGAATCAATTAATGCCACATATTTTATGAATGTTCAAGTCTCGAGTCTAAATAAACACTATTGGGTTATTTTTACGTTGAAGATAATACTTTGAAGATATTTATCTTCTGAGTATTAAAAAAATTAAATAGCGACCTTTTGATGCAAAAAAAGAAGTAGACATTTATCAACTTCTTAGAGAATAAAGATATTCAACTTATACTCTTAGAAGTTCATAACTTGTGAAAGAAAACATTTAACTTAAGTATATAACTGTAAAGTATATAACTTACTGATGGAAAAGACATTTAACTTATACTTGTGACAGAATTAAAAATTGAACTCTTATAAAAGTGTAATACATTCAACTTATGACTTAATAATCAACTCACAGGCGTGGTGAAAACGCTGGCGTAGTAGTAGAGCTTAGTGCTCGAGTCCTCCCGCTTCATCATGATCTGAATGCCAGCGAAGTCATAGTAGGGCAGAGTGAAGTCCATAACTTTATCTCTCTCCACGGTGACGGTCAGGGCTCCAATGATCACATCGGCCTCCTGATAATGTTAATATTGATTATTGTGTCAATGCCACACAAAGATCGATGAGTGCAATATGAAATTTAATAATATTGTGAGCTTAACTTTTTTTTTTCTCGAGAGGACTTACAGCACACGTTCATAGATGGGGGTGATTAAGCGAATATTATAGACTGCCCAGTCTTACAAAACCGTTAACGCATATGAAAAGGGGTACTTTTAATACAAAATGAGTCTAATTAACTTGATAGAGAAAACGTCAATGCCGAAATTAGGGACGCAAATATTAGCCGACATGTTAATGTTTCTTTTAAATGGTGCAAATATTTCAACCTCTGGTAGAATCATAGATGTCTACATAAATGAATCGCTGCCCATTTTTTGTTGTGGATAAAGTGATTAAAAAAAACTTGTCTTATAAAAATTCAGAATATTGAAGCTGTCTGACATTTGTTTTCACTGGTATCTTTTTTTTTTCCAGTTGTATTTATAGTTTCAGTACTTTAGTTTAATTGGTAAAATAACTCTTCAACCTCTACAGTTAACAAGCTTGTCATGTTATTCAATGAACTTCAATGCGGAAAAGTGACTTTATTAGTGATTAACAGTGAAACTGTTAAGTCTTTAGATCTAGATAACTTCCGGCATTAAAATGACTGTGATAATCTCATTACACCGGTGATGTAATACAAATGTTGCATTATAGGAAAACTTTAACAAGTTAGTTTTGTGAAAGTTGTAGCAACCACTTGGTTCCTCTCCTAATTCTGACCGACTTTACCTGCTTGGCAGTTGATACACCTAATGAACTCCAATCTACCAGTCACTTTAATATAATCTTTGGCGATCATGATAGATCAACATAAAAAACAGGTTTACGCTAGATAACACATGCATGTCTCTGACAGTTGCATGAAATCATTTTTTTTAAGGCAGACTAGGTATATTTATCTACATAAATTAATTTCTGGCTTACCCCTCTGACAACATTCCCGATGCATCCCGTCCATTTGCCATCCTCCAAAAAGCCATACCCTCCAGGCGAGCACTCGACAAAGTTGTACTCGAAGCCGACCTTCTTGGCGATCTCGCTCAGGACGTCGATGCTGTAGCCGTGGTAAGTGATGCTGTCAGGGTCGGAGTCGTTCCGGAACACAAACGGCGGTTCCTGACAGACAAAAAAGGGATGGTTTGAAAATAGTGTCGAACATAATATGGAATAGAATAAATAACATTATCTGGTTATAATAATGTTTGAAGTCAAACAAAATTAATTATTTTTGAAGACTTAAATGTTCGTTATAAATCTCCCTTTTTTCGGAATTCGATTCTTTACTCTGTAATGTGGCAGGCTGAGACAGATGCCTTCTCCTGTGCCCATGTGTAGCAGCACGTATATTGTCAGAAGTTCATCCCGGGACGTGTCTACAATGTATCCTTGTTACTATCATCATACTTTAAAGAAGTAACAAACTAATCCATAGCAATTTGCACTCGGGAAAAGAAGCCAATCAGTTGAGTCTTTTCGAATTATGATTAATATTTTTGAGAATATCTCCGTTTCGTGATTAATAATGTTCCAGCTTATAAGTCTAAAAAATATGGTTGCCGATTGACTTTTCCAAGACAACAACAAAAATTAACCGACAGCACCAACAAAATATTTAATATTTGCCTGTTTGTTGTTGTTTTTTTTGGGGGGGGGTTGTTTTTTGTTTTTTGTTTTTTTACACAAAATAGACTCACCACGACAACAGCCACAGTGAGCCTTGTATCGGTAAAATTATGAGGATAGGCGGGCTGCCTCAGTGAGAGTCCCCCCTCAGCCGACCAGCTGCCAACCTAAACAGCAGGATAACACAGTTCGATTTAGATTTATACGAATCCTGTTGGGAAAAACTGATTAATGGGTAACAGTGCCAATATGTTTCGTGTATTTATGGATCCTGAGAAATTTCTGATTAAGGAGATAGAAAGGTCTGTACGTCTTTTTTATAAATAATAGGATACGGGACAAGACTAATCATAAACAAGACTCTTTTACGATGCAAGAAAAGGGCAAAAAAACCCTTGATCTTTTTTTAGCTCTACTCCTCCAAAGTGTCTCGAAGAATCCTATACGGAGATGGGTGCAGAAGGTTAGATTCGAACCTCAAATTTTCTGCTACTAAACACAGAGCATTGCATCCTGAGCTATCTGATACCTTCATTGCACTGTTCTTACTTTAAAGAGAAAGAAAAGCCCGGCATGTTTATATAACTATAATAAATTGGAATAATTAATATAAGAGCAAAGAAATTCCCATTTTCTGTCAGGTATCTATTGAAGGTGGACGATACTGAAGCGAGGTGCCTGACAGAAAGGAAATGTAAATATCATATACACATGTAAACAGTTTTAACAGACAAAATCTCTGCTGATGTTAAGAAAAAACATTTAGGCAAAAAAGTTTTGTAAAGCATATCTCGATCTGCACATAATTATTATAATATTTACAGAACAGTTTCGTGAGCAAAAAATTTTTATTTCATGTTTTATTCTACCCAAACTTAGAAAGCAACAAATCCCTGGAAACTCAAGACGTGTCAAAATTACCTGAGTGCTTCCATTAGATCCCAGGCGATACAAATCAAAAACGATATTCCTTCTTTTAGTATCATCTGTTGTCGGGAACAGTTCATAATCTTGACCCCTGATCTGTGTAGAAACAAAAGAAACCACATTTCTTCTCTCATATAGATTTTTATAATGTTACGATACAACATGCAAAATAAATAATTAACCAGCACTACACGACAAAAATGTTACGTAAGAACATGACAAGAAAAATAATGAGCATTTTTGTGGGAAAACTGTATTTGGGGCCACAATTGTTATTAACCGTAAAATATTTATGTATAGGTAGGCTCTCAGTCATGAAATTGCACGAACTATTTTCTTCAAAGAAAGTTTAAAAAATCTGCACCCAACCCAAATACAAATAAATATCAGTAGAGTAATTTTATAAATAATCATTATTGAAACAAAATTTCCCGACATAAGCTCTGCAGAGACAGGAGACCAGAAACCAGCATTTCGGAAAACGTAGTTTATTTTACTGGACGTGGAATTTATCGGTCATCTAATTGTCTCATCAAAACAGATTATACATACAGCTAATGTTGCTGCACAGTGGTTTTGTTTTTTTCGCCTTTTGCCTTCTGAATGTACACTGTCAACGATATAGTTTAGTTGCAGATGTTGGACTAAAGAAAGCAACCAACAAACCAACAAACCAACATGTTCCAGAGATACACTCTTATAATCTCTTAAATATTAATCTTCTGTTATTATGTGTTTTATTTATAAGAACAGAACCTAGATCTACTTGTTTTTACGGTTGAATGGTTTCAGTATTATTATGTGTACTGGAAGTCCCGCAATCTCCCTGTGAGGCAGTACTTAAATTTGTCATATGTCTCAGTGCCCATCTACGATAAAGCATATTTGGATGTTTAAAAACTAAGAAATCAAAAAATAATCAACACAAATACTTGTTTCATGCCCTCTTGGAACAGTTTCTGGCAGCCCGAGCAATCCGTGGAGCAGTCGATCGAGCAGTTGGACGAGTCTCCTTGTGTGTGGAGCGCTTTAGAGAAGAGAGCAAGACTGTGGTCGGCGAATCTCAGGAATTTTTCCTCTAGATCAATGGGACGGTCCTGATGGGAAGAAGGACTTAGCAAAATACTTCAAAATAATAGTGGCTCTCGTAGCCTACAAACTTAACTTAAGCCCTCTGTCTATGTCTGTCTATCTGTCTGTCTTTAATAAAAAAAATTAGTCTTATTTCAAGTAGATAACTACTCAATTTTGTGTTTACTGTTAATTTTATAGACTTCTCTTATTAGTTTGTTTATTTGAAAAGTAAACTAATAATTACTAAACTTTGTGTTCCTAAGACTGTGATCTGGCCATACATTTGGTATCTTTAGTTCACTTTTGCAGATGTTTTTTTTGTACACGATAGTTACATTGCGCCAATTAGGAGCTCTAAACACCTAGATATTTTATTCCCAAATGCTGAATTAGTGTAATTAAGTTTACACACTGTACATTCTTTAGAGGGTATAGATTATTATATCCCTCAAATGAATAATATATCGACTTAAATAGATGTTGACTTACTTGAGCGTAAAGCAGTTCGTATATTATTGCCTCTACAATCTATGCGGTTTCCTCCATCAGACAGCTCTATTGATTCCAGTATTTTGTTAATAAACAAAGTTAGTCTAATTATTATTTACATTTTATAATTAATCTACATCAGACTTACCAGATATAACAAAATACAAGCTTGCCTACCCTGGGCTTTCCCCGCTCCAGCAGCGCCAGCGGCTTGATCTGGTCACAGAAGGTCTCCAGGTCCGCGCACAGCTGCAGGGTGGGGCCGGGTGGGGCGTCTGTCGGGTAGAACAGCCACCGGAACCTGGTGGACGGTAGCCGCAACTGGGACACCTGGCCACAGGCACAGCTCAGTTCAGTTGAGTTGGCTTAACGTCCAACATCATCACTATATAGGCTATATTGTAGTCGGGCGCCAAGACTGACATCTGGCAATTTTATGTGATGCCACACACAAGACAGAGCGGGGATGCCATGATTTCTGTCTCAGCCGGTCACATTAGACTGACACCGACTCAACCAGTAGCGAGCGAAATCGCGAGGGCTCGAACCCAGACCTTTTGCAATAGAAACCGATGTTCTACCCCAGGGCCACCACGCGCCCCATCCAGAGGCACCATAAGCACAATATTCGACGAAAGTCTTCAACGGTTAATACATGGTTATAGTAACCATAATCAAAATATTTATTATAAGTACTTCATCAACGTTTCTTTGATACAATCTGTCTTTAGAGCATAATGTAACATCAAAACGCTACTATCTACATTTTGATAAAATTAGAGGTGGCTTATTACTAAATTTCTTTCTGGAGAAAAAAATCATTAGATATAAAAAATATATTATCGTATAGGAGCCAGCATGCTTGAATAATAGAGAAAAACATCCAATGCTGTATAATTATCCATTCGTTTTTATTCGTTGCAGTTAAATTTTAACCCTCGACTTCCAACTATACCAAAAATATAGATTGAACCTTTTTAGTGTGACTTCCAGAGGGTTAAAACCCCTTTTTTCATATAACTGTATAACTGTTTATTAACACTTAAACCGCCATTGACCTTCAATGGAAAGACAATTCGTTGTGATCATTTTTTTAACTAATGAAAGCATTAAGCGAGTTGTGACAGTTTTGCCATTAACTGCCCATAGCTCAGTAAGTAGTTTTCTGAACAAAGAAGCAAGGAGACTTAATTGTGGATCAAGTATCCTAGCTAGAATCCCTCGCTTCCATACTGGATTTTCCGAGAAAAATAGTTTTAAGATTTCAAAGTAACTGCAGACTTGAGATAACGCCCACAGTCTTACTGTTCATCACAATGGAAGATAAACAGCATGAGTTGCTTTATACTAATGTAAAGGAGGAAGCTGAGCTGGCGCAAGACGTAGGACATAGGGCTCCCAACAACAACAACAACAACAACAACAACAACAACAACAACAACAACAGCAACAAAAACAACAGCAAAAACAACAACAGCAACAACGACGATGACGACGACGACGACTACGACGACAGAAGCAACACAAAAAACGTCCTACAACATGTCAGTTATAATAAAAAACTAACAGAAACGATTAACATTTTCAAATAAACATTCATTTTCAAGGAAACCAAACTACAACCTTCAACACCACCACCAAAAGCGACATCTTACCGCTTTAATCATATCGGAGACACATCGAGATGTTCCGATCATCAGAATGTCCCTGATGTCGGTGGTGGCTGCAGTTTTCACAACCAGCGCGGGGTCGCTGCAGTTGTACACAGAGAACGTACTCTGGTACACAAACTTCTCCCCCGCCATAGAACTGTTTCCTGTTAGGAAGTGCTCTGTCAAGAAATGATGTACAGCATGGTTTAGAATGTATACATAATGAAATCATAATGAAATATTTCGATTTCTCTGTTTTCTGTACACGCCTCATATTGTCTAAGGCGTTTTATAAGTTCTACAATCTCTTTATAGCACATCTTATTATTTTAACCTCACATCTCTTCATCCTAAGTGCATGATGTTCTATTTCATTGTTTCATTTCTAAAAGCTAAAGAGTTTAAAATGTGACATTATGCAACTGAGGTGACAAGTTACTGATATAAAAAATAATAGTAACAAATCTTTCTTTTTATGTGTTTTTTTCCATTAATGCGTATGATTATTGTAGATCAAAATTATACAGAGTGTTTGTTTATTCCTCTCTAAAGGGTAGGATGTTTTTAATGAAACCATTGGATTTCATGTCTTCATGTGATATTTGAACAATTATGGGTGATGCGAGCAAACGCTAAATTATTATTTAAAACCTAAAATCTATATTTATTATTACGCAGCACACCTATCGTATCTAGCAACCGAGGAGACGAGGGTTTTTCTGTCTTTTTTTTTCCTTCTGTTTTGTGAGTCTTGCTGTTTGTTTGTTTTTTATTCTAATTTTTTAATCTAATCATTTGAATGATTTCCACAAACTGTTATTATCGATTTAAATTAATGTGCACGGTTAACATCCACATTGTAGAAAATTACTAAGACATAAAAAGAGTGTTTGTGTTAGAAACTTTCCTTACAAGTGTAAACATAATTTTGTTTAGAAAGATGAAATGATGAAAATGGTAAACTTAATTGCTTAACTCAATATTTTATTTTAGTCAAGGAAAATCGTTTACCTCACCTATTAAATCGTCCGTAGACTAATTTATAGGTTTAGTTAATTTCTCATGTCTCTTTTCTATCTAAACCTCGCAATGGCTAAATGAAAACTTAAATATCTCTGTCGACTGCCTTACAATGTGATGTTTGTTGGTTAATTTCCATATTGCGGTTGTTTCATGGTGTCCATATAAAAGTTTAACTAAGTCATTGATAGCAAGAATGAACGTCATTCATGACAGATAACAATGTTTACATGGAATAAAATTGGACGTTCAAACCAAAAGCAGATGTAAATAATAAAACAAAAACAAACAAACAAAATTCAGGGCCAGGCCAATAAATCACCTAAGTACGGCATAACGATTTTTCTGCTTTATCTTGGTTTTTATTTTTAGTTGAATAATGGATGTTCCGAGGGCCATATTTCATAACGAGTTTCGTTTATCAATTGAAATCAAACTACATGAAATTCATTTAAATGGCTTTTTATTTATTTATTGTAAAGCGCTCTGAGCCTAAGTATGTTTGGTGTAGGGCGCTGTAGAAATAAAGTTGTTTGTTATTATGATTATTATTATTATTATTATTATTATTATTATTATTATTATTATTATTATTATTATTATTATTATCATTATCAACCATTAATCTCAATTATTATTATTTAATTGGTTAACTATCGCATGGGTAAGCGATGTAGCAATTCGTACCTTGTACCTACAGTTTCTACAAGGCTATGTCCACCCACCCACTACCTGATTCACTTGTCCAAATCTTCCATTTTTTAGCTTTCTTATCTACATCTTGTGCCTTATGCTGAACATATGAGCGCTATCTCACTTGATATCTCGATAACAACACCTTTAAACGTGTCCTTATCTACTCATTATGTTATTTCTTTTAACTTTTGCTTCCTCCTCCCTCGGTATAGTGTGACCTATTGAGGTAGAAGTCATTGTGTCCCCGCACTGTCTCTATTATTGCATATCAAAGTCGGCAGAGGTTAATCTTATGGCCCGTTCACAATAAAGCCCTTATAGTGGCATTGGACGCTAAGCAACAATCGTCCAAACAAACCCACCTCTTCCTGACTTATCGAACAAGAGAGCGAAGGAAGGCTGGCTGGAGTGGTCCGTCCAGGATAGCAGGAACTGGGACATGAAGGTCGAAAGGTCAAAACTCCATACAACCACAGGAAGTGCTGCAGCGGATGTGACGTCACTGAGGTCAGGGCAAGACCGTGTCAACCGGAAAATGGATGTGGTGACGTAACCGAGAATCCGTTCCCGGAAGATGTCGATAGGACAGGCCTGGTGGTGAGTGTCCAGGAACAATACCAGGGAGGCTGTTTTCGAGTACACTATAGGAAGATATAAAGGGTGATAAAAATAGTTAAAAGAGACTTGATATTAGCAATACTCTCTATAATGTTGACTTCAAGAAAGTTTATTCCACTTTGCAGGAAATATGAGTTATATTCAGCAAGAAAAACAGTTTTGGTGTCGTTACGCAGTACGTGTGAATAATTGTTTTTCGTTCTTGCATTGTGCAGCATTAATCATGAGTCTATGCTAGCTTTTCGTCTATTATTTAACGAAGACTATAGTAGAGCGCATCGTTTCCAACTTATTCAAAAGTCTTGGTGAAATCACCTTCCGCACAAAAGGTGCCCCCCCCCCCCCCAATTGCGCGAGATGCGCGAGGAAAGTACTGGCACCCTATATCACAAATTGCGTTTACGTAGTTCAACCAGGACCCTATCTCTTGTTTCCCCGACACTTTGGCAAGAGCATGGGTCTAACCCCCTGCAGTTACGTTTTGAATCCCTGGTGAGTGAACGTGCCTTTTCTGTAGAAGCTGAGCAGCCTGTTGTTGTCCACGAAGACCACAGAGGAGTTGGCCTCGTGCCACACCTGGCCTGGGTCGCTGTCCACCACGAAGTGGCTCCGCCCGAGCGAGTCATTCTTGTCCTCTGGCCAGGTGAAGATTGTGCTGGAGGGTCGAATAATCACTGACACAGAAAAACAATGAAGTATGTATTCTTTATTTGTGTTCTTTTTTTAACGATAAGTTTAGAAGGTTTGATGTTTGTTTGGTTGGTTGGTTGGTTGGTTTATTGATTGTGTTGTTGTTAGTGTTGGGTTTTTGTTTGGTTGTTTTTTGTTTTGTTTTAGTTGTTATTTTTTAGGGGAGAGAGACATTGATTCTAAATGAATTTCCAGGATTCAAGGAACTATAATTTTGTTCTGAAGGATCAGAGGTTTTTCTATGGGTAAAACGTATGTTTCGATAAAATCAATGTGAAGAAAATTTTTAATGTGCTCGAAACAAAAAATCCAAAGTTTTTCAATAACAATGCCGAGAACGTGTAGAATATTGATATGGCAACAATTTAAAATAATAAATGAAACATTCTAGTCAATCCGTATCAAGAAACAAAAGTGTGTGAATCGGTACCAAGTATGTATAACCCTATGTGTGGTGTTGAAGCTGTAGTATGCAACAAAACTGGGTTACGTAATCAATTAAAGAAAGTCAATGTTGAATTTGTAAAGGATTTAGTGCCATGAGAGAAAAGCGAATATAGAAGGAAAAGTCGCGATCCCCATGCTTTATGTGATATCACGTTTTTTTTTTCGAATGTAATAACGATATAAAATCTATAGTAAAATGCTATTACATCTTGTCTATCAGACCTGTGTATTGCGCGATTAAATATTGTTAAAGTCATCACTGAACTATGTATAACAAGAAGTAATAAATAGCAGTCTTGTAATTATCTTTCTAAAGGTTCAATGCAACGGATCAGAAACATGGACAACACAGATTGTTCTTACGTAAAAGATCATATATTCCTGCCAACAAGCTGTGAAGGTTTCTTTTAAATTGGAAGCAAACAGATCTCGTCGCAAAACCATTACAAACATGTCTATTACATTTTAGAAATATTCCTATCCCACCTATCTAAAATCACACTACATATAAAAAGAATAAACAGGTTTGGAGAAACTAATACCTAAAGCAAAGGACACAAAATAAGAAGAAGATGGTGAAGTCTAACAGGGCATTATTATTCAAGAAGCTTTTTCAATCGTCCGGATTGGAGCACTGGCGTACGGAAGGAACTAAGTCAAGTAAAGTAACGAATTGCAGGCAAGTTTTCTATGACTTAGGAATGCGTAAAGTGATACTTATTAAAAGAATAACTTTTTATGACATATTATTAGTTAGAAATTCTCACCTGTGATCACACTTGACTGGTTCAAACCTCTGCATGAAATAACTGCTACAGTTGAAAAACAAAAAACGTAAAATAGTCTACAAAGTACCATCTCTCTGCACTGAAAGATCACTCAAAATGCACTACACACTACCTCGCATCTGTTAAAAGTTTTGTTCTATAAAATTAATATCGGAACAAGCCCTCAGCGCAAACTCAAACCGTACACACCCAGAAAATTTCGTTAAAAATTGAAAAACGGGCGTCAAGATCTGAGCCCAAAACATGCAATACTTTTTTGAACTCTCTGATATCTAATCTGCATCCATCCCCGTGGTGCGTTTGATATGGAAGCCGAACAATCACAGCCACATAATCGATGTTAATTGATACGTCTCCATTCCGTTGTTTGCCATGGAGCGATGTGATCAATACTGCAAGAGTGAAACCAGCGGTCTAAGCCACTCTCGCGCCGATCATATAAATTATGGACGTGCGGAGCAGCGAAAGACAGAGAAGGGCGGGCCATTTAGATCTAGATGCGCAAAGTGCACCCGATTATCCATCCAATCTCTTGTTGGTTTTCTCCGATACTGCAGTTGAGAGGGGTTCACTTCAGTTGATTCAGGGATGTTCAGGGACTTAATAATACGACGTCATTATTTTCTCGATATGACACTGTGTCTGAAAGTGTCTGAAAATATCAGACAAATGTGCATGTCAGTCGCCATCAGCAGAAATAAGAGCTGTTTTTTTTATTATATCGAAATGGTCCAACTTATTGACTTTTCCGATTAGGAAATTCGATTAGGAAACTTATGTCATTATGTTTTTGTTTTATGTTTGTTTGTTTTTTTCAAACAAAAAAGTTATTAAGAAAATAATTATAGCACCTTTTTCCAGCACTTTTTGATAATTGGTCAGTGGAGTTATAGAGACGTATACTATGTTTTCAAATCCTACTGGACACCTGTCTCAGCCAGGGGCATCACACTAACACCGTTCCAACCAGCAGGAAAGGGGGAGGGGGTGGGGTGAGATGGGGCACTTGAAATGATGGGCTATGGTCGCTGAATTTCACCTGAAGAAGTTGGTACCATAATAGTTAAGAGGAAGAGATCGCAACAATGTGATTGAAAAACAAATATGAGTTGAAAGGGGAAACCCCGTATTATTTCCGATACAGAAGGGTGCAAACTAGTAAAACTTGCAGAGGCCAAGAGACAGGTGTAAAATTGTATCTCAAAAATTGTGGGAAACTATTTGAAAAATATCAAAAGGAAAGAACGCCAGCATGTTTACATCATTTGAAAAGTTTTGACAATGATTACAAACTGACATATTTTCTTTTTTTTTCCAGATATCGTGTTTATTAGCATGGCATTTAAACAAACCTACACCACTACCCTGACAAAATGGGACATGTCCACAAACCTGTATTAAACGAATTTTCCAAAAGAAATGTTTATGTGGGTGTTTTTTAAAGCATTTTTCCTGTGTTGGAAACTGATTATATGGTTTTGAAATGCAGCGATTGCTTTGTGGGCTATGTAGACTACTCAAAACAACCTGAAGAAGATGATTGTATAAACATGAAGTGGAAATTTCGTCCATACGCTAAAGAGTGTCTCAGTAGGTAGAACGCTGGAGCAACGAACATGAGGTGTAGAATTCCATACAAACTCTATTGTATATCGTCTTATTGCAGAAGTTTTAAAATAAAACGCTTACTTTTTAACGGTTTTTTTTAAATACGCGGGTATACGCTTGCTCTTATGTTAAGTACTTTCAAGAAGTTCAACACCAAAGTTCTAGTTGCCATTTCTTATTTATACGTAGGAACTAAAACTCAATGAAAGTCTATATGCAAGAATCTGAAGAAAATGTAATACCAAAATTGTGTTGGTCCTTTTTATTTAATACTCTGTACCTTAAAACTGGATCAAAGTCATCATCATCATTGCTTTAACCTTGCATGCGATACGCATGTCCCTTGAATGAAGCCCGCCTGTCAGAGACGAAATACGATGCTCATGTGATCTGTCACCAGGAAAGGTAAACATAACAAATGTCCCTGAGGCCGACCAGTAGATTAGGCCTAGATACTATTTTCCAGATAACCCTTGGATCGAAAGTTATTCAAAATTGTTTTACTGCGGTAAAGAGAGATGTGGGATTTGATTAAAAAATTGAAAAAAGATGGTGAAGTGGACTTAGAAAGCACGGTATCAAAATGTCCACATGTTACAAAATAGCACATCATCATATAAACTTTAGAATAATTTATAGCTTTCTTTTACTGACACCGACCCAATCAGAAGAGAACGAAATTGGAGAAAAATATATTTGTCTAAATTTCGCTCCCTGCTGGTTGGATGGGTGTTCGTATAATGTGATCATCTAAGAGAGGGGTTATGACATCACCGCACTGCCTCTGTGTGGCCTGTTTGCCAGCATGTGAAATTGCCAGACGTTAGTTTTGGGACCCTCTAAAACATAGTCTATATGCTGCTGATGTTAGACGTTAAGCAGCAAATAAACAAACCATCTCCCTCCACATTTTCGATGAGGGAAAAAAGTTCCACATCTGATGAAAAGTGAGATACAGTGTAGATAAAAGATTTTACAAAGGTGAGTACTATGCGAGATTGCTCGAGTTACTACGGTTTATTGATAATAAGAGAGACAAAGAACAAAGCAACGGAGAGAGAGAGAGAGAGAGAGAGAGAGAGAGAGAGAGAGGGGGGGGATAAGAATGGGCAGAGGATGAGATGTATCTTTGGGGTGTGGGGTACATGTAAGAACGATATATATAGATATGAAGAGAGAGAGAGAGAGAGAGAGAGAGAGAGAGAGAGAGAGAGAGGAAAGATGAGAGGAAAGGGAGGAGGAGGGACAAGGTCTGTATTGGGCATAGCGCGGGAAGGAATAGGTTCGTACGTGTCTGACATTTAAAGACAGAGAGAAAACAAAAAGGGGGGAGGAGGGGGGGGGCGGTAAAGATGAGTGTTTGTGGGGAATTTGGGTACGTGGCGTTAAAGGAAAAGATGCAGAAAGGGAGAAAAAAGTAGAAGTGATAGAGACATATAACTGTTTCTCAATTTTGGAGCTGAATGACAGAGAGAGAGAGAGAGAGAGAGAGAGAGAGAGAGAGAGAGAGAGAGAGGCTATGGGTACAGACCAAGAAATAACGTAGGTGCGAAGATATTATGAAAAATGTAAGGGAGATAACTCACAGAATGCGAACTAACTCGCCGTGGCACATCCATTGCAAATAGTTTGTTGTGATCGTCACCGCTGGAAGAAAGCGGCAAAAACTCTCAAGCAAACAACAGATCCTGCAAGACAGCCTTTATCTCGGGCATCGACTTAGAGATTAGACTTAGCTGAATCATAATTTTGATCGTTTTACTGATGATAGATTAGTGAGAATTGTTACTTTTCTGTTGCTTCGTTTTGCACAACTCAATAGTGACGTTTTATTATTATTTCTTTTTTAATTATACCCGTGGTGTCGTCCTGCAGATGAAATCGTGCCACCTGTGAACATTCTATTACGTTAATTAGTCATTAGCCAGGACTTTTTTCCGTTCTAAAACAAAGGTAAGTAATTATTTGTCTATTTGAAATATTTATTGTTTCTATTTTCTAAATTAGTTTCATAACGTGTATATAATATTTATTGTATATATTCGTCTTTTTAAACCAAGACTTCCAAAGAAAAGGAGACCAAGTCTAAGAACTAAACAAAGCCAATTTGCACATTGTGTGTCTATTTATATCGAAAATTGATCATACGTATGACGAAGAGATACTTGGACAGCTATTGCAGTTGGGTTTTGTTTTTCTTTTTCTTTTTTATATTTTTTTGAACATAAAAGCAATAATGCACATTGCACTTTGTACTATAATTTTCACCAGTTCTGTTTTGGTTCTTTTTTTATCTTTATTTCAAGTGGCTTTTCCCCTTCTTTAAGCTCCTTTTCTTCATTTTTTTTTCATATCTTTTGCACTTTTCAGAATTTAACAGAAGTCTTTGCATTCTCATAGTTAAAAGATTACTATGGGTTTCCATTGCTAACAGCGTTTTGTGAGGCGGCAAGAGACTGAAAATTTCAACAACTATTTTTAACTGAACTTAGTGTAAACATTATTTCTTATCAGAACACATTTTTATCACAATTAAAACGATTTGAGATTTTTTATATTACTCCACTACTTGAATATGTATATTAACACACTTTTTACTTCACTTGACTTTTCCATAAAGTGTTTTATTACAATTATTAGAGTTTGCGTACAGCTTTGACTCTCGAGTTGTTAGCTAAATGGACACTTCTTACTTACTCCATTTTTATTATAAAAAGCCAAATAAACAAACAAACTTTATAATGTTGATTCTTGCTAATATTAACCTTCCGAATGGTGCTGCAAAAATAAAAATCATTTTCAACGAAATAATAAATTATTCTGTATAAAATAAAACAAAATTGAAAAAAAAACATTTAAAGTTAACTACAGGGCAGGTTGAAAAAAATAAAAGAAAAATGAGATCTAGTTTCGAAACGTAGGGGAACGTGCGTATTAAAAGTGGAAAAAATCTTGAAATAATTTGAAGAATGTGTGGTCAAATTTCTAACAGATCCTGCAATGTTCCTGCAAGTTGGTATCCTTGGAGTATTGATGAGTATTCTCTCAAAGAAAGGTGTTTTCGTCGCCTGCGAAGGTAGTGGAAAAACAGCACAACCGATGATTTGTGAGTAATGTTTTGTCCACTTTGCTTTTTTTTCCACTTTTCTATTTGAAGGGCCCAACGGACAATTATGCAAAGTTACCAACACATGCATATATTTCTCACTTTTCTCTTTTGGTTTTGAAGACATTATTATTAGCTATATTGGAGAAAGAATCATTTTGTGCCATGACTTCTGTAACTAAAACTATATAGTATATACCCTTTTTCGCACTCAGTTTACTTTATCTCTCTTTTATTTTGGGGCTTCATAGCGAAACAGTTTAGTTACTGTATGCATATATTTATTAGCATTATAGATTCTTGTCATTGTTTTGTTGTTGTCATTGTTATTGTTGTTGTTGTTGTTGTTGTTGTTGTTGTTGTTGTTGTTGTTGTTGTTGTTGTTGTTGTTGTTGTTGTTGTTGTTGTTGTTGTTGTTGTTTTGTTTGTTGTTACTTAGGAAAGTTATCATGTAGTTATCATGTACGAGTCTCGTGCCCTGTTATTACAAAGATTGGCTTTTTACATTTGTCTCCAAACTTGTTCCCAAGGCACGATAGAGCAAGTCCGTGACTCTTATCAAGCTGACAATGCCAGTTTGGATATTCTGAACGTTGGTCTTGACATGGCTTTTGGTCATGTGAGCCCTCAAAAGTCTGGCACTTTGCTCCTTAATCGGAAATACGTCACTTCCGACACAGTTTGGGCGATAACAGACGCTCAACTAGGTAAGTCAACACAACCAAGTGCTTCCGATATTTGTATGTGTTTATTACATGCTTTTAGTGTTTTCATTTGAACTGCGATTTGTATAGTAATGATTTCTGCATGTTCCTATAACGCTTACTTGTTGTTCTTTTCTGTTCTTTATTTACATTTTACTCACTGTTAACTTCATATACACGTATAAAAGTATGTCATATTCATCCATTTTGCTTATCAACAAAAGAATCGGTCCCTCCCTCTGTAACATGATTTGACACAAAATTTAATACTCTTTCAATTATAATATTTGTCACACACTCCATGTGAAATCGTTGTACCATATTCCAATCTTAAAGAAATTTACAGTTACAAAGTTTGTGTTTTTCCTTTCGGAGACTGGACTTTTAACAATCTAAAGTATTTAATTGTGTGACAGTAAGAATGGTATTTGCTTATGAGTTGCTTTTTAGTGCTTTTTTCATCTTTCTTTGTTTCGTTTTCTCAACAGTTGGAACGCGATGTGACGATTTTTAAAATTAATACTCATTTTCTTCAAGCGATTTCAAATTCATAATATAAATTTAATAAATTAATCTAAAGAACATTATTGTGTACTTTAGTTTACTTTAGGGTGTTCTATAATTTAATTATGGTATAATTATATAAACGAACAAGAAACACTTTTCTGTAGATTAGAACTACAAATGAATAGTGTTTAGTAGAGAGAGAGAGAGAGAGAGAGAGAGAGAGAGAGAGAGGGTGGACAGACAGTTAGACAGACAGACTCAGGTAGACACACAGATATACAGAAAAGGGGATGAGAGAAGGGATTGGAAATAATAAGCAGATATGTAGGAAAAGACAAAGACAATAAGAGGACGCACAAAGAGGGAGGAACAGAACTAATCGAATTTTTGTAGCGATATAAAGATTAAGACAAAATATTCGATTCTAGCCTTAAATGTTTTTGAAATATTTTTAATTTTCTTTGCCATGGGTTGTGTTTTCTTTTATCAATTTTGAAGTGAATCAAACACAATTTAAAGATTCATATTTATGCGAGGTTGAATAAAATTTGAAGAAAAAGAAATAAAAAATAATAATGCTGATTTCTTTAATTCATAGTTATTATGACCCAGAAAAAAATATTGGTAAAAAAAAAAAAGATGACAGTGCTTGGCAAATTAGTTTCAGATATTGTTTTATGCTTATTGCGACTTTAAAAATCCATTCTTGTCTTGTATGAATATTTAATTATTCCTACTTCTATGCCCCTTATTTTCAAAAAGATATTATACCCATTATTTAAATTTAGCTGACTGTCAATTTATAAGCGCTACAGATAGACCCAGTTCTAAATATGTGCAGATTGCAAAAAAGTATACATAGGCTAACTGATAAACACAAAGTAGAACAGTTTTAACTTTATACTTAGGGTGACCGACTATACAAGGTTTTCTTGCTGAGTGTAGAAACTTGAAAAGGAAAACTTTGAACAAAATAAAACAAAAGAAAAAAAAAGCTTTCAGTTGGAGTAATGCAGCCATCAATGATTTTTGTTTTATCTATTAAAATAATTATTATTTATTTAAATGAATTTCCTTTCTGGTTCGCACCGGTGAAATCTTATTCATTGTTTCAGATACCGGGCAGTGCTGGTTCATTACTTGTTTCTCGATGTTCACCACTCACTGTAGCGCTTAACAAATTCATAGAGCAGATTAATGCAGGACTGGAAGCTTTTTTCTTCAATGTACGAAGGTGTGTGTATTTACAGAGCATCTTATCCATACGGCAAAAATATGTCGACATATACACGAACGCTCAATGATCCTTAGAAATACACGTTCATTGATACAAAAATGCATAATGCAGTGTTTAAATTGCAGTTGAAACATCTCGTTCAGTGGGGATATGTTTTTGGCATAAAATACTACAGTTTAATCATCAATTTTTGCTATATTTAATGTATTCATGTTCTTGCAAAATACACATAAAGCGGTAGAATAATTAATTTGGCCGTGTTAAATCGTTTTCTAATCTTTAGCATAAAATACACATGGAGCAATAGAATAATTAGTTTTTCTTGTTTAGATTTTATTTCATTTCTACTAATTAGCGTGATTTACATTTAAACCCTACTAATTGGCGTGATTTACATTTAGACCCTACTAATTAGCGTGATTTACATTTAGACCCTAGCGCGATGTACATTTAGACCAACTGAATAATTCCTATAATTTTGTTAGATTTTATTTATTTAGTTGCAGAAAAATCTACACGGTGCGATTGAATAAATAATTTGGCCAGATTTTGATCAGGGTTTGGCCAGATTTTTTGTTACTCTAGACTGATAAAAATCGGTCTAGAGACTGCCAGATTGGCTCACCCCGATGTTACAGTGAGTGCTGCCACGCGTGCATTGAGTCGATATCGATCAACCCAATGAGTGTCAGATCTGCCCTGCACTTTACAAGTGGCTGATAAAAGTCCGTTATTTGAAAAAGAGGGACTGGCCCTTGAGCTGTGAATGAGAAATCAATATTATTTTTGTTTACTCAATATTCTCTTCCTAAACGAATCCAGGTATTACCATGGGGATGTGCAGCGCCAAAACTTGTAAATTTTGTTTGTGTGTTTGTTTTTGTTTTGTTTTTATTAGTTTTTTGTTGTAACTGTTTTTGTTATTTGTTTAGGTTTTTTGTTTGTTTATGGGTTGTTTTTTGTTTTTTTTTGGTGTGTTCTTTTTGTTGTTGTATCTTTCAAGAAAATGACATATTGGAAAAAATAGACTTTTATTCCCTCAATTTTTAAGCATGAATGTTATCTAGAAGATTGCTTAAACTGTGTAACGAGATGACACAAGACGATGAATTATAACAGAAAACAAAGTTTTATTATCCACGCTTGTGATATAAGTATGATGAGATCATAGAAGATAGGCGGCTTGTCGTGAAATTTCGTCCACTGACACTAAAGATTAGGAAAGATAGAGCAAACCCAAAAGCTCAAGTGTCTAAATCTACAAGATATACGTGACGTAGATTTACACTTTCACAATGAAGCAAGAAACAAGTAGGTCGAAGAAGATAAAAGGAGAGGGAGGGGAAGAGGGAATTATTATTGGAATCCCCTTCTGGCCGCCTTGTCTTCTATTGATATGTTCGTTGTCAGTATAATAGAGCCGCAATAAGATAACCTAAAGCAAAACGAAGTCGATCATCAGGGAATCTGCGCGTCGCCGAATCGTAGTTCTATCCTAGATCTACGGAGCCAATGAGCGGTCAGAAAATCCCACGCCAGATAATGAGTGTGTAATCTATTTTGAGCGTGTGAATCGCAAAGTCTGTAATCCAACCTGCACGGACAAGCTTCCTGGTACCCTCGATAGGTCACTGTGTTATAGCACGTTATTTGATGACCATCCAAGTTGAGACACGAAACAAAGGACAAACAAACATTGCGACAAAGCTCATGCACCCATTGTTCACCTTACACTTACACTTAAAGCCCATCGACTTGTTGGGGGCGCGGTGGTCCAGGGGTAGAACATCGGCTTCCGACGCAAAAGGTCCACAGTTCGAATCCTGGCGGTTGCGTTCCCTACTGGTTGGGTCGGTGTCAGTATAATGTGACCGCCTGAGACAGGAGTAATGGTATCCCCGCCCTGTCTCTTGTGTGGCAGCACATACAATTGTCAGACGTATGTCTTGGGGTACGTCCTAAATTTAGCCTATATAGTGCTGATGTTGGACGTTAAAACCAACTCAACTCGACCCCCATCGACTTGTATACAGGAGGTACACCCAGCCCAAATGACACCCTTTCTTTTTACAAGCTTTGGTAGTGGTCATTGTAACCTCCCGAATCGAGTTTGGCGTGCCATGTGTTTTCATACCAAACGATCCTGCGCCAGTCTGAGGTTCACATGTAACTGGACACTGTCCATTCTTTTAGGTCGTCGTACCACTTCTTACTGTGACGAGGTGACAATTTTACTTCTTCCTTACCATATGGTAAAAGATGAAGTCAAACCGGTATATGATTTTGTCCTTCGGTCGTTTTTGCAAGCAATGTTCTTATCTTATTCCAATAATGCCCTTTGCATTTTTAAATGCAGATTGTTATTGAGGCTAATTATTGCAATAGCCAATGACACATTTGATAAAACAGGAACAATTCCCAAAAACATTAATAAGACATTAGGAACAAAACAAAGGGTTCTAAAAACATAATTATGTTTGGTCAATCTTTTTTGTGTGGTTGTGAAAGTTGGACAATATCAGATGATGCTAGAATAAGATCAGAAGCAACAGAAATGCAGTTTTTAGAAGAATACTAAGAATAGCATGGATGGATAGGAGATCAAACGAAGATGTGCAAAATGAGGCTAGAATAAATAGATCTTTGATATAAACTATAAGAAAAAGGCAAATGGAATTTGTAGGGCATCTTATTCTAAACCTCAGCAAGTCTTTAGAACATTCAATCTTAACTGGGAAAAAAGATGATAAAATAAGTAGAGATAGACAAAGAACGACCCATTTAGATAGTCTAAACAGATGTGCAATCATTAAAGAAAGTAGTAATTTAAACTGTTGCCTAAACAACAAAAAATGAGTGGCGTGCCATGATCACCTATGTCTACTTTAGACCCGATACTTGATGAATGAATTAATGAATGAATAATACGTTGGCTTTTTTTAGAAAGATGTTATTTAAATTTCAACTCATCAGGAAAATATTAATAACCATATTAAAAAACATTTATTCGGTTTATAAATCTGTTGATTGATTTCCAAAGCCCAATTTGCACCCGTTTGATATCGTAAAGATCAACCCAATTAGTGTGCTGTTTAAATTCTTGTTACAACACTTAAATGGCAAGACGGTAGCGTATTTACAAAATCGTTATTATGCGATTTCCTACGCTTGGGACATTCTTTGCATCCCAAAACATAGTTGCTATCAACGTTTTGACTGAAGACTGCAGTTTAAATTTTTTCGTGCAGGGAAGGATGGGTGTTTCCCAATACCGTTTTTTATACTGAACGTCCGTTTTGACAGTCGCGAGCCAAATTGTTTCTTATTTCAGGCTCATAACAAATTCTCAATATACGCTTACCAACTCTAGGGGGGGGGGCTTAGGAGATGTTAAACTCATATAACAAAAGTCAAATAGATTAATGACAGACGTGACTGAAAGACTGAGAGGGCCAGGTAAAAGTGTAGGCCTAGAAGTCAATAATAAATAATCAATAACAGATAAATCTCTTGATTACATTATAACATTATAATAACTATGTTAAAAAGTTATTTGGTCAATTAAACAAAGACTAAAGCTTAGATTCTAGAAATACACGTCATTGGTTTGTTTTAGAAGCAATCGTTTAATTACCCTACTTTGAATCTGTTAAAATTTCACCAAGTGTGACGCCGCTATTTCAACCTCATACTCTTGAAGCTTCGAAAGGACAAAAATGGTGTGGCTATAGAAAAAAATATTATTGAAAATTGCATGACTACGAGGGATGTCCCAAAAGTAAGGTACGTGAAGATATGCGTCAGGAAGTATGTAGGCAAATTTAATACAACTGTCACACAAAATGTCCACACCTTTAGTGTACTTTTTATGTAATTGCCATGCTGTGCGATGCATTTTTCCACCTTGAGAGGAAGTCAAATGTACTCTCCTTGAAAAAAATTGCTTAAAGACTTTTCATCCATGCTGATACTTGTCTAATAAGCGCGTCATGAGAATCAAACCTTTCCCTGACAATGATCGCTTGATGGGCCCAAACACATGAAATCTGAAGGGTTCAAATCAGGAATATGAGGGGGGGATGCTGTAGAATGTCTCGTCTATACTTTTAAAACCAGCCTTTAGTGTTCTTTGTTGTATGGGGTGTGGTATTGTTATGTTTGAAAACGATTCTTTTCCTCAATCGCCCGGGCCTCTTTCGCCGCATTGCCACGCGCAGTTTGTTTGTTTTACAGAGACTGATAGCATTAATTGTAGTCTCAGGCTGCAAGAATTCGACCAAAAGGATGTCCTTTGCATCCTAAACACACAGTTGCTATCAAGTTTTTGACTGAAAAATGCAATTTAAACGCTTTCGTGCAGAGGAGGATTGGTGTTTCCCAAAACCGTTTTTTTTTAAATCCTGACCGCTTAATCGTCCGTTTTGAAAGTCGCGACGCCAAAATGCGTAAATTGGTTCTCAAGTTATGGGTTTACATACTTTACTTCTGTGACAGTCCTCATATGATGTCCTATAAAGCATTACTCAGCAATAGAGAAAAGAGCATAGAACACGATTTATTGTTCTTACTTGTAGAACAATGCATCTTTATTTTTCTTCTTCGTCTCCCATTACAGCTGAAACTTTAGGTTTGAAGACTCCTCAGCTTTCATAGAGATATAGGGGTCTGCGTGTCTTTCAAGAAGTTATATTACAAATACAATACAGTCTCAGAAAATCT
This sequence comes from Elysia chlorotica, assembly GCA_003991915.1. Taxonomy (NCBI): domain Eukaryota; kingdom Metazoa; phylum Mollusca; class Gastropoda; family Plakobranchidae; genus Elysia; species Elysia chlorotica. The sequence continues at coordinate 268,052 of RQTK01000535.1, forward strand.
ATTTATCCACCTTTTAAGATGGAGAGAAACAGAACAGAAAGACTGGGAGAGAGATAGAGAGACAGATAGAGAGATAGAGAGAGCCAGAGAAAGGTGGGAGGGGGGAGAATCATTTAATTTATGTAAATAAATCAAGCTCTGGAACGACTATATTACAACACGAGGAGTATAAACCCACAAACCTATTATATTTCTTATTGCCCCTCCACAATCTTGATGTTATTAACTTGCTCCTTTACTTTATTCTGTCCTCACACCAATTCCCTTGCCCGGTGCGGTTCAGACCTGGAACCCTCGTGCACGGGCCTCCTCATCATGGCGAGCTGCCCTGTGGCCTCGGTCCTCAGCGAGATGGCGTCTGAAATGAAGCTGTTACACCTGCTCTTCAGCCCGGGCATTCTGCCTTGTCACATTCACTCAAGGTATAGTAGTATTAGTTGTCTGGGTCCTTCCATCTTGGAAGACAATGGGTAGCGCTCTATCATAATATAAGTCTTCTCTGGTCTGAGCCCCCTCGGAAGTTGTAAAGTGGATGCAACAATAAAAATTTAATAATGAGCCTTCAAAGGGTGTAATATTTGGTCAGCTTTATTAAACTTTGTAAAGCTTTCAGGAAAACCTTAAGACCCCGATATCATACAAAAATATGCATCAACTTCAGCAAGCGTCAATGATAATACAGAAATTATGTTTTATGATGAGTTGGATGAGGCGATTTTAATGCTAAAGCGGTAAGAGTAAACGATAATCTGATAGCTCATGGATTTGGCATCACAAACGAACGAGGAGAACAGTTAGTGGAATGGTATCAAACTAACAACCTTGTTATTGATAATTCTCAGTTTAAATACACAAGGGGTTATTTCGATGGATGGCTAAATAATCGAACAATTTATTTGGCTACAGATGACTTCCAGGGTTATGTTGGTACTTTTATTAAAATGTTAACTACGGCTGTCTAGATGGATTTAAACAGTTGGCTAAAGGTCACATGACACAAAGGGTGTAATCAATAAAAAAATGTCTTGAACTATTGAAGAATTCGGTTAGTGGAGATACGTTGCCAGAAATATTGGTCTAATTTCTCTCTCTCTATCTCTCTCCTCTCTCTCTCTCTCTCTCTCTCTCTCTCTCTCTCTCTCTCTCTCAAACACACACACTCTCTCTCTTTCTCTCTCCTTGCTGTCGGTTTTTTCAGCCTTTTTAATCTAGATATAAATGTATTTACTTATTAAGCATAGGCCCGTCTTCACCATAAGCGAAAACTCGCCTCCGCTGGTGAAGTCTGAACCTATTACATGGGTCTCCTGTCGTAGAGTAGTTCTTGATGCACCTTAAAATAGCGCGTCAGACATGCCAGTTAGAGACGCTACAGACGGTAACGCACTGAACCTTTGCGTCATAAATAAGATATTAAATCCAATTAGCAATTTCGGGAGCTCGAAGTGATTATGAGAGGCATTTCAGTGTCATTATAGACGTTCAAACATTTTTCCTCTTTTCATTGTGTTTCTTGTTTTGCTTGAAAGATCTAATTTTAAAAAATACCATTCAAGGGTGCATGCGCTGTGGTCCAAAGTTATTTCGATAGATTTACCGTGATATCCATTGATTTCAGCTATGTATGTTCTTAACGTCCTCAGGTATTTGGTCAACTTGGCGAGCAGTGAGGAGACGTTCATACAGCATATTCAGAACATTGTGCGATATGGACTTCGATGGAGGCAGGTGCTGCTGATTCATGATGATTTACTCCGTAAGATTGTCGCTTGTTCTATAATAGTTTTAAAAGACCACAATACGATACTGTTTGGTCGTGATAGAAAAAAGAAATAAGGCTACGACAATCTTAGAAAGAGAGCGTTCTAAACATCTATATTTTTTTTCGTATATAGCCTTCTTTTCTCACAATAAAGGGGTCATTGGAAATACTGTTTCACCTTGCGATAATCTTCGAGAGGAAAAAAAAAAGTTTAAGTTTTATTCAGTCCACATAATCATAAGTTGATACATCCAAGATGAGCAATGCTGGAGATCAAACAAATTAAACCTTCCCTAATAGTATATTTTATATTTTCTTTTCTTTTTTTTTGTCAAGTACACAAAAATGTACTTTTTTATGTAACGAGTAGCTGAAGATGACAGAAATAAAAATGTGTAGTCTTCCGCTGAAAAAAAAAAAAGGTTTTTCTGACAGCAGTCGAATTCGGAAGTTGGTGCTTAAGTTTTCTAGAATGACAAGGTTCACAGGGAAATTGTTCACTTATTTGTCTTTAAGTGCTATTAATGCCGAGATATTTTTTACTCTATTTGTTTAAATTTGTGTGAGTTTTGTGGTGGGTAGGGCTTGTTGGGTTGGCGTTATCATCACCCTCCTTAATGAAAGTTCATAATCTCTCCAACGTCTGCATTGTTTGATATAGTAATCAGTTGCAAATAATTATACATCACATCGGTTAAAATCACAACTGATGTTCACTATTTTTAGTGAATCTTTTATATTTTGCTCTTTTTATCATCTCAAAACAAACCAGACTGGAGAGCGAAGAATATGTTCAAGATAGCTTTGTCAAAAGCCTCGGTAAAGTTCAAAGTGTTGCGACTGGAAAACATTTCCATGGAGGCTGAACTGGCACCAGTAATCCCAATGATGGAGAAAGTGCATGGGACACTACTGTTCTTGCGAGCGTCGATTTTAAATTCCTTCATGGAGGTTGTGAGTAGATACTTTATTTGTTCAACTGTTGTCTATGGTTCTCTCTTCTTAACTAAGTATAAGCATATTCAATGTTAAATCATGGTTAATTGTATACAAAGATAGTCCCAATTCGTTTTATTACTTATTTTATTTTTTACTTAAGCACCCACATGTAATTGTAACTAGCTGATTTTGGAGGGGCGGGCGTTGTTGCTTTGCTTTTATAGAAAGATCATCATCATCTTCATCTTAAAAGTTTCTTTAATGATTATGAGTGTAACAGATTTGTGATGATGATGGTGATCTGTTAGACTCTGTTTGTCTAGGGGTATTAAAAATATACACAGCCAATCACACGACTCGTCCGTAGAAAATAAGTCCGAAGTCCGCAAGTAACAATTGCAAACTGTTTAATCCAACATAAGAGCTAGACTGTACAATATCAGTAGGTTGACTCGTTAATCATTCACTATAGACTCAATGTCGACTCACTATAAACTCTATGATGTTGACTCACTGTAGACTCAATGTTGTTGACTTACTAATTTAGATTCTTATTTATACAAAATCTCGTCGAATGATCCAGAAAAGGAATTACATAAATCATAAGAGAACATTCTCGGTACACGTCATTAGCAATTAGCAACCAATCAAAACAAAGGTAAACAAGGGGCGACGAGGTCATTACTATGCTAGAACTAAGTCGGAGATTCGAGAAGAATCTTGACCATACAAGTGTGGGCTGTGTTCAATAAACAAAACTAAATTCTTAGGCTTGAAATACAAACGTTATGCGACCAAACAAGATAATGTACATAGATGATAGATCTAGCCGATCCGCTACCCAAAAGTTACACACCAAAAAGGGTGAGGAAATGAATATATCAACGTATAGTACAATGCGTTACACCCTCCATTTAACCCAGGAGCATTCTAAAGAAGGTCCTCGCATTGTGATGGGTTGCCTCCAAGACCACATCGGGACCTACACCCCTAACCTCCCCCACTAACTTGGCAACTGCCCCCAGGTATAATGGTGAGTTCTTACCGACACTTGAAAAAGACCTATCCGCCCCTTTACGGATTAGATATGGAGGATCTGTCTCCAACAGTAATCTATCTCCCGGAACCTCCCGTACTCCCGCTTTCTGACACTCATTAAATTTACCCACTAACCCCCCGAAGCTAAAATAAGTATTTGGATATCCATCCAACCACCCCTTAACTACCTTTACCCCTCCCTGAAAAGCAATGAAGCTGAATCGCTTGTCCCGGAGCGAGAATGCTCCGGACCACCTTGTATGCGAATTTGTAGTCTTCATCTACTTGTTCTGCTACTTGTCCCCTGGGGCGTATGTGCAACACCACCGGTTTATTCGGTAGTGCGAGCCTTATGTATATGCAAACGCTCACAAACCTCCCTGAACAACCCACTCTCAAAATTCCTTCCCTGATCGATGAAGATTTCAAAAGGGTATCCTAATCTACTAAACATCTCCACCATAACCCTGGATGTTGTCAACGCCGTTTGATCTGGCAAGGCGTGACATTTCACCCATTTTGAAAATTGATCAACGACTATTAAGATATACTCATTTCCCCTAACAGTCTTTGGCAAAGGTCCTAAAAAATCTAGATGCACTCTTTCCATGGGTGAACCAGCATGGTAAGAATTCAATTCCCCACGTCCTTGACGAGTTCCCTTCTTATTTAAACCACACACCCCACAACTGGTTACGTAGTTTCGGACATCCTTGGACATCCCATACCAGAAGAAATATGTCTTAAGCCGTTCCCGCGTTCTAGTAATACCCTGATGACCTCAGGAGGGCATATCATGAGGTAGCTGGCACGAATTTCCTGGGTACCACTAGTTTACCTTGACCCTCAATAATAATGTGTCAACACATTCTCTCTTAATATAAAAATCGTTCTATTTAACCAGTAGAATTTTTTAACTGGGCTCGCCAAAGCCTTCTCAGCCTCATTCGGCTCTTTACTTTGAAGAAGCCAACCCCACAGAAGAGATAGATCCATCTCCTCTCTTTGTGCTAACATCATGAACCTGAATCTACTGTAGTAGAAATACTCCTGACCTGATGTGATGCCGATCCACTCAAAGGAATAACATCATCCACCTTGGTCAGAAACCTAAACCATTGTTTATGCGCCCTTGAACAATTCGCACCCCCCCCCCCCCCCCCCACGCAAACCGCCCACACTGTTTGTGNCCCCCTNCAAANNCCCCCCCCCCCCCCCCCCACCACAAGGTAATGCCGTCACGTTAGCCTCCCCTGAATAATTTCCGCAGAACGTCCTTATTTGTTTAGATGCAGCCGACCAGGACGGTGCGCAATTACCATATCGTATTGGCTGAGTTCCTCTAACCAACGAGCCAGCTGTCCTTGCGGTTGTTTAAAATTTAACAACCATACTAGATTAGCGTGGTCCGTCCTTATTGTTAACCGTCCAAGCAGATAAGATCGAAACTGTCTCGTAAACCGAACAATAGCCAATAATTTCTTTCTGGTTGTGCAGTATCGGCGTTGTTCTGCAGATAAAGCATAACTCCCATAAGCATCCAAGGCGTCCCCATCCGCTCCCCTAACAGAGTCAATTTCGGCGATAGCCTCATTGGCTAAAACATTTTTATGACGGGGCATACGAAAATTGCCCTATAAGTAAAGTATTCTATATACAATGAGGGTCAATAGGAGTAAACAGAAGTAGTGTGTATAACACCACGATCTATCACAGACCAAAGAATTAAATAATAATTAAATCCCCTTACCCTCAAGACTTGCTGTAGATAAGAGAAACTGATCCCGCAAAACAGGAAAAAAACAACAACTCGTAGACCGACACCAGTTGGGCTCACAGATCGGGTAGGAGTATTGTGAGTAACACTGAAAATTCAGAAAGGCTTAAAAAGGAGAAGAAGAAAGAACAAGAATCAGTACATTGCATAATTATATTAAAATGTTAATTTTAAATTCAACACACGCTATTTAATTAGAGACTTAGGTACAGTGAAGATCTAAAAATATTAATATTGTACTTTTTATATTTTGGTGATAGATAATAGATAATCCAGAAAGAATAATATAGATTAAAAGAAAGAAAAAAATGAATTTCAGAATAAATCTAGATCCAGATATAGTTAAAAATTGATCAAGACCAAACCTGCATTTCTAAGTAATAATTATTTAGACGTGATATGGAGAAGACCAAACCTAGATCTGAGATCCACTGGAAAACTAGACCCAGCAAAACCGTAATATAAATCTAGATCTAGTAATGGAATTGGGTCAAAGAAATCTATATCACCGAACTACTAAAATTGGAAATCTAGATCAAGCACGCTAACTACAATGTCACGACCTTGAAACTAGGTTGATGAACCAAACTCAAAGAAATGATTCAGTCTAAATCTAGATCGTGAAACTAAACTAAACTAAAAGAAGAAAGATAAATGAAAGGCTGGGAACAGAAATAAACTTCTGACACCAGTGTTGTAAATCAGATATACATATAATGATAATACAATAAGAAAATGGCTATGAGGGGTCTCAGTCCCGGAGATCCAAGGAGGACGAACCTTACCCTTACATCTACGAATCCTCAACTGACGAAAATCTCGACAGCCAATCCGAGGTTCGTGGCAGCGCCCCCTAGCGGGATCCGTTACTTGCCAGGATCACTCAGCCGGACCGAGCCAAAGCCCAATTCCACCACATGTGCAAACATTACAAACGTAATTTGGCAATCTTTGTCGTCCCAAGCCCACGCATCTCCCTTGAAACCATCGTAGACAAGAGTCGCATTGTATCATCAAGGCACCGTCATCCGGGCCATGACACACGTAAAACAAATATTCCCGACCCTGTCCTTTCCGGTCGAAATATAGTCTAATCCAAACGGGAAGGGAACTTCGTTCAGATTTGCATAATTTCAACCGGTCGTGATTAACTATGGAGATATGGGCCCGACTCATGGATTCCTCCAAATCCCTAACGTACTCGAAAGCACTGTTACCCATAACTGTCCCTTTATTTGATGTGGAATAAACCAATTCCAAAAGGGTTACTACCTCCCTTCCCAACATTAATTTATTAGTTGCAAAACCTGTAGTCCTGTTAACAAATGCTCTAAATGAAATGAACCGCTGTCTGCGGTAGGAAAATATCCCAATCCCTTTGAGGGCTAACAAAACATCGAACTGAGTCAAGCAAGGTTTGGTTGAAACGTTCCACTTGACCGTTCGATGAAGGGTGATAAGAAGCAGTGCGAGCTTTATGGATATGTAAAAGCTCACAAACATCCTTAAACAACCCACTCTCAAAATTTTTTCCCTGATCGGTGAAAACCTCAAACGGATACCCCAATCTGCTAAACACCTCTACCATAACTCTTGATGTTGTCAAGCCGTTTGATCTGGCAAAGCATGACATACCACCCATTTTGAAAATTGATCTACAATCATTAAAATAAATTGATTACCCCTAACAGTCTTTGGCAAGGGTCCTAAAAAATCTAAATGTACCCTTTCCATGGGTGAACCAGCATGCTTAGAATTCAATTCCCCTCGTTCCTGACAAGCTCCCTTTTTTATTCAAACCACATACCCCACAACTGGCTTTGACATCCCATACCAGAAAAAAAAATTTTTTAAGTCGTTCCCGCGATGACCTATGGAGGGAACATCATGAATCAGATGTAGAACTGACGGCACGAACTTCTTAGGAACTTTAGGAACTTGAATTTTCAATAAAAATTCAGAAAATCTTTTGAAAGAGAATAAGAATCAATATATTGTAGTAATAGATCTCGATAATCTAGATAGTATAATATAGACTTGAAAGAGAAGGGGGAAAAATTAAAAACGAATTTAAAAATAAATCTAGATCTAGATATAGTTAGAGATAGATCCATATCCACAGACCAAACCTGCACCTCTAAATAACTTAGAAGTGAAATGAAGTAGATAAAAATCTAGATCCCAGATCTACTGTAAACCTAGATCAAGCAAGCTAATAATGTAAATCTAGAAGTAAAATTAGGTCGATGAAATGTAGATCAACCATCTACTGAAAATCTAGATCAACTACGCCAGCCTCAATGTCACGACCTGAAAACAAGGTCGTTGAATCAAACACTAACGACTGACTAACTCTAAATTCTAGATCATGAAATAAGACTAAAACAATAAAGGTAAATGAAAAAACTATATAGGCTGGGAAGAGAAATAAACTTCTGACACCAGTGTCGTAAATAATGGATTGATAGATTAATATTAGGCTGATCAAATAGATCGGGTGGGTCTCAGTATCGAAGATCTAAGAAGGACGAACCTTTCTCTTGGACATACGACTCATCAATTGCCAAAAATCTAGGCAACCAATCCGAGGTTCGCGGCAGCGCCCCCTAGTGGGAACCGTTATTTGTCAGGATCACTCAGCCGGACCAAGCCAAAACCCAGTTTCACCACACTAACACAATAACTTAAACTAAACACTTACCCTCAAGGAAGACCTCAACTTGATTGGTAAAAATTCATAAACATGGCCAGGCACAGGAATGGAATTACACACATAAACTCCCGAAAGTCAGGGGACGGTCATCTGCTGCGACTTCAATCACTCACTCACTGACTAACTTAACGTCCCTTATCCACCTACCTGTTCACTTGATGGACGCACCAAAAGTCACAAACCCAAAAGGAATTCCCGATTATGCCAAACCACCACAGTAGATAAATTAGTCTAAGGCTGATCAAATAGATCGGATGGGTATCTGGATCGGAAATCCAAGAAGGACGAACCTTTTTCTTGGACATACGACTCATCAACTGCCAAAAATCTAGGCAACCAGTCCAAGGTTCACGGCAGCGCCCCTAAGATACTTAAAAGCTCGATTTAGAGATGGTGTATTATTTCTTGGTCTAGCTCCCGAATCTATAGGCTAGATTTAATCTACCTCTGTTTAGATCGAGATCTCTTCTCTAGATGTAGGTCTGATCTAGATTTAGTATACGAAGCTTTATGGAAAGACGGCTTTAGAGTTTAGACTTTAAATCATTAGACGCTCCACTTCCGACTTTCACTTTGGGTTTAGGCCTACCCATTATTTCTCGGACCGGAAATCATTCGCATGTGGATATTTTTTTCGCAGAGTAATGAACTAAACATTTTGCCTTTTATTTGCTAAAATCAACCGTTTCACCGAAAAATATTATTACCGTCGACAACATCGTACCAAATGACCCCATCCCAACATACAAAATTCCACGGTTCTAGATGGTGTAGTTTGCCCGTAATGCGTGGCAGGAAAATTGTCCACCGTCAATTATCAATAGATGCACAAGTTCACAAACCACTATCAAAATTTCTCCCTTGGTGGGTGAAAACCTCAAACGGATACCCCAATATACTAAATACCTCCATCATAACCCTTGATGTTGTCTAAGCCGTTTGGTATGGTGAGGCATGACATTCCATCCACTTAGAGAATTGACCAACAGCCGTTTAAATATGGATGCGTTATTAATCACCGTACTCGCGCATGCCAAAAGCTTACTTTTTTTGGGTGAATCGCGCATGCCCAAAGCCCTAGTTTCGGGTGCTAGGTAGCTAGATCTAGATCTATGCGCTGTTCTAGGAGACAGTTATGCAAGGTGTTATGGAACCCCCCCCCCCCCCCCCCCCCCCCCCCCACAAGTTTTCTAGTTGGTTTTCTAGACAAGGCATCAGCGTTAAGATCCAGCCGACCAGGACGGTGCGCAATTACCATATCGTATTGGCTAAGTGCCTCTAACCAACGAGCCAGTTGTCCTTGCGGTTGTTTAAAATTTAACAACCATACTAGACTAGCGTGGTCCGTCCTTATTGTTAACCGTCGTCCAAGCAGATAAGATCGAAACTGTCTCGTAAACCGAACAATAGCCAATAATTTCTTTCTGGTTATCGGCGTTGTTCTGCAGATAAAGCATAACTCCCATAAGCTATCACTTTCTCACGACCCCCTTGAATTTGACTTAGTTCCCTCGCTACCGCTACATCAGATGCGTCCGTGTCCAAAGTGAACGGATCTTCCTTTGTCGGTACTGAAAGCAGAGGTGGACTGAGCAACGCCCCCTTCAAAGCCATGAAAGCGGTCTCTTGCTCTGCCCCCGCTTACGATGTTCATCTTCATGTCTGTGTCTATCGTCCCGACCAGACCTACTAGAATAAAACCGACCCCGCTCAAGGGAGCTATCTCTGTCCCTCGCTTGGCGGAACCAATCCCAATCGTGACAACCCTGACTATTATTTCTATATTTAGGGAGCATCATGTCATCCCACATACCCGAAATGTCCGATTTATTTTGCACCACCTTATCCCGAAAGCATTTAGAGTAAATCGACATAATTAATGATATGCCAGACTCTTCCATGCACATCAGTCTTAAAAGGTTCACCCCAAAATTGTCATAACCCTTTGCTACATCAGCAAGGGAATCGATTTTAGATTGTGAAAATTGTGTATTCGATCTAAGCAAACCCCTTAACTTATTATTTGGAGCTTAGTGCTCCCCCATAATGCGGACGTCACCAGATCCTGCCTGGGAATCCATGCCTAAACCGCCATATCCCCTTAATATATCTTTATACCCTGATTCCGGATTATCATAACCCTTAACTGTATCCTTACTTTTTTTGGTTGACTCGCGCATGCCCAAAGCCCTAGTTTCGGGTGCTAGGTAGCTAGATCTAGATCTATGCGCTTTTCTAGGAGACAGTTATGCAAGGTGTTATGGAACCCCCCCCCCCAAAAAAAAAAAAAAAAAAAAAAAAAAAAAAAAAACAAAACAAAACAAAACAAAAAAAACCCCGTTCCCAGTCAAACAGAACAGATAACTTGTAGATCCATTTCAACGACATCGAACATATTTTAATCTCAAGATATTATGCTTTCCGTTACTTAATCGTTTTTTTTTTTTAAATATTAGTTTTAGCTATTGGAACCCTATTGAGCCTTAATATAAGACGGCCCGAGCTGGCGAAAGTGTTAGAGCGTCGGGACAATCTAGAGGTAGCAGGTTTATCGGACATGATTTACCTGTCGCATTTCTTCTCATACTGATTGTGCCGGTGCCAGTACAGTGTGATCAGCCGAGACATCAACGCCCTGTCTCTGTGTGCAATCACTTGAAATTGTCGGGCGTCAGTCACGGAACCTATCGCCGGATATGATATTCTTTGGAAATCTTTGACACGTACATTTGTTGAGAGTCTATCTCATACTGCACTAAGTTAATAATATAGTTCTATTCCTAGTAAAATGCTCACCTCTTACGCTTTAGCAAATTTTCATGATAGGCTATATCAAAAAGGTTTTCATAACTGCTGCAAAGGTTAATATAAACACTTCAAAAGCAGCTTGTTCAACTTATAATTTAAGCTCAGGTGTCGTTCACAAACCATGTGGACAGAATTTTACCATTTTTTGAATGTGAATGGTTGATCAAGTGATGAATTGCTGTTGTTTGGGGCAGTTGTAAGTATAACTGTAGAAGCTGCATGACTAAATTAAATGTCAGGTGAAGGCGTTAGTGGTGATTTAGATCTAGATCTAATCCGTGTAGGTCTATCTTCTTATGTGGTGGTGTATCAGATCTGAAGCTGGGTCTACATTGTGGAGATCTAGATCTGTATCTGTCTTCACTTTGTCGTAGATCTAGATCTAGATTTCGATCACTATCAGTAGGCCAATATATGGATGGTTCATCAAGTAGTGATGTTTGTGATTGTGTGGATGAGGGGATTTGATTTGGATTGAGTGTTGCTGCTAATTATCTGGATGGTGTTAAACGACGTCTCTTTTTATCACCTGCCATCGTAATTGTTCTAGATTTTCCACAATTAAATTTGGTTCATGATACAGTTGAGTCATGCTTCTTGGTCAAATAATTCAGATTTAGATATCTAGATTCTAGATTATGCGCGAGTCTGTTGTCTTTGTTTTTAAGTGACTTGGTAAGCCTGTAGTGAGAAAATTTGTACAATTACCGCTCTCAAGTGCAAAAGCGCACACAGTTCTCTCCCCCCCCCCCCCAACCCTTCCCCCAAGCGCATCTAGAAGGTAACCTTTGCAGCAGGCACACTTTACCTAGTTAGTCAAATGGGATGGAGCACCAACTAAGGATTAGGTCCCTGGAAGCAGAGTTGATATCCATGAATCAACCTAAAAAATGAAAAAACGAAACAAACAAGAAACTGTTGAAGTGCTTATTTCATTATTCATAATTAAAATTAAATTGGTTTTGCAATATTTGAGGACTATGAAAAAGTCAAATGAAAAGGAAAGTAGTAGAAAGAACAAAACAAAACACAAAGAGTGGGCAAGAAAACGTGGGATCCAATCGTTATCAGGTCTTGAAAACAGTTATCCCGACTGCAACGACAGGACACAATTGCAATCTCGGCTGAAGTATGGTCTGGGAGAAGAAAAACACAAAGGAAAAAAAAAGAGTTTATAATCTGATAAAAGAAAGAAATTTTTAGCACAGTAGAAATCGATGTGGCATTATCTTTATTATCTAATGATATCTACAAATGTAGTTATCGTTCTCTTGCCCAGCATCCCTAATGCACTTATCATGAAATGTTCTGGTACATAAAATACATATAGTCCAGTCATTGTATCCTGCAGCACTTGCCTTAAATTTCCCACCTTCAGTTTTTCAACAAATGTAGCACATGTCTTCATTAACAAGCAAAGGCCTAGCTTTATGAGATTTTATGGCCTTAGTTTTAACTTTAGCGGGTCTGCCCCTGTACCTGATCTTGGGCAAAAGAACCTTAAGAGATTGGGCTTCTAAGAAAGAAACAGACTCCAGCAACCCACTTCTCGCCCCTCTCCTTTGACTGATAAACTGAAGTAGAAGGAGACAGCAATGTAACATCAACATCAGATACCTGGGGAACATCCCCGCCGGTTACAACGGGAACATCAACACCAGATACACATGAACTATCAACATCAGATGCCAGGGAAACCTCAGGGACTTCCACACAATCAACTTTAACATCAGATGCCAGGGGAACCTCAGGGACTTCCACACAATCAACTTTAACATCAGATGCCAGGGAAACCTCAGGGACTTCCACACAATCAACTTTAACATCAGATGCCAGGGAACTTCAGGGACTTCCACACAATCAACTTTAACATCAGATGCCAGGGAAACCTCAGGGACTTCCACACAATCAACTTTAACATCAGATGCCTGGGGAACTTCAGGGACTTTCACATAATCAACCTCAACCTCAGATACCCGACTAACCTCAGAACCAGAAGCAAGAGGTACTTCATCCAGACTGCGTGCACTGATCTCAACATCACACCCTCTCTCCCACAAAGACGAGACTTCCTGAATGACATTGAGTCGCCTTTGAAATTGTTTCCTATCACAACTTTGCGGTAGTGTCTCCTTTCTGCAGGAACAGCCTCTTGGGCCACAGCTGAGCTGACCTGCTCCTGTCAAATGCCTGAATAACTCCTACTCTTGAGCCACCTGTTATCTGCAGAATTGAGAGCAGTTGACATATCATGCTTACTACATGCCATCAGGTGAACACAAGGCAAAGTCTGCTGTAGATAAAACGGACAATGAGATGCAGTCTGCTGTAGATAAAACGGACAATGAGATGCAGCAACACCGTTGTTGTCAGTAACTTTAAACCTGCCCCCATCCTTCTCTGTAACCAGATATACTCCATACACATCCTGAACTAAAAATTTAAGGGTAATGAACGATTCTTTTTGCGCTGTAATGCTTATACGATCAGCTAAAAGTAGTTGCTGTGCTATCATGCTGTCTGTTTTTGTTATATCTTCTACGCTAGAAATCTCGGCCGTTCTATATTCCTTCTGGATTGTTTTAGAAATAAGGTTGTTGTAAAGTTCTGGTTGTATTCTATAATAGTTATTCGTTTTGTCTGCCGGGACGTTTTGTCTGCGTTTTCTGTATTTCTCCTTCACCTACAAATCCAGCAAATGCCTGTAGTACATGTTGGTCAAAAAAATGTTGGAAGAATATAAACTCAATCAATTAATCAGGGCAGACATTTCTTAATCCAGCTTGCCCAGTCTTCTTCAACCCTCAGAAATTCTTGTCTAATACGACAATGTACCTAGGTGGCAGTTGACTTAATCTACCCTATAAAATATTTCACTATTGTATACATTTTTATATTCTCCAGTGTTATCACACAAAATAGTACCCCCCAAGAAACTTATATTGATTGATCTGCCAACTTTTTAACACTAAAAATCTGTACACTTTTGCAAAAATTGGTATAACTGCATATCTTTACTAAAAACCACAACTAATTACCACCCAGGAGAACCACCAGAGTCAGTGAGACCCATCATCTGGCCCTGATTAGATCTTTACACTCAGCTAGTCTATCAATATTCTAGACCCAGGTTTCACAACCCTAGGAACTCCAACTCCAAAAGGGGAAATTTAGGAATATTATAATGAAAAGGCTATACTCAAATATATACGCTTGAGATGCTAAATAGTTACATTTTTAAAAGAAATAGCAAGTCTTGCTAACAGATATTTGCCGATAAAAATTACATGTACATTTTGTGTGTGCAGTAGAGTTTGTTTAACCTCACCTACCGTCTAACATCAGCACTATGTGGGGTATACTGTGGACAGATCCCAAGACTAAAGTCTAACAAATCTATGTGCTGCCACAGAGACAGTGTTGGGATACAGTGACTGATGTCTCAGCCAGAATGGATGCAGCTAACAATATCATTGAATGTGATTGTGAATAGTATTTCAAACCCTTTCAAAAAGAATTCAATCTGTCATTTGAAAAGAAAAACACAGAAACAGAGATGTAACATTTTTGTCAGGTGTATAGGCAATTTAAGTTCTACTTAAGAATCATAGTTTCAAACCATCAAGTGGTGAAGTTTTTTGAGTTCTATTTTATGATTTGCTTTGTCACGGAATCGACCGTCCTTTCCGTTCGCATGTTGTGACATCACCAGACATGAGCTCTTTAATTCTGTCAATATTGTCTATGTTGATTCCAATTTCTTCACCTATTACAATTCTCTTCCGTTCACAATCTTGTAAACAAAAACGGCCCCTAGTGCTCATTTTGCATATCATTGCTGATAGAGGCGGGAATAGTTGGCTTGTGCTGTAGGTTTTTCCAGAGTTGGAGGCTCCTTGCAAGAATAGTCCTATCTTTTTGTATACTCTTCCTTGCAATCTAGAAATAAGAAATCAAGCCATATGATGGGCATTTATATTCTGCTTTCTCAGTCTCTGCACCAAGAATTGAATAACACTAATGTTTGTTCTGGTGTCAAGGTATGTTGCAGATTCACTGGTGAAGATTTTATTGCATTCATCAAATCAATTGACTGATCAGCTGGAGATACATCATCTCTTGTTTATGACTACAATTTATCTGCCCGAGGATCCAGATAACCGTTACAGATGTCATCATATGCAGCAGTACCACGTACCTCACCCACCAAGTTGAAAAATGTAGCGCAGTGTGGATATTGCAACATACATGTAGTTGCTTTTAATTGATCCAGCATTGTTAAGTTTTTAGACCTCTTCTTTGGAGGTTGGTTCACGTTTTCCAACTCTTCATTCTCATTGTGGACATCTTCATGGGCCTTCCACGTTCGATCAAATTCTTCTGTTGAGAAAAATCTTGCTCCAAGTCCAACAAAAAAGAAAGGCTGAGATGACACTTTTTCAGACTGTCCCGCCAGTTTACTTCGCGTGAACAGGAAGCAGGATCCGAAAGAGGCGTGGTTGTTGTTGCGCGAGACCCTCTCATCCTATCATCCCACTTCTGACACCAGTGTAGTGAATTCTAGGTGGATAAGTAAGGTAGAGGCTGATCAGATAGAGCTAATGGAATTCTGCATCGGATATCCAAGAAGGACGCATCTTATTCATGGAAAGACGAAACATCAACTGCTAAATCTACGCACAATCAAAACTATTGGCCACTCCCATTAGTGGCCAGAACCCCTCTGCCAAGTCAGACCAAAACCCAATTCCACCACAATCTGAAGCTGGTGAGGACTCAACACAATGTGTATCTTGAACGCTTAATCGTCCTTTTTGAAATTCGTGACACCAAAATGTCATTTCTTCCAGGCTAATAACATCCTTTCCACAAATTCTTACCAACTTTACATAAATTTCAGAATGAATTTTGCCTTTTTTATTCTAAAATCGAATGACCCTACGGATTTTATCATTTGACCACTGAAAATGAAGGTTGCCATGGTGACTGAATCCGTTCACAATGGTGTTAAAACTTAACATTTGGTGCGCGATGAAAACATGTTGGATTTCCGTTTACAGATTTAAAATTCGTAAAGTGGTTCAAAAGTTATTGGTTTACTTAAATGACTAAATAAAATGTATCACACGCCAAAAAGAAATAATAATATATTAATACATAATACTTAAGTGTAATCTAAGTAAACAAGTAACAAACAAGCTTTTTCGGAGACTTATATTTCGATTAATCAGAAAATTTAAAATAAAACTTTTCGAAGGCACACAGTCATCCTACTTTCACCTCCTGTGAAAGCCACATGCGTGATGACATTTTTGGTCTATCTAAAATGAACTATTGTGGAGACAAATCGTCACCATAATCGGTATTTATCTATACCGTTTTTGCTTTTACCTATTTACACTCTGATTCGGAGGAGTTACAATGATTTTCTTTTATCGTTTTTTTTTTGTTCCTCACTTTTTCTTTTTTTCTGTTAATTTTATTTCTGTCTCCCCTGTCAGCCACCTTTTTTCTTTCTCTTTTCCCTCTCAGAGAGCTTAAACATTGTTTTCCTTCTGTTTTTGACTTTTCTCTCCTCCATTTCCTTTTTTCTTTTCTTTCTTCATCTTCTTTTTTGTTCTTTCATTCTTCAAGCTCTCAAAGAATTGACTACCCCTAGGAAAATTGGAATGTGTTACCTTTTTTCTTGTTAGTTTACCTCGTTAAATCAGTGGTTGAGCCAATGGATCGCTTGTTACAGATGTAGCGCGCGGTGATCGCTTACCGATTACAGCCATAGAGCTGGCATCATCGTGGTACTACTGTCATTTCGTGATCAAGGGTCGCGGTCTCTGATGTTATAGCCTTCCTGCATCCTTGACATGAACAGTAGCAGCACTTCCTATCCCCCTTGCGACGAAATCCTTAGCAATTTGTACTTGTAGAGAGGATCTCCAGCAGACGTTGAAGGGGATGCCTGATTACTTAAGCTCCCATATTGTTGGGCTGCAGTTGTATCTGGAGGTGTTGCAGCAATAGCAGTAGGAGTCACAACTGTCACGTTTGTCAGCCACACAGCTGGTGGTGGTGCTCCACTGATTGATTTCTGCAGTGGACATTTCTCCTTGAGGCAATAATGTTCGATTTGTTTATTGCAGTATTATAATAGTCTAATGGAAACATACCAAAATATTTGAATTCCTTGAAGACATCATTTTTGTTTGCTGTTGGGGCTTCGTAAGCTGTTTTGAAAGTGACTGCAAATTATCGTTCAAAGGTGATGTGGCTCTCGGCCTGCTGGGGCACAGCCTCTTTCCAATGTTATTGGCTTTCATTACAGAGAAAAAGGTGACGTTAAGGGGTTGGAGAGTGAGGAGCGCGTGTAAACAGGAAACCAGTAGTATCCCGTTCTCCCTGCATTTTGTTACAGCTCTTAGACTTAGATATGAGACATGACCGTTAATGGCAAGAAGGAAGGGCTTCTTTATGCGGGCTGTTTGTGGCACGAACCATTAAAAAAAAAAGCTCTGTGGTGGTCTAGCCCCGCGCTCTACTTTCAGGCGCTCAAGTTTGGCGTTTTGATCGCATAATTCAACCATGGTGCACTTGTTTTGTTTAAACCTGGCATAGCCGCTGAAAATTAAAAAAAAAAAAGAGAGTAAATCAACTACAATAACGTCATCCAGGTATTTAGAGAGACCCATACTTTAAAAAAAAAGTTTGGACTTGCTGAAAGGAATGGGTGTTATAGCTAAATCTAAGACCCTGTAAAGTATTATTTTTGTTCAATAAAGTGCAAAAAAAAAAAAAAAAAATTACCGCAACGAGAAAATCACTATCCTAAAACCCTGCCATAACATATTACGGTATACTGGATGCATATAACACACAATACTACTCAGCGTGTTGCTAACAGAGAAGATACTGTATCTAGCTGACTTTTTGTCTACATCACCGATGACAAAAAAAAAGGGCGCGACCCTCTATTTTTAGGGCTGAGACTCTTCCTCCTTTAGGTTAAAATCCTCCTTTTTTAAATACCAAATTTCACTTATGTGGCCCAGTTTCCTCCTTTTTTTTCATCTTTATGGCAACAATTTTTATGTCATGGTGATATAAATTTCAGTGCTTACATGTAAAGTGGCTCTGACCTCTGAAAGTAAGAATGAAGATAGTGAAATTTATCCACCTGTCTTTTCAATAAATAAAACGCCACAGATTTAATCGTTTTAGAAAAAAACATGTGCCAGTCCCACACTCACAGCATCAGAATCGACAAGTGGCGCGATTTTCATGAAAATCTGTAATGGGGTAATTATCTTTGTTTAAAAAAATACCCTGAACATTTTCAGGAGCTGCACGTTTGAGTTTTGATTGTCTCTGTTTTAATTAGTATTGAACGTAGTGGCTGTCTTGAGCTTGGCTTTCTTCTTTTGGCTGTGTCCCACAGCACACGCTGGTTCCGTCGAATTCTTATCCATGGCGCTGTGGTTTTTAAACATTGTTAGCGAATTCATCCACTTGATGGCATCTTACATACCATTCTCTTAAAGGGAGGAAAATGTGACATATTTTCGCATTTAAAACTTATATAGATCTATAACGTTTTGATGCTATATATCGAATACAAACTTGAACTCGAACTTCGTTACTCATAGCGCACGATGATATAGTCTGTGGCTTTGCAAATCTGTTTTAGTTTTTCCCTGTTCACGGATTTCTTCTCTTTTTGTAGATTTATGCAAATTTTATTACTGATCCAAGAAATGTTGGTTTCATCATTGGGCCATGGATGAACATTGCCTCGTCCTGTTTTTCAGCCACTCCCGTTTTCCCGTTTCCCCTCTACCACTCTTTTGTGATTCAATTGGTATTATGCATTTAACTTTTTGTTCCCCCTCCCAACGACCCTTTAGTTTAGCTGTAGGATTGCACTGGACTGTATGGACCAACTGTAAACTGTTCTTATACTTGTGCCACATTGGTCTCGCTCTATTCGCAAGTCTCCAACCCTATCAATCACTCACTCACTTGCATAGATTGAGTATGAAAACATCTTCTAAAAATGAGCTTATTATCCATGAACTTGATTAAGATATACGTGTGATACTGCACAGACCAATTTTACTCTTGAACCATTTGATGGACTCTCACCTGAAATATCTGAAGAATAAATGTCAAAAAGCACTTAATCTCATTAAAACTTTATCCGGGACAGAGTGGGAAGCAGAGAGTCCATCATCTACCTCTACCGCTCTCTGATACCATCTAAACTCCACTGTGGTGGCCTAGTGTATGGCTCTGCCAGACCGTCATATAGTAAAATGCTAGACACTATACACCACCAAGGACTGCGTCTCAGCGTCGGGGCATTTCGTAGCACACCGGTAGAAAGCCTTTACGTAGCTGCAGACGAACCATCCTTGTCAGAAATAAGAGACAAACTATCCTCACAATATGCAGTCAATCTAAAAACTCATCCTGACAATCCTGCTTTTCACCCTGTTTTCCCAAAACAAACTCACTCACTCACCCACCCAACTTATGTAGAAAAATTCCAATCTTCACCGAACGCGATTCCACCTTTTGAAATTCGGGTTCAGCAGCTCCTTCTTGAAATCAACTTAGACATTAACTCTATTCAAGAAGTCCCTCCCTGGACGCTGGAAAAGCATTCTTGACCTGCCAGCTCTCCAGAAGGATAAAACTCCTTCAGAAGTATATAGAGAAAAGTTTGAACAAATCTTTGAAAATCATTCTGATCACTATCTACTTTTCACTGACGGGTCTAAAGATGAGACCTGTGTCGGAGCTGCCTGCCAGTCATCCTCAGCAGATAAATGCTGCGGGGTGAATGCGAAGGCGTCCATATTTACCGCGGAGGCAATGGCCCCGTGCATGGCACTAGACACTGTCTCCACCTTAAGAAAAGACACATTTTTAATCCCCTCTGACTCGCTCTCTCTGGTGAAAGTGGTGGGGAAGGCAAACTCCAAAAATCCTAAAATTCTCAAAATACTAGAAAAAAAATTCACGAAATACAGACGAATGGTAAGAAAATTGTTCTTTGCTGGATTCCCAGCCATGTTGGAATCGAAGGAAATGAAATGGCTGATGAGCTCGCCAAAATGGGGCTCGAACTTGAACCTACTCAGTTGCAAATACCAGCATCCGATGCTAAGCCAATTATACACGCGTTTATAAGAGAAAACTGGAAGGCGCGACGGAACAATTATGACAACCAACAAATTACACTGTGTCCAACCACATCTAGGTCACTGGGCAGTAATTTCTCAGGCAAGACGACGAGACCAGGTGGTACTCGAACGAGTCCGACTTGGACATTCTCATTAGTCACATTCTGGTTGATTGTTCAGTTTTCGGGAAAGAAATTTGTACCTGGCCTCCAAGCCACTAGAGAGCATATTTACTTATGTTAGTCCTCAGCGCCTACTGAGGTACCTCAAGGACATTGATGTATATAATAATATTTAAATGCGATAATCCTACACATGGATCTTTTAAACTACTGTATATACCACCCTTCACCTTTAACCAAACTTTTAACGCACAATTTTTATATTTTCACTATTCAGAGAGCTAAAGGAGTCACCATTGCTACTAGTGTAATGCATCAACTGGCTAAGGACATAATGGGCACAACATAGTCGTTACCGTGCTGACGTGCCGTAAAACAAACTCACTCACTCACTCACTCCTGTATTTATCTTTACACGAAGTCCTACAATATGTACACCCCATTCTCAATTAAGTACAAACGGGGTGTCAGTGAGAGAGAGAGAGAGAGAGAGAGAGAGAGAGAGAGAGAGAGAGAGAGAGAGAGAGAGAGAGAGAGAGACAGACAGACAGACAGACAGACAGACAGACAGACAGACAGACAGACAGACAGACAGACAGACAGACGCATAGTTATCACCTTTGGAAAGAGCTTTTAGTCATCACCGGAGGAAAAATAACCTGTGGAGGAAGATATTAGTTATCACCAAATGAAAAAAAACTTTGCACTGACATGTTTATAACACTTCTTTGTAGACCAGATTTCTTGTTATCGATGACTGCGGTGAGCACAGGTAAGCAATGTTGTCTCGCTTTCCGCTTCTGGACAGCGCAGCATAAAGCATCCCAAGGGAGAAGACTGGCTGTTGCAGATCTAGTCCGATAGAATGCAAAGTTTGTCCCTGTGCCTTATTGAGTATGGCAAAACACCCCTTTAACTTTCGGATTTGAATGGGAATGTTGTGTCTGATGGCTGGAGCGGTATCCTAGGCACGAAATGAATCTCACCTATGTGTACCACGACAGCTATTTCCACTTCTACTGTATTTCTGTTGCCAGAACGTATGATGCATCTTGTTCCATTCATCAGTTCTGGAGGCTTTATGGATCTAAGCAGCATCACCGGCATTCCAGCTTTCAATGATAGAATATGTTGTGGGAGTCATGAGATCTCAATGGAGTTTAAAAATTCAGCAGGAAATTTAACAGACTGTTCCTCATCCACCATTGAATTTATAGAAGTGTATGGACTTAAGGGTTAGGAATTCTGACCATCACGCTGCATTAGCCAGTCTCTATTAACACATTTTGTGTCTAAACTTGGATATATTGTGATAACAAAGTGGTTTTAAGTCAGCACACTGTTTTCCAAAATGATGAATGGATAACATGTAGTCAGGGGCAGTTCTATTGTTTTGCTGAAGACCATTTTCCAACGCACAGTAGATCTTCTGAGCCAAACCCTCATATTTGTTGTCAGTTGGATGTCACAGAAGGCCACAAATAAGAGGATTTAAGACACGGATCGACGATAGTTGTTCGAGTTCCATGTGGGACGACAGGGAGGATTTGTCGGAAGTCACCACACATTCACAAAAGTCCACCCATTATATCGTTTGTAGATCTAATGTCACGTAATGTGTTGTCAATGGCCTCAATCACTTTTCTACGAAGCAAAGTTACTTCATCAGTTATCAAAAGTGTAGCCTCCTGCAGCAGTTGTGATAGGGCAGTCCCTTTCTTTATTGAATATGTTACAGAGTCACTGCTATTGATGTTTATGGGCACCTTAAATGTGCTGTGAACCGCCCGTCCTACTGGTAGACGTGCAGCTGCCAAGCCAGTACTTGCAGTGACAATAGCAATGTGCTGCTTTGCTCTTTGACATGCTAAGAGTCTCTATCAAAAATGTCTTTCCACAACCATCAGGTGCACCCAGAAAGATCAATCCACCTACTTTTTCCTTTATTTTGCCTTCAATGGCACGAACCATATTTATCTGTTCTGTTGTTAACGTATTCCTTTTTCCATTGGCAATTTCATGTTGATGTTCAATGTTGTGGCATTCTTCTCTTGTGTCACTAACTCACTCTCACTCTGTACTCCTAACGAAATTTTTCCTCCACAACATTTGTAGGCACAGGTAAACCATAAAATTGCAGATCTGATCCATCTATTGCATGCAAAGTGTTTCTGATACGAAACTCGACTACGGCAGCGTAGTGTATGGCTCTGCCAGATCATATTATATAAAAATGCTAGTGCAAGAACGCTAGGTGCAACATAAACTTTGATAATATACAAGATGTGAGAACAATCTAGATTCACTTCAAACATATATTGTTGATGATAGATCTAGTAGAAGAGAGGCGTTCGTGAGGAAAGCCGTTGGGAAAATCGTGCAGTTTGTGTTGCTCTTATACTGATCTTAGGCCCAGTCTCGTCGTCAGTCTTAGCAGTTAAAGTTTCCAGTTGGAATTGTCAGTTTGTCAGTGCGGTCGATAATTAAGTCGCTGACACTGGCACTACTGTGTCGGATGTAACAGTGCGTAATCTGGTTGTGGAGCTAAAACCAGCTCAGGTGGGTTGTCCACGTAGTGCGGTGGGCAGTTTTGTGCGACAGGCACAGGGTCGGAATGGTCCACGTGAGCTGTCTTTAGACGGTCTGTGGAAATCACCTCTTGGCGGTCTCCGATCATGACGCGGAATGTTTTATCACCAGAAGCTAGGACGCGATAAGGGCCATCATATGGTTGTTGAAGTGGTCCTCGGTGACCATTACGTCGGATTCACCAATGTAATAACGCTAGGTACAACATAAACGTTGTTAATATACAAGATGTGAGAACAACGTAGATTCAATTCAAACATTTATTGTTGATGATAGATCTAGTAGAAGAGAGGCGTTCGTGAGAAAAGCCGTTGGGAAAATCGTGCAGTTTGTGTTGTTCTTATACTAATCTTAGGCCCAGTCTCGTCGTCGGTCTTAGCAGTTAAAGTTTCCAGTTGGAATTGTCAGTCTGTCAGTGCTACAATAGACACTATACACCACCAAGGACTGCGTCTCAGCCTTGGAGCCTTTTGTACTACGCGGGTAGAAAGCCTTCATGTAGCTGCAGACAAACCATCCTTGTCAAAAAGAAGAGATCTATTCTTGCAATATGCCGTCAATCTAAAATCTCATCTTGACAATCCTACTTTTCACCCTGTTTTCCACCCAATTTATGTAGAAAAATTCCAATCTTCACCAAACGCGATTCCACCCTTTGGAAATCGACTAGACACTAACTCTATTCAAGAAGACAAATTTTCGGAAATCCCTCCCTGGACGCTGGAAAAACCAGGAAGCATTCTTGACCTGGCAGCTCTCCATAAGGACAAAACCCCTCCAGAAGTATATAGAGAAAAGTTTGAACAAATCATAGAAAATCATTCCGATCACTATCTTTCACTGACGGGTCTAAAGATGAGACCTGTGTCGGAGCTGCTTGCCACTCATCCCCAGCAGATAAATGTTGCGGGGTGAGTACGAAGGCGTCAATATTTAATGCGGGTGAAAGCGGTGGGGGAGGAAAACTCCAAAAATCCTAAAATTGTATTTGGAATCCGTGTTCAGCAACTCCTTCATGAAATCGACTTAGATAAAAACTCTATAGAAGAAGACAAATTTTCGGAAATCCCTCCCTGGACGCTGGAAATACCAGGAAGCATTCTTGACCTGGCAGCTCTCCATAAGGACAAAACCCCTCCAGAAGTATATAGAGAAAAGTTTGAAAAAATCATAGAAAATCATTCCGATCACTATCTTTCACTGACGGGTCTAATTAAGATGAGACCTGTGTCGGAGCTGCTTGCCACTCATCCCCAGCAGATAAATGTTGCGGGGTGAGTACAAAGGGTCCATATTTACTGCGGAGGCAGTGGCCCTGTGCATGGCACTCGACACTGTCTCCACCTTAAGAAAAGACACATTTTTAATCCTCTCTGACTCGCTCTCTCTGGTGAAAGCGGTGGGGGAGGAAAACTCCAAAAATCCTAAAATTGTTAAAATACTAGAACAAATTTACGAAATACAGAAAAATGGTAAGAAAATTGTTCTCTGCTGGATTCCCAGCCATGTCGGAATCGAAGGAAATGAAATGGCTGATGGGCTCGCCAAAATCGGGCTCGAACTTAAACCTACTCAGATGCAAATACCAGAATCCGATGTTAAGCCAATTATACACACGTTTATAGGAGAAAACTGGAAAGTGCGATGGAACAATATGACAACCAACAAATTAATTACACTGTGTCCAACCACATTGAGGTCATTGGGCAGGAATTTCTCAGGCAAGACGACGAGACCAGGTGGTACTCGATCAAGTCCGACCTCGACATTCTCATATTACTCACGCCTTTCTATTGAGAGGTGAAGAGTCTCCACTATGTCAAACCTGCAACTGTCAGTTGTCCATTAGTCACATTCTGGTTGATTGTCCGGTTTTTTACCGGGAAAGAAATTTGTACCTGGCTTCCAAGCCACTAGAGAGCATTACTTATGTTAGTCCTCAGCGCCTACTTAGGTACCTGAAGGACACTGGTTTATACAATAAAATTTAATTGTGATAATCATACACATGGATCTTTTAACTACTGTAAATACTCTTCACTTTTAACCAGCATCCGATGCTAAGCCAATCATACACACTTTTATAAGAGAAAGCTGGATGGAAGGCGCGATGGAACAATATGACAACCAACAAATTAATTACACTGTCCAACCACACGGCGGTCACTGGGCAGGAATTTCTCAGGCAAGACAACGAGACCAGGTGGTAATCGATCGAGTCCGACTTGGACATTCTCATCTTACTCACGCCTTTCTATTGAAAGGTGAAGAGCCTCCACTGTGTCAAACCTGCCACTGTCAAGTTTTTTTTACCGGGAAAGAAATGTGTACCGAGCTTCCAAGCCACTACAGAGCATATTTTCTTAGGTTAGTCCTCAGCGCATACTTAAGCACCTGAAGGGCATTGGTGTATATAATAAAATTTAACTGTGATAGTCCTACACATATATCTTTTAAACTACCGGTACTATACATACCCTTCACTTATAACCAAACTGTTCATGCACAATTGTTATGTTTTTACTACTCAGAAAGATAAAGGAGTCACCGTTACTACTAGTATAATGCAACTAGCTGTGTACCCGTTCAATGAACAGGGAGGGAGGGAGGTTTTAATTAAAAGTTGCATATCACCTAAGGAAAAAGAATCAATTATCACCTGAGAAAAAAGAATATTAGTTATTACATTAGAGCAACGAATTAACTATCATCTGGAATGAAGAGTATGTGTGTGAAGAATAAGTTGTCATCTGTAAAGAAATAGTAACAAAAAAAAACTTTAGCCCGCAATAAATGGACTTTACTAACCTTATAGAACTTCTGTATAGACCACATTTCTAGCCAGTCCTAGAGATGATAAAGTGGTGATGGAATCTTCCTTTCCTGTTCTAGACAGAGCCACATACAACATACCATGTGCAAAAATTGGCTGTCGAAGATCTAATCCGATGACTTTTAGTGTCTGGCCCTGGGCCTTATTTATTGTCATGGCAAAGCAGGGTCGTAAGGGAAACTGTTTCCTTTCAAACTGGAAGGGGAACATGGTGTCTGAGGGCCTTAAGGGTATTCTTGGTATTGAATGATGCTGCCCTGAATAAATCCCTGCGGCAATTACTACTTCAACAAAATGTCTGTTACAATTGTGGATGATACACCTTGTGCCATTCATGAGCTCCGGTGGCTTTATTGACCTAAGTAGCATCACTGGCATGCCACACTTAAGATCTAAGACATGTGGTGGTAACCCTGACACCTCTATTGAATTGAGAAATTCTACAGGAAATTGTACAGCCTGCTCCTCATCTACTACTGAATTGATTGCAGTGTATGTGTGTGTTTGTGTGGGTAGTTTTTCAGCTAAGAGTTTATTGATTTGACTGACACTGTCATTATGAGGTGCAAGAATAGCTCTTTGCATTAGCCAGGTATGATTCTCATAATTGCTATGAATTTGAGGGTAA
>RQTK01000535.1:301149-325314 GCA_003991915.1 Elysia chlorotica
GAGGAGGAGGAGGAGGAGGAGGAGGAGGCGGAGGAGGAGGAGGAGCAGAAGGAGAAGGCGGGGGAGGAGTTTTAAAATAATATAATTTTTGTCATCAACGTTAACTTTTGTCAAGTTATTTTTCTTCACAACATCATTTCTTCTTACCTCATCTTTCTAATTATAATTATCGACGACAGTCAAATATTAGTATATGGCGGGAAACACTCAGGTACTTTGAAGGTTTCCTTTTCAGGACCAAATTTGATCAATTTTAAATTTGAATGAAGTATGACATATTTGGTATCATAATTTAGCTTAACCTTTCAGGAATATGAAAATGATATTTTTATGAGCAGCAGACCCTTAGTTTCCGTGGAAAAGGACAACTTAGAGAGGTTACTGCGATTTTCGGAGAAAATTTTTAAGTGAACATTTATTAATGGTTTACACTGTACGTTACACTTTAAACCACTCCTTACTGTAATCACATACATGTAGTTATTTGACACCTAAACACCATGTAAGAGGTTATTCTTGAAAATGAAAACTATTTTCATATTATATATTGAATTTGATCATACAAAAATATCATGCCCAAATTAAACTTTGAGAGTGCCTGCATTAAAAATTAAAAATTGGTAATGTGAAATTGAACAGTATTCACTTAAGTCTGTTTATTACCATATTTGAGAATTAATTTAACAGATGGTGGCCTTTACCCCCAAAGTTCATAATTTCAAGGGATAAAAAAGGGACGACGGCTTGTACATTTAACTAAAGTTTTCCTCTGCGCATTTTTGAAATAATAACACTTTGTAATCTCAGATGTTTCAATTGCATGGTACCCTTGATCTGTGTCATAAAACAATACAAAATGCAGCAATATATTTATAAAATTGGATAGCATATGGTGTATAAAGAAGAAAAAAGTTGTGCTATCATTGAAAAAGTTTCTCCGGTCCATTGTTGGTCTAATTCAAACATGTTTATGGTTGCTTGCATGATCTATATTGGAACAAAAATCATTGTATTTTTGCACATATTGTTGCTGTCTTTAGTTAAAATGTAAGCTTCCTAAAAAATAAGTATGGTTTAGTGACACTAAGGTAGGCCTACATGTAACCTTGCATAGGCTATACAGTTTTACTTGCAAGAAGGTTGACTTTCCTTTCACTCAGTTTCATCTTGTCATGACTTGAATTATGTTCTGTTAAAAAATCTCCCCATTTCCTGTTTGGTACATTAATAATTCCTTAGTTGTTTTTCTTTTCTTTTTTTTTCTTTTTTTTTGTCCTTTTTTTCTTCTTCTATAAGCTTAGATTTTTGTTATTATAATTTTTTTATAGTGCATGATCATAAACGAATCTGGACCTAGCCTGAACAGATTTTAACAGTGTGGCAACTTATTGAGTTGTAAAGCTTTAAAGGCTTATGGGTCTGTGAGGAACAAGGGGTGTGACTGCTAAACATTAAGTACTGTTTTTCTTTTTTTTAATTTTAAGTAAAAGTAAAACAGAAACTATGCGGCACCCCTAAAGTATTTGTAAATAAACGCGATACAGCACTGTGTGCGGGGATCTAGAATCCCGACCTATGGCGACGACTATAATCATAATCGATACTCGAGTTGGGACCTAATTTAAACTATTTGAACAAAATTTAAACTGCTTCGGCGTAAATAAAATATTATACGGTAGATGTTTACCCTTATCCACCAACGATAACAAAACAAACGAAAATAAAAGGTCAAAACGATCACCGATTACATGAGAATTGAATTGGAATTCAATATGACGGCGCCCGGCTCTAGATTTATCCTGAGGTCGCTTCCGGTTTGATATAAACGAATCCGCGTCTTGAATCCCGCACAAATGAATTTTCAACACAATGAAAAGAAAGTAAAATTTTAGAGAAGAACTATGAAACTATGGCCCATATTGCCCATTAAAAAAAATTCACCCGGTCACTCACTAGATCTATGCTACAGTCCTCTGTGAACATCCACTACGCAGAACGACACGACGCCTATTATTCACACTAACTTGCCCGCCATACAAAAACAAGCTCTCAAGATGAATCTATTCAGAAAATAGTATACTTTGTGAGTCCACAAATAAATTTGAAGTATAATGACGGTGGGAAACATTTGTTACGATAAACAGAGGATTTGATCTGTATGCGAAACAAACGCGACACGGCGAGCGGAAATGTCGGAAACGTATGAAACAAAGAGACTTGTTAGTCATGAAAATGAGCGACGCAAAATATCGAAAATCTCCCGAATGTCCGACATACGATATAATTAGATAAATGTATTACTCATCTCTGGAAATTTCCGTTATTTAATAACGAAAATTTGATTTAAATATAGCTGCTTTACGTGTTTGACAAGGGTCACCATTGTCACAAAGGAAACTCATGGTGTCGTGAACTATCTGAAGCAACAACTTTAAAGTTTAGATATATTTTTTCACAAAACTGACAAAACAGCATAAAGAAATATACATGAACAGTTATAACTAAAAATAATGACCATAAGTGTGTAAATAAAGTCACAAATCCATTCTCTGTAAAGAAAATGCTTTTTTAGTGTTTTCTGCCATATAGCTTTCTTCCTAAATGAATGTATTAGCTTATAAGCATGATCTTTTCTTTAAGATAATTCAATTACTTCTGTTTGTTTGTGCTATCATCACAGTTCTAGAACGAATCTACGAGGAATCTCCATGTGTTGGAAACATTACTGTGTATTCCAGCTACATCAACAATGGATTGGTTTGCAATAGTCTTTATGATTTATCGTCCATAACCGAAAACACTACTGACAGTGAAATGTGCAGGTGAGAAACTATAAACGAGCAAAAAATATGATTGAACGATTTTGAACTCCCTTGAACATATACCAATTTATCTACATTATTTATGTGACTGTGTTGTTTTTTTTTTATATAGGGTTGTTAAATTATGTGATCATTAATTCTAATAAATTAGAACATCATATATTTTCTTTATTTAAAATAATCATCTATTGAATTTTATATGTAATTTTGAGTATTTTGAATGTGGCACAAAAACACGAAAAGATTTATTATGAAATTGGATATGAAATGATTAAAACCACAAAGACTACTATAGAGTATATGCCTATAGAGGATACACTCAACTGAATAATTACTCGAAGTTACCAAACTCAATTAGTCAATAGCAACAAAGAAAGTTTTAGCACAAAGCGTTAAAATCTCAAATATACTAACATCAGAACTCTGAAGCAAAAATAACTATTAGCCTTCAGTGTTCACATAGAACTAAATATCGAATACATACCGTTCACACATAACTAAATATCGAATCAAGTAAACTGAAAACTAAGAACTCCACTTCTAATACAGAACCAGAAAGGATATATAACTAAAATTTGAATAAGAACTAAAAATGAAATCAATACTAAACAAAACTCAAACCTACACTTAACTAAAAGCTAAATCAAAACTAAAGTACAGCCAAACTTAAAGTTTTAACAATAAACTTAAATACAGGCTAAAGTTTTAACAGTAAACTAAAACTAAAACTAATCCAGAACTCAACGTAAAATACAGAACTGGACTAAAAGTAAAACCCCACCAGGAGGTAAATAAAACCTGCCTACGAATAAGAAAGTAAAAAAAATAATACAGTAAACAACATACATATATTATTCATAAATGATTACGTCCATACGACTAAGTATTGAAACCATGGTGAGCCAACGATGGACACCCAAAAATACGTAAATGTAGTTGTAGAACTAGAAGCCTACAAATTACATCACTGGGGCTACCAGTACTACATGTACTAGGGATTTATTGATAGCGTTCGAATTAAGGTGTCTGGTCTACCAGGACCTCTAGACCTTGTTAGAGCAGTGATGTCATGTAACTTAGCCATATAGATGTATTTAAAGATCTATGTGTAGCCCCTATACTTTAGCACAAAGTCGGCTGACGTGCGATGTCCATGTGATTTAGGCGAGCGCAGCCATTGGCTACGCCTACCCAGGTTAGGTGACGGCCCTGCTGGATGGCTCGCCCACAAAATCTGACAGCTGTCCACTGGTCAGGAGGGGGGGGGGGGTCCACAGACAAATCTTTGAACGCTCCCTAACATAATAATTACATAAATTATACAGTGTACGCCAATAGTGCATGTCGCAAAACAAATTAATATGATCAGGAACATTGCAACAAATAAAATATCAAATGAAATTACTTAACCGAGGCCAACTCACTGCGAGTGAAAGTAACACTTAGCCTAAGGCTAGAGCTCATACAAAATGAAAAGGATAAAAGGTGCCTAGTAGTAGTAGTACTAGTACATTATACTAAAAACTAAACAATAAAATAGATAAATTCATCAGCAAACATAAAGGGAAACCAAACAGGGGAGTGGGGAGGCTATGATGCGGTGTCTTACATCACAAAAATTATAGTATCTCCAACTCAACAACAGGCCAGTCCCCACAAGGGTACACTACTCTGAAATCCACACCACTAAAGGTAGATAACTCAAAGGCCTCATCTACCAAACAAAGGGGAGATAATCAAAACATGCGAGGCCTTACACTCCGTGAACAAGTCAGGGGGTCTGTCTAACTGCTCAGGCCTACAGCGTGAGTCCAAAAGCGCACAGTACAAATCTAGCCAAGCTTGCTAATATATTAGTCATTCTTTCAAACAAGTCATCAAACTATAGTCAGGGATCTTAACTTTAACCCACACTTATAGTCGCATCACCAGAATAACAACAAAGAAATTACAAAAAGGTTACGCACCCGTATTAAGGAAGGAAAAATAAAAGGTTGCCATTAACCGGAATAGCATTCCGAAAAACTCTACAGCTTATCCGGAATAATGATTATTCCAAATAATTCTGCAGATTATCCGGAATAGTACTCCGAATAACTCTGTAGCTTATTCGGAATAGTATAAACGGGTGTTTTTTTTTTTTGCATTTTGTGGCTAAGCCGAGCTACGATAGGTCAAACCCATACGTTTAGCATGCAGTGTGAGTCTAAGAAATTTCGGTCCCATTTTAAAACTTGTAATAATTATGGTTGCGGCTGTAAAGTAAAGCTCTGTAGTCTAAAAAAAACCTGGTACTTAGTTATGGGACTTAATTATTATCGACATAATGTATGCCTGTAAATCAAATATTAAAATTAACTGTTAAGGAATTTAGTAGACCAATTTTGTGATAATGACAGTTTTCCCAAAGCGAGCACTATAAAGGCTATATCGTGGAAGGACGCCAGGACTGTTTCTGACAATCTTATGTGCTGCCACACAAAAGATAGGACGGGAAGACTTGGACTCATATCTCAGGCAGTCACAATATCCTGAAGCTGACCAATCGGCAAGAAGCCAAATC
This sequence comes from Elysia chlorotica, assembly GCA_003991915.1. Taxonomy (NCBI): domain Eukaryota; kingdom Metazoa; phylum Mollusca; class Gastropoda; family Plakobranchidae; genus Elysia; species Elysia chlorotica. Next base: position 306,535 of record RQTK01000535.1, read on the forward strand.
TGACACATTTATAACCGACCGAGGGTTTCGAACCGCGGACTTCCCGATCGGGAGATCGAGACTTTACAACTTGAGCTGACCCCCCCCCCCCCAAAAAAAAAAAAAAAATATTATGCCATGAAATGTGTTCCATTGAGTAATAGACGCTATATATTTGTTTCTAAAGTATTGTAAAAGGAAACAGAAACTGTGACAGTGCCTTCATCAGAAACGCTTGTGGCGATCTGTATGGGTGGCTTATTGAAAGATTTTGGCTAGCAGCAGCTGAAGTGTTTTTTCCCCAATGTGTAAGTACAGTAACCACTGTGTAAGTACATTAGTCACTGTGTTAGTTTATTAGCCAATGTAAAATCACATTGGTTACGATGTAAGTGCATTAGGTATTGTGTATGTACATCAGATATTGTGCACGTTCATCAGCCACCGTGTACGCTTGTAAGCCATTGAATAAATATCATTAGCCAACATTGCAGAGTAGAGTTAAAATAGTTTTAACGTCCAACATCAACACTATACACATGTAGGATATATTGGGGTCGGACCCCAAGGCTGAGGTCTGACAATTTTATGTGCTGCAACAAACGAGTCAGGGCAGGGATGCCATGAATCTTGTCTTAGCCGCTCACGTTATACTAACACCGACCCAACCAGTAGGGAGAAAAATCGCCACTGCTTGAACCCGGACCTTTTACACCGGAAGCCTCTACCTGCCAACGTGTAAGTATGTTCCAATCAACGATAAAAATAGACATTTTTCTGAAGAGAAAAAGATGCAAAACGAATAAATGTTAACTCAGGGAATCAGTCGTATACACTTAGGCGATGTAATGGATATCCTAAAAAATTCGACCAAAAACTTCTTCACTAATCTTTGACGGAAGTCGTAGAAGAGTATGAAAACCAGATACAGGTATATGAAGCTATGAATAGACATAATATAAAAGAACAAAGTTCAGAATGCAAAAATATTATGTCAGGGAATAAATCATGTGTAGTCGATTTTATGGAAGTGCTGAGACAATCGCCCAAAAATAATTATTCTATACCAATCTGTAAAAGAACTTGTAAAGAGGATATAATTATATGAATACCAGAATTAGACCGCAGTGCAGCTATAAATAGACATGATACGGAAGAACAAAACATAGGTGGTAGATCAGGGAATAAATACCTTACCACTTTTTTGTTTTGTTTGATATAATGCCTACCGTCAGCTCTATATTGACTATATTGTGGACGACACCCAAGACTTATGTCTGACAATTGTATATGCTGCCATATACGAGACAGTGTGGGGAGGTCTGGTTCCCTCAAGCCACCAAGCTCTACCACATTAGCCTGCTTACAAAATAATGATTCAAATTTATCAATAACTGTACTTTGCTTTATTTGTTAGAATAATGTTTTTCTTTAAATAAAGCCTTTTTTTTCCTCCACAAATTCTCTAGTTGTATTTAATTTATTCCTTAACAGGTGAGCGACCTGGAAAGCGACCAGATTTCGTTACCCCCAAACCAGACTTCATAACAGCTATATTAGTAGTAATCGCTCGTCATTGTTACTTCCATACTATCAGACCAAGTCCATCTACCATAGGCAAAAAGAATGCAGAGATTTATCCGTTTTGTTAGATTAAAAAGGGCACAAAAACTGCACAACTTCTACGATTTCGGACACAGCCTATAGCCTAGCTGTATACATTAAACAATGTAATTTTCAAGCATCTTTTAACATCTTTTTTTTAACAGATAAATTTCACTAAAAAGTGTTTTCCCAAAACAAAACAATTTTCTATCGTATTGGATATAAATACTTTTTTTCTAAACACCAGAGATCTATTATGTTCACAACCTAAAAGAAAATAAAAACATACAAATAAAACGAATAATAGAAAATAATGATACTTCATGCAGACGCTTAGACAATAACATAGTTCTACCATGTAACATGACCTGTTATGAATAAAGGAAACTGTTGCAAAAAGAAAAACAACATTGATTTGTTGGCTTGCTTTTAACTTAGTATCCAACGTCAGCATTACAATTACATAGGCTATATTGTGGAAGGCTCCAAGACTGAATGTCTAACAATTTGTACATGCTGCCACACAAATATAGTTCTGGTTAATTTTTTACTTCTTTCTTAGCTTTTGTTTTTTTATTTACAAATATTAATCCAGTTTTTGATATATTTTATTTTATATATTTTTTTTTTTATCTTTTCGTTGTTTTCCTATTGTGTTTCGCTTTACCACTATTTGCGCCATTTTAATTTTATAAACAATGCCTTGTGTTTAACATGTTTTTCTTGTTTTTGGTATATTTATATTTAAAAAACAGCGTAGAATTAATTAAATACTAACAAACACGCAAATCGGAAAATAAGCAAATAAAAACACTTATAGCAATAATGACGTTAAAAATTTCTGAAAGTTGCCCTTTTAAACAGTTTTTGTGTAACTACGAGTGTTGACTAATGGGGTACGTTGATCACCTGCTCAATTTGTTTCTTGCTGTAGTGATCAACAGTACTTACCCCAACCCTATTTTATTCAATTTAAAGGAGAAGTTTCTCTAAAATCGAATATTAATGCATATTATTATAATATTTCAAATTTATGCTGCTGGTATAAAAATGAAAGATTTATTAGACACTCACCGAAATTTAAAAATGTTTACTTTCAAAGTTCAAATTTACTTTTTCCTCTGGTACTTTAAAACAGGCAGAGGAAGTTCAAGTGTTTCTAATTCTATACATAATTATCATATCTACTAAGATATATTACCAGGGGATATAACTCCAAAAATTCAAACACCTGAGGGTAGACGTGGGGTGATCACCTTACCCCACTGCTCAACTTATCCCACTCTCCCCTATGATGTGTTGTAGTATCGTTTCTATAGATGAGAGAATTGTGCTGTGTTACGTTTGATGCTTATTTATCATTATGTCTGTCTGTCTGTCTGCTTAATGCTTATTTATCATTATGTCTGTCAGTCTGTCTGTATGTCTGCTTAATGCTTATTTATCATTATACCTGTATATCTGCTTAATGCTCTGTATGTCTGTTTTATCAAGTTCATGCTTATTTATTGTTATGTCTGTATGTCTGCTTAATGCTTATAATTATGTCTGTATGCCGGTCTGTCTTCCTCCCTCCCCCTCTTTCTCTCTCTGTCTTTATCTCTCTCTCTCTCCCTCTCTCTCTCTCTCTCTATCTATCTATCTATCTATCTATATCTGTCTCTGTACCCTCTCTCTCCTTTAAATGTTTCTTGTTGCAATAAGGTGTTTTAAAACTTTTCACGCGCTTAACATGGCTACTAAACTTACCTTGCCAAATTATGATTCTACAGAACAGATTTATGGTGGTACCTGCTTCTTTTTAGAAACCTTGCTTCGCCTTTCTGTCGTCTATGACATTTGAGAACTTTAAGAATATCTCAATTAGTTTGTAGTAAAATATATAGCAAAAAAAGAAGAAAACAAAACAAGAGAAAAAAAAGCAATGAATAACAACAACTAAAACAAAACAAAACAAAACAACAAACAACATCATAAGAAAACAAAAACAAAAACAACAAGAGAAAAATTAACTACCCCCACACCCCCTCTCAAAAGAAAATAACGCTCCAACCACCGAATAATAATAGGCTGTTTTAATTAAAAGGTTATAATAATGATCTTTAAAATAAATTTGTTTCTCTATTTATCCCCTGAAAATAGGACATAATTATTAATAATTATATTTATACATGTGATTTATAGTGTTGTCTGGGATAGATAGATAGGTAGGTAGATAGAGAGACAGATAGATAGATAGATAGATAGATAGATAGATAGATAGATAGATAGATAGATAGATAGATAGATAGATAGATAGATAGATAGATAGATAGATAGATAGATAGATAGATAGATAGATAGATAGATAGATAGATAGATAGATAGATTGATTGATTACAGGGTAGAGAGACAAAGAGATAGACAAACAAAGACGGAGATACAGGAAGAAAGAGGGCCATAGAGTAAGAGATATAGAGAGATAGAAAGGAAGGTTGGGATTGTGTGGCACAATGAGAAATTGAAGAAAAGCAAGTGAGAAAATAGAATTAAATTGGTTATTATAAATAGATTAAGGAGACAGGAGCGGCCATGGACCTAGTAAAATGTCCAATAGGCAATGGCGAAAAATATAATGCTTGATGGTCCTAGTACACTCAGATTGTTCTGCCTTAGTCGTTATTTGTTATTGTCGCTCTAAATTCCATTGGTCACACGAAATAGGGAAAACGTAACGTATATTTAACTGAGAAACTTTTCACCTAAAATTTTAAGGTTGTTTTACTTTTTTTTGGTCACATTTTTTTTACAAGCGAACATTTAAAAGTCGAAGATTTTTAGAATTAATAAAAGTATCCGGGACTGTCCATCTTTAACGGTTCCGATTTATAGAGATGTTCTTTTACAAAGAGGAACAAAGCTATAGAACATAATTATACTAAGTACCATTCACTTGGTTTGTTTTACATGATCGATCCAACCCAAATCTGTTTGTTTTTGTTGTTGTTTTTTGTGCGTTTTTTTTGTTTTGTTTTGGTTAAAACCATTGTTGGCTCAGTGTCATTATGACGTGACAATTTGCATAAAAAGCGATGCTCTCTCCGCTCCGTTTCTTTGTGGTACAGGTAGTATGTAAAAAGTTATCAAGATTAATTAAGCTGGTCTGGCTTTTAAAAAAACTGAGACAATAAACTAAATTGCTTGCTCTCTGTTTTTTATTACAAAATCAGTCATTCAAAAGATTGAATGAATAACATAATAATTGTGAGGATTGCACCAATTCTAGAGAAATTAAAGCCTGGCAGCCTATTAAGGGTTTTGATACACATCAACACAACGAAATCTAAAAGATCATTTGTTCCAAGAGCCGCTGGTTTTCTTTTTAAAATTGAAGATTATAATTATTAGCTTCTGATTCTTCTCGTTTTGATGGGTGTGGTTAGATCTATGTATACGCATGGTTGTTACTTTCTTATGTGATTGTTTGTCTGAGTGTGTGTGTTTGTGTTTGTATGTCAGTAAACAGTAACTGCATTTAATTTTAAAATGTATACAATAACACAATGTGCTATTACTAAACAGTAAGGATTGTGATTATTTTTGAAAATGTCAAAAGATGCATCTTGGATCCATCCACTCGATTGCTTAGATGCTGACTATTGCACATAAATCAGCAATGAACATCTATATTGGATTTTTAAAAGCCGATAGAAATCGAGTACGTCATATTTACGAAACTAAGCAGGAAGGAGGCGTAAAAATTATTGTCGCTCAAATTACGATACAGTTTAAATGCCATAATCGGGCATGTATATCTACTTCCTCTTTAAGTTTACGAAGTGTTATAATGCACCGAAATTTACAGTGAGTTTTAACCGAAATTAAAAGCCACTGTAAGCGCATGCGCAGTCGGCCCACTAACACTAGGCTAGACTAGACCTAAGACTAGATGATCTAGATCTCTAGTTGATTTACTGAGATGCGTAGATTTTTTTTGTAAAATATCAGTTTGTTTTGTGAGATTTCTGGAACCAGCCGTAATCTTAATTCTGAATTTTAATATTGACGTTACAATGACTTTTTCGTCGTACGTTTTGACTAGGATTAAATCTCACAGTTTTTACGGTGCTTTTTAACCAAGATTTAATCTCGCCGTTTTTACGGTGTGTTTTAACCAAGATTTAATCTCGTCATTATTACGGTGCGTTTTATTGCTTCTTTAAGTTAGGTACACTGTACCTTTTTTCTGAAACACTGGTCAGACAGGTCAAGTTTGACACCGCCATAACATTTCAGATGGGGTCACGACAAGGACAGGAAATCGCCACTGAGTGACCAACGGGTCTTTGTATGTGAGGACATTGTTTTTTCCTGTTAGCATCTGATGATCGGGTTACCAAGAAACGTGCGGTGAGAAAACTATGGTGCGATAGGTTTCCAAAGAATCTTCTACATATGGTATAACTATATAAATAGTGTATAGGTATCTTAATATGATTATGGTATACGTAATTTTATAGTTGGTTGTCAAACTACGAGGGGTGTTCATTATGTCCTTAGCTTGACCTTGAAGCAGTTGTACTAGAGTAAAGAAATTTTGTGGGTAGCTAGATCATCTATGTTGAACACGGCATGCAAAATTTGGGGAAAATCGGAATTTTTTTTCTGCACCTTTTAGCGCATCAAGTAAAACAACCCCTAGGAAGTTGTCATTTGTTGTTTACAAATTGTCTGCCATGGAGGCCGTTGAATATCGCTCTGTCATCAAATTCCTTCACTTAAAAGGACAAACCCCCACGGAAACTCATCAACAGATGGTAGAAGTTTATGCTGAAAAGTGCCCTAACTACAGTACGGTGACTAATTGGGTGAGAAAGTTCACTGTGGCTTTTTGTCAGTGATGGATGAACCTCGCTCTACCCCTTTCCCTAGTTATTTCTTTGACTCTTTATTGATCAATTTTTCTTTTTCTTTCTTAAAAATTCCATACGTCGATCATGTAATTTCACAAGCAGATACAAAGAAACAAACAGCATTTACAACATTTTGTAGTCATTGTGTATAAATCTACAACATTCCTTAAATTAACAAATTACAGTGTATTATAAATACAAATCATAATAATGCTTAGCGAAATTAAACTATGACTAGCAAAGATAAATTTTCTACTTATTATCGCGACTATTAAACAAGTTTAGTACATATATGAATAGTCTCCGCATCTTCGGGTTCAGTTTATTGACAATATCTACAACTAGAATTGCATCATTACCGATGTGAGCGTTCAATAGATCAATGAAACAGAATGGCTAGAAGACATGAATTACATTGTTAGAACAATTATTAAAGCTATCTTACAAGTTTACAAATTAAATTGGTCGGTGTTTATTTATATAACGTCACAATCAATTATTCGTTTGGAACTAACTTTTAAGGCTCGATGACAGAAAACATTGAAATGCAATGATGAGATTAAACAATGTAAGTGTTATGTTGGTGAGTTAATGATTTTAAGTGAATTACGCTCATATAATTTTTTTTTTAACTTATAGCGGTGGGCAGTTATGAACGTTTAATCAGTTTCCCTGATATTTTTAATTCTCTATACTAGACATGCATACATTGATTTGTAGCCTAGGTGTTCCTCTAACATTCGTTGGGAACATTTCACAGTAATCTTTAATTAAACAATCATTATGAAAAATTATTTTTTTTACGTTCTATCAACAAAGGTGTTCCTTTTCCTCTCATAGTTAATTTTTAAATTGTTTTGTATATGACACATAAATGTCAATAACAAATCAAGATTTATCACCAGGATTCTATTTCAATCTTTACTCAGTTTAAAAAACTTTATTGGTAAGTAGGCAAAAAATAAACTATAAAAATTCGTCATTCATTGAAGTTAAATCACAGTAAGAAGAGATACATTTTCCAAGCGTTATTTTTATATTTAAAGCTCCACTTCAATTTTTTGTTTCTAGTATTGACTATTTTCAGGCGTGTTCTGGAAAACAAATTTAACAAGTTCTTCTAATCTCCTTTTTTTTTTTTTTTTGCAAAAAATGTGCTCAAAAGAATCCTTGTCATTCTCTACCCAAACGTCTCTCTTTGGAAGAAAGTGCATTCCTTCAATAATAATGGAAATGTCTAACAGTCTCCGTTAGAAGTTTCAGCAGTCTCTACAAAAAAAACTGCACAACTTCGGTACGTCTAGATTCCCTCGTCTAAACTAAGTAATTGATTTATATAGTATGGCACTGAAAATGCGATCCTTGAACTGACTGCTGACGAACGTGCACAGCTGTATTTTGTTTTTGTTGATTGCCCCTAGATTAGGCCAAGTTAGACTTCCGCCATGAAAGTCCGTTCCGGCTACTGCTGTTGTGGTTTTTACAGGAGTGGCAACACTGGTCCCGGAAGGTTTTGTAACGGCACATGCGCAGATGTGAGGCTCGTATGCATGATCTTGACTTATCTGAGCATGCTGGAGAACAAACGTGAGTAGAAAATTCCCTTTACTTTTGAGAGTCTGTGTCTTTGTTAAGATTGCAATCATAAAATAATAATATTAGCAGCAGTAAAATAAGTTTAAGAAGCTAGAGAAAGAAACCAATAAACGTTGTCTTTTATGTTCTCTATCATTCCTTTTTTAACCATACGCGTCCTTATTTTTCTTCTGCTACTTATCATTTTTACCATTCATCTTCTCCTTTTTTTCTGGCCATCTCCCAATACTCTTCTCTTTCTCACCTCCTCATCCAATGTTTCCCCCTTCTCCCCTCCTCCTGACCAACTTCTTTATTTTATTCTTTACACTTTCCTATTCCCATAAGAAACTGACCTTTAGAACAGGCCTTGGGCTTGCAAGGTTTAAACGTCTCAGGTTTCCGGTGAGGGTCACATGCATTCCAAGCCAGTTCCTTGGTATCACTCCACTGACAGACCAGGTAACGCGTCTTGTAGCTAACCTGACCGCACTCCGGCTGACACTGAGGGTAAACAACAACAAGTTATTATTTACATAGAAATCGAAAATCATGACATAGACGTGTATCTCCTTGATACTTGTTTAGGGTGTTGTTATTGTTGTTGTTGTTGTTGTTGGTGGTGGTGGTGGTAGTGATGGTTGATGGTGTTATTTTCCAAGCGATATTTTTGAAACAATGTTGCATATTCTTATCTATTATCTTTTTTTTGTTTGTATCAATGAATGAAACAAGTGACGAATCATACTTGGAAAAGACACACTAGTAAACTCAAATTCAGGAAGAGCGTGTGATTCAACACAACAGGGTATTCTTGCAGATTTTGCTTTAACATGAGGACGGAGATGGTGATGATCACAAAATATGTTTGGTGCTTTTTTTTCCTAATTTCCGTCGTAAAAGCCATAAGGATATGTCAAAAACAGGTCCTAAAACTAAAACCTGTTTATAAAAAAATCATCTTCAGGCAATCAGAGAAATCAGTGATATCTGATTAAGACAAACCATGCATACATTGTAAATAATACATTTATAAACAGGTATGCGCTATACACTGACTCTCGCACATCCCTACGTTGTTACTGAACAATAAAAAAAAAAAAGCTACACTCACTTCACGCACTAGCACCACCCAAAGTAGCGGCAAGTACTTCATTATTGAGAGATCATTTATCTCAAAGTAAATGAAAAGTGCCGTGCACAGATGTGCGAGCCAGTTTCACAACTCCAGCAGAGCTCACATCAACTACCCTTCACGAAATTTGTGCATTAATGTCAGGGCTCTTTGTTTTATTGGGAAAAAATACGGGTTCCCTGAAAATTGATATACTTGTTGTGCTGGAGATTTTATTATATTGTACAAGGAATATATTTTTTATGTAATTATACATTGTTATTCAGAAAGATATTTTAAGGGTTCCGGTGTGTCATTTAGAAAGTCTTCATAAATTAATCCACCGCTTGAATTTCAATCAGTTATAACTGGTTCTAAGTGGTTTGTCTTTTATCTATCTATCTGACTACCTATCTATCTATCTATCTATCTATCTATCTATCTATCTATCTATCTATCTATCTATCTATCTATCTATCTATCTATCTATCTATCTATCTATCTATCTATCTATCTATCTATCTATCTATCTATCTATCTATCTACCTCTGTAAGGTCTGTCTATACTTTTCTGCTTTCGTCCAAAAAAATGTAAATTTCTCAGACATTACAGGATTCAGTTTAGAAGCTCTTTCAGCAATCAGCATCTCTTAACATAAATATGCCGTCATGATAAATGAAGCGATCAGATTAACGATGTATGTAAAAATCTTCTACAGATTATGGCTTAAATTCTTAAACTATTTCTGATTTTAAAAAAAGCATTTAATCAGTTTTAGTGAATGAGGTGCGGACTATTAATTATTGTTTATACTTTCATCTAACCACCTATGAGTATGCCAGTGTGGAAAGGGACTTGTGAAATAAACAAATACTAGGCCTACTGTATCCAAATAAGATTATGCTAATTCTTAAAAGACGTCGATTGATACTTTATAATCTATCTTTGGCTATTTTTTGGCAGGGTGAAATCGTGCTTCTTAGTCATCTTTAATTCGCATAATATATTCAGTACAAGCTTTTATTAAAAGCACGTACGGAACAACTTAGAGGAAGACACTTTTGAGACCTTACTTTTTCATAACTTAACTGTGTCAGATCAAAGAACTCTTAATATTACTGTAAATTTGCGAAGAAAGTACTATGTCAACATTATTATGCTGGCGCCCTTTAGTGTTAGCTTTATCATGGAGAAAAGTTACGCAAAAGAGCTGAAATACAATGCAAGAAGCAAACAACAGTCACAGTGCCGATCGCTCCGTTACGTAATTAAAACAGGTTTTGACATTATTGCCACTAAATTTAGATTTCAGACCTTGATAGAGCCCAAAGGGAATTCCCTATTGATAGCTTAAAGTAATTGAAAAATAAAAACAATGTGGTACATTTTTGTTTTGAGCGAGTTACGTTGATAAACGGATGAAGCGTTGATACCTTATACCCTGTTTACCTCCTTAGCAAGTGTTGGTGCTTCGGCTAGACAGAAGTAGCGGGAAGTATTCAGTTACCTATGTCACACTTGACATTTGTTCCAGTCAGCTACCACTACCAGTTTCTATGTTCTGGTCAGAGATGCTTGAGAACTATGGAAATTAAAGTAGCAGCATAGCCCACCCACTTGGTAGACTTTGCCCATACTTGAGGAAAGCACACACAAAATTAATGTAACTTCACGACATCTGTTTCCTCTTAAATCTGCGAACAATGTCACTACGTGCCGGAAAGGATAAAATTATCTACTAACCACCATGGCTAACAATGAAAGAAAAAAAAACGAAACCTTTAAAGTTTTTTGTATGCCTTTCTGTCTATCTACGAGTCTGTCTCATTCTCACTCTTTCTCTCAATCGCTCTTTCTTTCTCTATCTTTCCCAATGACTCTTAAAATTCAAATGCAATACATGCGCCTTAAATCATGACTTTAATCATAATAACAGATGCGTATGTTATTATTATTATTATTATTATTATTATTATTATTATTATTATTATTATTAAATAATAATAATAATAATAGATTATGATTATGATTATTATTATTATCATTATTATTATTATTATTATTATTATTATTGTTATTATTATTATTACAATTAGAAACCACTAACCGATGTCCAGTGACCAGGCATCCATATAGCGCAGCGCCCTCTATGGAAACAAGATATGGTGGCGTTTGGCTTCACCAGGCCTGACTTCAGGCACTCTGTCTCTGGCATGACCTTCGCGAACTTCCGGGTCACCTGGGAGCACGTGACCTCCCTCGACCTCTGGCCTCTTGAGCTGCACGTTGCATTGCACCTCGACCAAGCCCCCGTTACAAAAGCCGGGGTCATATCCTGTTTCTTCCTTGTCCTGTCACGTTCGCCTCTCCTAACGTGTTTATTTCGTTCTTGGTGACTCTGGTCCCTCTGTTGTCGTCGCCTGATGTTGCTGCTGTTGTTTCTGTTGGTGCTGTTGTAGGAGTCAACAGCACCGCGCTTTTTGTGTTTCCGGTTTTTTGCTGATGCGCTGCGGGGCTTCTTTGCGCTGTCTTGGGGTGAATTGGAAGCCTTTAAACGTTGCAGTCTTCTAGTTTTCCTTCTCCATCTCTTGTAAAATCCTGACACTGGATTGTTTTTCCTGTAAATGAAATTTGAATGAAATAAAGTAGTAAAATATTTGAAGGCGTTTGGTGCTGTTATATAACGTTCTTAAATTGAAACATTGCCTATTAAAGCATCGCAGTTTACATAAAACTGATAACTAATAGCAAACCCCAAAGAGAATTTTGAAAACAAGCTTCAATGAATCGGTCTCGAGTCTCTATCGTTACGAAAATTTAATAGACTTTTTTGTAAGTGATCAACTCATTGACTGTCAGCCACAGCACTGCAATCTTAAGTGAGTTTTCCTTATTAGCGCTAGCGATTAGGTAAGACAGAGAATACCCTTATCAGCACTAGCATCTACATTGTACTTATGGATGATTGATGTGGTCCAAGTGTGAAAAGCGCGGCCTCTTCTCGAAAGATTGCGAGTTTGAATTCCGCTCTGGCCGCTGCATTTCTCAATTTTTCCCTACTGATTGGATCATATCAATGTCCCAATAACATAATTGTAACAAATAAAGTCCAGGCACGCTCTGGCTTTACTTCGCCTTATATAAGCTTTCTTGAAAACCTATAAGACGTTCAAATATGGTGAAGTTCGCTCATTCCTTTTAAAGATTACTTTTCCTTTGTTCTTTTTGTTAATCCAAGCCTGGTCTTCTTCACCGACTAATATTTTGTTACATGATACTTAGGGTGAGTCGTTGAACTGACTTAATGAAGTTTATGGTGATGTTGGCGCTGTCGTGTTGCGCTGTGCATGTGTAGGTGCCAGCATCTCTGGCTAGACTCGCTCTCCTAATGGTCAGATGGTCATAGAGGGAGAGCAGTTTCCTGTCTTTGGTCCAGTAGATGAGCTCCTCGGCTGATGAGTGTCGCACTGGACACCGAATAACAACGTTTTGTCCGGGGAGCAAGTTAAGCTGGGAAACAGAATGGGTTAACGGTGATAATGGCAAATAATTTGATGAAACAAGAGAGAACATACTTACAGTTTTGTCGTCACAAGTTATCCTTTACGAAACACGGAACAAAGGAAAATAAAGGTTTTTAATTAGCTCTGCAAGCCAGGACTGAGATTGAACGTTACCCTATATCGACTTTAATGACCAAAATTCATCAAGTTTATTAGACTATGAAACACAAGCTTCGTTGTTCACAACTTTCAAGAACATATTATATTTTCCTCATCAGAAGGCATATTAAATGTGAATAAAAATCCAGGAAAAGAATATTCCAAAACTGACTGTCGTTAGTAATTTATTTCACCATTAATTGTAATTTATTGTGTTACTTATAGGCATTTTGCATGAAATAATATTATTGTTTGGCTAAAAATGAATAATCGTCACTTGCCTCAGACTTTTGTAACAGGCAGAAAAAAAGTCCAATAGACATACCTGTCCTCCGACATTGGCTGTGAGGCGTTTGGTCTTGCTGAGCTGCCACAGAGTGTAGTTCTCGGCCTCGATGAGCGGTTGGTCCGGGTCCTCCATCACTGGACAGTCCATCAGGTGACATGCCCGCGAGGTGAGGGGTCTGGACCCGCCGCACTCACTGTCGGACACCAGGTGCTGGTCTCCCCCAGGCAGGAGCGTCCGCCTGCCCCAGCTGACCGTACAGTGGACACGCCGTGTCTGTGTGCCCAGCCCGCAGGTGGTAGAGCACTGGGGAGGTGGACACAATAGCAATATTGCTTAGTATAGTTATAAGATTGTGGTTTAATTGGTTAGGTCCGTCGCAGTATAGGGGGAGGCATTAAACTTTAGAGAACGAGAGAGGAGTGGGTTCAGTATAGTATTGGACAGCGTGGTGGCTCTGGGCGTCTGCCTCCAATGCAGGATGTTCACGGTTCGAGCCCCGCTTGTTCCCTACTAGTTGTGCCAGTATCAGTACACGTGAACGTCTAGATGTTAACCAGGAGAATGGTTTGCTTTTTTCGACCAAAGACAGTAAACATTTGTAATCCAACCTTGTCGGGTCGGGATTAGTAAAGAATTCTACGAGAAGTCCTAGGTGTACTGGTTTGAGGTCCCGTCACAGTACAGGATGTTCTCAGAAAACCTAAAATATTGGAAACGACGAAAGAGCTTTCATGCCTCCTATATAGCTAAGTCGGTAAGATTTTTCGGTGAACCAAAATTATAGACTATTGAGCTGTTATTACTCTCTAAAAAATTCATTGTTTGGGGTAATTCCGTTTCTTGACTTTTAGTTGCAAACTGAGGGCAAAAAATGCGTAATATTAAAAACAAGTTAAGAAGGAAAAAAATATTAAAAAACTTAAGATCCTTTTCATAGGAGAAAATGTGACTCTAAGCTCTTTAAAAATGCAAAACAATACAAAATATATAAACTTGACATGATGTTGAAAGAAAGCACTTGCTATTATTAAAGTATTGTAAGTAAATAAAAAATAACATTTACCGCAAAAGAAATAAAGATGAGATAAAAAAAACAACATCGATAACAGTAGAAATGTTGGCTTTGCAATGATTATATAGTTACAGCATAGCGTTGTTAAGCTTAGTTAGCGTGCTTGTTACCTCCCATCTGTATGTAACTATCATACGTTTCTTTCTTCCTTGATTCATGTTTGTGACAAAGGTTTTGCCCTTTTTCCAAGAAGAGCTGTTATTTTACTGACTGCCCCTAGTGTGGTGTATTGGCGTCGAATGGCCTCTACTGAGGAGCGTGTATAACCATGTAATCTACATTGACATCAAAAGGGACGTACACTTGCTATAAGAGTTCAGAGGATATCAGCAAACATGGAGGGACCGTCGCAATGTAAAGTTGAAAGCAGCAAAATCAATTAAGGTGACTTTATTTCTTTCATGGTGTAACTGTATAATTAAGAAAAAAGTCAAAGGGCCCTTGTCTATTTTAAGTTTACCTTAAAACAAAATGGTTTGATAAAATGAAAAAAAAAGTTTTCTCAATAAGATTAAAACAACACTTTAAAACAAGAGAGAGAGAGAGAGAGAGAGAGAAGGAGAGAGAGAGAAGGAGAGACAGATACAGAGACAGAGAGAGAGAGAGAAACAGAGACAGGAGCGAGATAGGGTGAGGGGGCGACAGACGAGCGCCCATATTCACAATAAAAGGAAGAAAGAAAGAGGGGAGAAAGATAATGAGACAAAGAAACATCTAGAAATATAACGACCGACAGAGGGAGAGTTAAGTGCGGGGAAACGAACGAGAAGTAGGAAGAGAGAGAGGGTGACAGACCTGTATACAGTATAATTATATGTCCCTATTGTGGTTTTACCCTGGACCATTCCTGGGGTGACCACTCCGCCTGACACTTGTGGTCGTTACAAGATTGAGACTTGGGCGGGGCAGGCTTGGGACACTCGCTGTTGGCCACTCTGATCTTCATTGAGTTTGAGAACGTGGCCCAGCTGATGCGTCTGACACAGTTCACGTGCCTAGTTTGCAAACCTCCGCCACAAGGGGACGAGCAGAGGCCGAAGTCGGACAGCTCCCAGCTTGCTGTGGGGGAGAAATGTGATTCTGGATAAGTTTTACGTATACCAGATACAGCTTTTTGGTGTTCGAGCGAATCTACATCGCTTTGCTAAACGTCTTCTTAGTTGCCAATGACTACCCTATTGGGCTACGAGGCCCTATGGCGGAATACCTAGGATTTAGCTGGTGAAGTGATACTGACATCAATATTAGTAAGAAACAGTGTGTTATGATTGAAGAATCGAGCCGCAGACCTCTGAATAGATGTCAATTTGCTCTTTTGACTGAGCTACCTCTACGCCCACCCACTCCCCTGCATTTATATTACCTAAAAATTCCAAAGAGTAGATGGAGGAAATAGCTGAGATTCGACCACTAAATCTCCTGCCTTGCTCTCCGCCTATTCAAACATAGCTTTCTTGTTTAATTAATATGGATGTAACTTGAAATATATTAGAAAACGTTGCTCTATGAACGTTGCCATGCTTACTAAATGATAGAGTGTAACAAACTATAATAATATGCATACATAATTTTTGAAATAAGCCTTATTCGTATCAATATTTTTAATTTATACTTGGTATCTTTACAGTTACCGAGTGTGTCCATTGCTTCCACTTGGACTATCTTAGTTGGTAAAAATAAAATATCGAATTATATCATATATTCATCTATCTTTCTATAAACTTGTATTCTCTTTATACAGATATTCCCCTTTTAATATCATGAAGCATTATCATAATTATGTACGTCAGTCTCCTCTGTTGTACGAGCATCACCAAAGCAGTTTTCTACAAACCATGTCTCTTGCTTGTCTGATGTTTGACAAGAAGTATAATTTTCTCAACCAACCAGTTGTCTTATCTCCATGTTAGCAACGGAAAATTTAAAAAAAAAACGAAACAAAATAAAATAAAATCAACATGAAACTTTAGACAAACTAAAATAGAATTTGGCATTAAAATGCCATTTTGTTGGGAAATCTTCTTTATCTTAATTCTTCTCATATTCAGTTTCATCAAAAGCCTTCTTAGACTGTAGTCCTGTATAAGGACTGTATTTCTATCAGGGCTAGAAGTTATCTTAACGCCAAGCCGCTCCGACTTATGAAAAAACAACTAAACAAAACAAAATATCAGGAGTTGTGCGTATTTCATTCCGTCTGTCTGTCCACCATTAATCAAACTGAAAGCCAAGGATTGTCGTGCAGACTGGGCGAGTTTATCTCAGGGGAGAAACTTGGGTTTCATGAGCAGTTATATTTGGTTTTAAAGTTTGTTATTTGTTATCTCCTTTTTTGAGCTCATTCAATGTAAGCTAAATGTCTTGCAGAAAAGCTGACGAAGGGATAACCGTGCCCCACCAGATAAGTTAATGCGGCAAAAGATAGACTGTCAAGTCGGCAGTTCGTAATGTTATGCTTATGGCTCTTCTACGCCCCGCTCCTAATTTTTTTTTTTCTTTTTTCCTCTTTTCTTTTTGCCTATGAGTAGTTTATCCAGCGAGTCAGAACAATCCTTCCCCGCCTCCTTAAATCCTTTCTTTTTCCTCTTTCTCTATGTTGGTGTTGGTTTAGATCACCAACTGAGGGATTCCATTTAATATTTTTACTTCTCTTCTTTAAATAGATAGCAGCGAATTACGTGTATCTTGATGCGTCATGGGTGAGACTTCACACAAACACAAGACCACAAAAAAGAAAAACGATTCTTTTGAATACATAAGGAAAAGAGAAAATCATCAGAATGATGCGAAAAAAAATATATTATGAATAATACTGGATAGAATTTGGAATTGTATTGTTTTGTAAAATGCTTTACAATATAGACTTTAATTCAACACGCGCATATATAAAGCTCAGGAGAAGACAGAAAAGAGTAGCACACACATAAAGATATGTGATACAAAACGGTCCGTTCTATGGATAAATTGGGTACCGTTTTAATATAAACTCAGTACACCGATCGTTTGACTCACAGGACATCCCATGCGTAGCTTGAGTAAATTCGGTAGTCTCAGAATAATGGCTCTTTGTAAAAGTATCAAGACTGTATTTAGGGGTTACAAATATTATTTAAACATAATATGAGATGCTTTGGTTTAGCATATGCGACTACCTGAACATAATTTCACACTATTGCTAGTGGGGCAGGCGCCAGAGTAGTATAGCAATATTAGTTACAGACCACAGGTGACAACTTCAAAAGAGGGAGAAACGCGGCGCAGTAAAATATATTTAGTAAAAAAAAATTAATGCTTATCATCGAAAGCCGGCGAAACTATTGTGTTATAAACTTTTAAAATTAAGTAACATTTTAAAGCACAGAATAATTATCCTATTTATGGACCACCTGCAGCTAGCAAAAGCATTACACAAAAATACATGACTTCAAAAGCAGCACATAGTACTGATTTTAAAACTGAAAGGCAAATTACAAATAACACGAATGTCTAGAATTTCACAATAACTTTTAATTAAATTTTGCCATATTTGGGATTTACAAATGATTATTAACATTAATTTTTTAAATAACCGACATTAGTTCTCAGATAATAAAAGAAATATTATGTTCTGTTGTAAAAAGTAGGGTAAATAAATAACAGGAAATGAAGTTCTAATCTTTTTTCCCTTGGTTTATAATTTAGCGACCGCTAGATTTAACAAAAATTCCTATGTAAAAAGTGGGCAACATTTGAGATTTAAACTTTGGACCTCCTGCCCCTCAGTCCAGAACACTAATCAGCAAAGCGAGGGAAGTAAAGGTCGGATGGCCTTGGGGCACCGGACAGCGGAATGCATTCTCTGTGAGTGACAGGTGGAATGGTCAGTTCTAATGGACTGAGCGTTGCTGTCGGGGTTAATAGGGGCACGCCGCTCTTGTCCTCAGGCTGTGGTGGCGTTCAGTGTAAACATGTGGAGTGAGGCCTTTTACTTTAGAATGAAGGAAACTGTGGTCCCAGTGTAGAACATGCAGCTTCTAATCAGAGGGTAGCGGGTTTGATCCGCGTTTTTCCCTACTGGTTGGTTCAGTGTTAGTCTGTTGTTGTTGTGACCAGTCAAATGGGATCTTTCTACAGACTTACGAGACGTAAAATTAGGAGAGAGAGAGAGAGAGACAGAGACAGAGAGAGAGAGAGAGAGAGAGAGAGAGAGAGAGAGAGACAGAGACAGAGAGAGAGAGAGAGAGAGAGAGAGAGAGAGTGTGTGTGTGTTTGAGAGACAAAAAGAGAGATTTCTCCGACAAGAAATAACTTTCCATCCCAGCTAAAGCCACAGCTGAAGGCTTTCTGTCAGTTTCGCATTCCTCCCTGACCGCCGGACCAAACAGTTAACTAAATTTGTTTGTGTTTGTGTAAACAGGAAATAGAATGAATTTCTTTATAAGAGAGATGCTTTCACCTCATCACTGTCTCCTTGATTCTCGAAGGGATGATGAACGACGGCGGGTTCCAAGAAAAATCAGTTTTTGTGCTGCCAAACACATAGATTGGTGAAACAGGGATCTCTCTCTCGCTATCTATCTATCTATCTATCTATCTATCTATCTCTCTCTCT
>RQTK01000535.1:325540-342552 GCA_003991915.1 Elysia chlorotica
CTCTCTCTCTCTCTCTCTCTCTCTCTCTCTCTCCCTCTCTCTCTCTCTCTCTCTCTCTCTCTCTTAGAGAAATGAAAAAAGAGAATGATATAATTATATGTCTCCCTTTGTATTGTTCCTTCTCTCTATCTTTCTCTCTCTTTCTCTTTTTCAGTATCAGTATCTTCTCTGTTATTCAATTCTTATTCTTCCTCTTTGTATTCTGCTTTGACACTCTTCAGATAAAGCATATTATGTACTTGTCGCTGGCAAATTCACTCGCTGTGAAGTCGAAAGGTGGCCAATTTAGCGGTGGACACATGCCAAGAAACTACCCCATATACCTGTAACGGACACCAGACACCGTCATTGGTCCTCACTTAAGGCGCCAGGTATTTGTCAGTTGACCTATACATTGCAGGCATCAACATGTTACCAAGTAGAGAAAAGGGAATTATTTTGGGCCTCGATTCTTCTTTAGAATACGTTCTTCCATTCTATGACTACTTAATCCGAACAATATAACGCTTTGTTCAGTCGAGTAATCATTTTCTTCTGGTGGTCTGGTGTACCTCAATAGGCTTATTTTCCAGTTTGATGCTCGCAGCTTAGCGAAGCTTCTTTAAACTCTTGTGCACAAGATAATATTGAAAAATCAAGATAACATTAACTGACTTTGCATAAACGGGATAAAATTCTGATAAAAATCAACAAAAGTTCGAACGTAATTTGCGGGGAACGTTTTGTAATTACTATAGTCATATTGTTTATTCTTAAAGTTGACATCCTCCTTAGTCGCTAACGGCATAAATCCATTCTTAAATCTTCATAAATAAAACTATTTATATAGCTATTCTCAAATATCTAAATGAGCGAGCGAAAACTGTTCTGTAGATGGAAAAATACGCAACAGGTTTGAGCTTCAACTGTTTTGGTGGAAGCTTAATTGATCTACCGTAGCAGCTATATTATTTTTAAATTATTGCAAAAGACATAGAATTCTTACCTGGTTCTTGGTCGTAGTTTTGGGCAGAGGTTAAACCAACTGTCACGAACAAAACCTGGAACAAATTAGTATAATGAAAGTCAACTACCTATAACAAGCGTTCCGTTTTGTTTTTGATTGACCCTTGATTATTTTAAATATAGCATTAGTTTTTTGAAGTCTTAAAGTGTTGCAAAAATCATTTTTCTGGCAATGGGCAGTTTTTATGTCATAATTATGGTTAAAAATTATAGAACAAAATTAAATTTTCTTGTTTAACAAAAATCTGCGATATGAATTGAAACCCAGGCAGTAATGAACTGGGATGTCAACAGAGATACACCGAATCGAATCCTCGCTTGATGCAAACTATGGAAATGGATGTTGGCGTAAATTGGAAATGTTAAGTTTATTATTATACATGTTATTCATTTTTAAGGTAATAGCTGTTTCTCTCTGTCTATTTTCCTCTCTCTTTACCATAAAATGTAATTCTTTTCACAAAATGTACATACCTCTCGACAGAAATGTTAACAGGATTGTTTTGGGGAGAACTAAGTTCATTGATAGTCCAAACACTGGCGTTCAATTATTCTGGGTTATTTCTCTCACTTGAATCTGACATTTACACCAGTCTCTCACGTTAGGAAGGAACAATTCTTGCTCTGATTTATGTTTTTTATCATTTACCCAGATCCAACATTGTTTTTACCGCTCTCTGATTTTCACTCTTTCTCTCGGTCACTCAATTATATGATGGTACTCTCTTCATCTAATTGTTTTTGTGTGTTTTTTTTGTTTTTGTTTTTTTTGTGTTTTTTGTTGTTTTTTTGTGTGTGTTTTTGTTTGTTTGTTGTTTTTTGTCGCGGCGGGGAGGGGGGGGGGGGGTATTTCAACTCTTATGTCCCCTCTATTTCTTTTTATATCTCTCGCAAGTTAGCACATTGCTCATGAGAAATTATTTCCTAAAACTTTTTTCTCTTCCTGGCTTTACTGGCACCTGAGAGCTTGAGAGCACCCTCTTCTTTTAGATGCTTTAGGGTCAGACCACATCATGGTGCTGCCCTAGGGTGGGGAAATAAACGCAAGGAAACCGCGCAATGCTACGGAAGACCTGAAAGGTCATGAGGCAGTATCTGATGGATCTTCTACCTACCATTAAATTAGATCTGCCTACAGTTTGCAGTTGATAGGTTTGAATTATCGATCAACTTTTTGCACACCATAAGCGATTCATCATGGACATGGACGAAGTATGACTCACAAGTTAATTGATGATCAATCATTTCTCACGCAATCATGATAGTAGCTGTAACACACACGCATTTTTAATTTCATTTTACGCTATACTTTCGAATGATTTATTATCTCCAGTCTGTATGTGTGAGTGTGTGTGCGTGTGTATGTGTATGTGTGAGGGAGAGAGATACAGAGATTTGGCATTTAATGTGAGATTTTGAAGACATCTGAATCCTGATATTAATAATATTAAAACTTAAATCTGATTCAGGTTAAGCTATTATGTATTCGATGTTTTAAATCAAATGTTCATATTTTGCACCGAAATCTCCGTTAAAGTCAGAAAGTGAGCAATTTGTGTGTATTCTGATCAAAAAATGCTTCTGGAAATCCAGATGAGTGGCATTGCACCTTAAAACAGCAAACTTGTGACTTCACCTACGACTGTGTGCATATGCAAATATTTCGTGGACATAACAATATTTAAACTGTACATATTGGTCGAGAAAGAAGAAAATGAATAGCCATATGTAAAATTTGACAAAAGATACACGATAATAGTCTAAGAAATGCGATAGCTATTAAGATTACATGGCGAGATCATGTAGAATATTTTCTTATCACTAGGAAAGACATGCTGTATGTTATGCTATAGTTATTCCCATGTTATGCTATAGTTATTCCCATGTTTCAATTGTTTGTGACACTGGGGTACAATTCCAATAGAGTAAAATTAAGAGGGAACAAATAGTAAGAATAGAATTATTTAATTATTTTTAAGAGAATCTCTCGTGTACCGTTCTACTGCAAATAAGGGTGATTCAAAATAAACACGAAATAATGTTTAAAAAAACTATAAAGCTTTAAAATGTATCAATTGCACTCTTGCTTACTCTTCGATTAGGATATTTGCTAACTTCTTTTAGAACTCACATAACTATCTTTTGAGCATGCAACGCACTCACCCACAAATCGAGGAAACATAATCCTCTGTGTGGAGGAGCCATCTCTGGGGTCTGTTCAAGGCGTCAGCCACAAGCAGCAACCATCATGTGGGCTCGGTGCGGGATGGGTGAGTCTGTGGACTAGTCAAAGACTACCTTATAAAATAATATTAATCAAGAAGTGCAGAAAGGAGAGAGATAAGGAAAGAGAGAGAGACATACTCACACACATACACACCCCCACAAACACACAAAGATCTATCTATCTATATATCTATCTATCTATCTATATATCTATCGATTCATGCAACTAAACGCCAGTTACGCCAGACGCCCAAAGAGAGCGGTTAACAAAACCGCTCGAAACAAAATAATGTGTCGCAAGAAATGGCTGTACAATACAATCATCTATATATCTCTCTATCTATCTATCTATCTATCTATCTATCTATCTATCTATCTATCTATCTATCTATCTATCTATCTATCTATCTATCTATCTATATCTATATATCTATCGATTCATGCAACTAAACGCCAGTTACGCCAGACGCCCGAAGAGAGCGGTTAACAAAACCGCTCGAAACAAAATAATGTGTCGCAAGAAATGGCTGTACAATACAATCATCTATCTATCTATCTATCTATCTATCTATCTATCTATCTATCTATCTATCTATCTATTTTTTTTTCTCCCATTCTATCCCTATAGGATATTCACTCTGATATGTGCACAAAAGGTCTATCTTTTTCTCTTTTTATATCAAAAGATACGTTGCATAGTAGCATCTTTTATTTGTCGGACATAAAAACTGTCCAATGAAGTTTAGACTAACCAAATTGAACATGGGCTAGAAACGCCGAGCCGGGCCTGTGTAACAGTGCTTGATTATAAAATATACCTACAAAAAACAAGTATGCCTCAACAGAACTAGTGTTGCACAAGTGTGGATCAGAATGAGTTGCCCATAGCGTCATGGTGACCTCCATGACCATTTAAGTCCCTCCATAAAGATAACGGCGTAGACGACAGGTCCATACAGCCGTGTGCTGTGAGGCTATTCACTTTATTGTCGCCAATAATATTGTCACTGACTTCTCTCAATATTTCAACATCTCTTAAGCCAACTGGCGGAGTGCATTATGTGGCTTACAGCAATCAGTGAAGTGGGGAAATTAATCTAAGAGACAAGTTGGAGATGTGAATAAGCACGTTCAAATTCTTGGTACTTAAGTTCTCCATCAACATGTAATTGAGTACGTAGTCGTCCTTGAAATGGTACAATTCCAACAGTTTAAATTTGCTATAAACGGCTGCGATTCGTAGTTTTCATAGGACTGGTTAAAAGTTAGCACATGCTTTCTTGGTGTAATGATATTCTCTTTCTGGTATATGGAATATCGCTTTTAAAGTCAATAAGAACCAATTATAAAATTTGGGAGTGTGCCTTTTTGTTGAATGGCACGAATTTTAATCATTAGCATTCCGGAAAGAAAACAAATAGCGTTTATATATATAAACATAAAACACGTTGTGTCAAATATTACTTTGAGCAAAATATCAGTGAGGTACAATACACTGCCTTTGTGTAACTGTTTGAAGTAACAATCGCATGCAAACCACAACCATTAACCTCTTCTGTGCGTCCCTAGTCTCTACAGCAAGTGTTTAAACTGTCACCTGAGAATAGCAGCTGCGCACACAGTCCCTAATTATATCGCTGTTATTAAACATTTATTAATCAAATAAAAAATGGAAATGGTAATTTGCGAAAATAGACTTTCAATGTCACCATTAATAGCAATACATCCGGTCCTTATTTTCACTAAAACCCACTTACTTATACTGCAGGAAATACTGTATTAATGTGTTGCTTTGCATCGAAAAAAACGAGCAAAATATCTAATGTCGTAAGGGCAACAGTGCTGTTAACTTAGACACCAGGCTAAGGACAGTTTTTACCTTTGTACTTTTATCAACAGATAAGTTCCAAACATATCAATTCCTATTAAAGCTTTAATTACAAAGTCATGTTATCTTCGAAGCACAGCGACCAATGTATACACAATTTTAAGTGCAGTCTGGGCAAACAAATCGCTGCCTAGATTCTTGTGTCGTCTCGATCAAAACCAAATGTGTGGTTAAAGAGTCTCGACCAGTCGCGAGACACACTAAATTTATGTTCACGTTGTCTGACCAATACTTCAAATTCTAAGGCCCAACTAACTACATGACCTTCATTGTTATAAATGTCCGATAAAATTTATTTGATTTCCTGTAAGTGTTTAGGCTCGACTCCGGTCGCCGAGGGCAAAGCACTAAAAGTTCGCAGTTGGTTATAAAATATTTACACATTTCAAGGCCTCAGAGACGTGAGATAAAAGAGAGGAGGACTGTCTGAACTGGTATTATCTTAGGGTAGCCCCGCACAGATAAACCCATAGACGAGTCAAACTTTTATGGTACATTCTAATAACATGCACCGTAGTGAACGGGGGGAATGGAGATTTGAAGGAGTTTTGTATACGTAAATGGGTTCAAGATAAATTCAATTTTAACTTATGATAATCAAGTCGATTGGAATTGAACTTTGAAAACCAAATGAACTGGCATTTTACTGCACAAAATAATGTTAGCAAAAGGAAATTACTATTTGTAGAACTCATCAAATATTTTTTTAATAAACATATCTTGGTTAATTACTGTTGTACCTTTGAATCTCTCTATTCTATTGGGTCTAACCTCTCAAAATTATTTCACTTGGTTATTTTATGAAAAAATGTATAACTGTGTCAGTAACTCTGTATCAGAACACACGATTTTCATTCCCATACGTATGTACTTTCTCCATCCAGTTTGACTTAATTCACCTCCCGTTTATACAATCTTTCCTTCTTTCGATTTCATTCTAAATGCCTTATTCTTATGGACTGCCATAGATGTCTATGAACAGACTTACCACGGCCTGACGTCAATTTTAACACGAAACAATTCTCCAAGTTTCGACACCACGTTTCATTGAAAGAAAGAAAAAACGAGACCCTTTGGTTAGAATTGCTTGTCTTTAAAAACAAATCAAGCTGTAGACAAAATAACATTTAAGCAGGCTGTTAATCTAGATTGTTACTTGTCAGTTTTTCTACTTTTGGAGAAAAAATGTGTCGGTGCTGAACTTTGCAGATCTTTGTGTCAATACAACCATTTCAAGCATCACCGGAACTTACGTTCAACATCCCTTTCAAATGGCCCTCGCTTAACTAACTTGGCTGCACCTATTGATTACGAGAGGTTGAGTTTAATTGTCACTCATTTGTCCTAAATAACAATGTAGGACTTTAATATTAATCGAACTTTGTCAATGCTGATATAGAAATAACAATTTTTGAAATACCAACTAAAACGTAATTCAAGGTAATTTATTCCGTCCCCACAAAGCTTTATGCAATACACAGATGGTCTTTGAAAGTTTCCTCTAATTTAAAAATGAAGGTCTTCTGTTATGTTAAATGTCAGTACCACATTTGTGAATCAAAGTGTTGAGATCCACTATCCTCAATACGTACAAAAATTTGCGGATAATGCGATGACTCTCTATTTTTTTTTTTAAGGTAGACTTTGTCCTCAGAGAAGAAGAATAAATGTTTTTAAAAACCAAAATACTGCAAACATATCCGACCCGGAAGAATAACAAGTCTTGATGCACTTATGTAAATAAAAATGAAACTTCAAAATAAAATAATTAGCATATTATTGCCTTTAAAAAGTCTTAGTATAGTAGTTATAGCAAAGCTATATTTTATATTTTTAAAAATCACATGTAACCACACAATAAACTTCACTTAATAAATAAAGTTGGAGCAGACCTAAAGCCGTGTTAATACATAAATAGATCACACTTGTCCTGTGGCAGTCTAGACTGATCCCCTTGTCGTACATTGACTTTTACAGAGACTGTACATAGACGCCGGCGCGACCAGGGCATAACTGCTTCTTAGCCTTGAAGAGAGTCATTTAAAGCTTTTGGCAGCGGGTCCATTTGTGGTCACTGGCAGAGGTCACCTGGTTAGCGCTGCTGCCTGCAGGGGACAGGTCTGGACCGCCACGGCTCCGTTTTAGTGCCCAGTGCAATTAATTGGCCATACCTTATAGCACTGGAGATAAAGGGCTGAAGAATCTAACATTTGGGAGGGGGAGAGAGAGAGAGAGAGAGAGAGAGAGAGAGAGAGAGAGAGAGAGAGAGAGAGAGAGAGAGAGACATACAGACAGACATAGAGAGAGACACAGACAGACAGACAGACAGACAGACAGACAGACAGACAGACAGACAGACAGACAGACAGACAGACAGACAGACAGACAGACAGACAGACAGACAGACAGACAGACAGACAGACAGACAGACAGACAGACAGACAGACAGATAGGCAGATAGACAGACAGACAAAGATAGAGAGGGATAAAGAATGGGTAAGAAATATAAAGATGGAAACAGAAATAAAGGGAAAAAAAGAGGTAGATAAAAAAGAGAGAGAGAGAGAGAGAGAGAGAGAGAGATTGAGAGAGAGAGAGAGATTGAGAGAAATGGAAAGCGAATAAAAACAGTCTTAAGAACAATAAAACTGAGAGATGATACTTGAATAGATAGGAACACAAGAGAAACAGAATGATGGAAAACGTGATAGTGAACTGATCATGTCAGGTCAAGCAGTACAAATTTATAAAGTTTTGACAAACTCTTATATCTGCAACTTCATAATTGTTATAAAAGCTTATCTAGTTGCTTCGTGGGAACATAGAGGTCAGTATACAGGGAGACCAGCATCATTCTCTCAACCCTAAAAATAGCTGTACTAGGGAAACATTTACACGGGTTATTGGCACAACAATGTGGTATCTCTAAAGAGACTGATATGTGCAGTGTTTGGGACTTCGACAACTATGCTGTCATTTAGATTTGTCTTAATTTAAGCAGGTAGTACAGTGTGCGGTAATTTCATTCTGACATACTAAACTGTGATTGTTCAATCCACTATAAATTTGTCATTTTTTTATTTTTTTATTTTTCGTGGCTACTTGGTTGGTTTAATAACGTCAACTGTCAGCAGCTTGGCTTTGACGTAGATGTGCCCCAAGAAAACTTGTAACAAATTAATTTCAGTTCCGCTGCACAGAGGCAGTGCAGGGATACCATGGGTCCTGAGCAGAGCTCTTGAAACTCACTCCTGACTCCGACCGAACCAAAGTATACATTTTGCCCGATGGTAGATTTAGAAGCAGAGGTCTCCCTATTGAAAGTACAACGCTCTACCACTTGCACCCCCCCCCCCCCCCCTCAACACACACACAAAGCAAGTTTGTTTCATAGGTTTTTCTATTTGTTTTCTTTCAAATCCGACACGTCAATTATTGAATAGAAATAGTTAGGACAATAATCGACAATATTTTTAATCTTACGCACACACGAGACACCCAGGATTCGTTTAAGCAGACTGAGAGACAGCGATGGGGATTAAGGAGAGAAGGGGGAGAGATGGCGAGGAGTGGTAGAGAGAAACAGAGGGGGACACAGTCAAATATAAATGAATGAAAATAAATATCTAGACTGAAAAAGAATGTTAGGACGAGCGCGAATTTTATCATTAGCTGGTTAGCAAAGTGATGATAGGTTCAAACTGTAAAAATTGAATTACCATCATAAGCATTCGAGTCCTTTGGCCTGTTTTTTTTCCCACAAGTCATAATAAGTATGTCAATTTTGGATGCTACTTCATACAATTTCAAATGCCTCGCAGCAGTCGTCCCGACCTGAAAATGCCACCCGCCCATCATTGCAGAGGACCAACCTATCACTGACCAGTTCATGCTCGACACAATAATCATCCTCATTTTTTCTGGGGTTCATACAGAGATTACTGTCACTCTCATTATCCTCTAACGCATAGTTTTAATTATAAAGACTGGTACAAATAACAAGTTTATTTAAGAATCTCGTTAAAATGATTGATCTCCCTCCACTAAAGTTTCTGGGAAATAACAATTACTCTTAACCGCAATAAGGAAGGGAAATGTTTATGTGACTTTCCTTCGCAAAACTTGGGAGAAGAGTTATAAGTAATTTATGAAAATATGAAACCTCAAAAGCCAAGTATCCCTAGTGTATCAGTTAATTTAGAAAGTAAGAGAAATCTTGCCCTGAGTGTATGCCATGTGTCATCTTAAATCATTTTTTAAAATATTTGTATAAACGTTATCAACATTTTTCAAACATTATTTTTAAATCAACAGGGATGACCAACCACTGATTGCATTGTATATAAGACAGGCCCGTGGTTATGGAAAACTATGGATTTTAAACTCGAAATCAGAAACCTTGAGAAAGTTATAAATCTTCTTACAAATTGTGGAAGCAAATAAAAAGTCTACACTGAACAAATCGATAAAAGATGTCAAATACATGCATACCTGAGAAATGTACATTTTCAATAGCTTAGACCGTCTTACTCACAACGCGTGGTTACAATAGCGTTCGACATAGAGAAATGTCAGTGTCCCATTCCACAGATGCCTTATGGACTTCAGTTTATCTATCTCTCTAACAAAATAAAACTATTTATCGCTTTATCTATGTATCTATCACAATATCAAATTACACATCTATCTATCAATAAATCGATAAATCTATCCTTCTATCCCTTTACCATTTGATGCTTTTTTTTCCGCCTGTCGTTATTTCATGTGCCGGATAGCTAAAAAGTTTATAATTGATTCAATTTCGTCAGAAGTTTTCGTTCGTTTTTATTTTTGCTTTTTTTTTTATTTTTTGAGCGTTGAGTAATTGGTTAAAGGGAAAATTTATACATAGTATGCATACCCACAGTATTTTAGTAATAATATTAATACCAAAGTCTTCTATGAAAAGCAAATCATGCACAAATCAGTCAATCTCACGTGTGATCAGCCTAGATCTAGACAGCAGCTTCTCACTGGATAGATAAAGCATGAAATTCGCCTTGGTTTGGTTTTTGTTTTTTTTAGCTGGGAGGCCCTGCTTTTTGTAATTATTTTCTCTTTCTATCTTTTAAAGAACGCGTTTCTCTTTTTATTGATCTTTGGTCTCTCTCCTTACACAATCGTGTGTAATGTTTATTATCAGTTAATTTATAATTATACTATTGAAATCCACCCACTTCTTCAAGGCAACCTTGACTTTTTCATTGCCATCATCTGCATATAATTACAGGTCTCTTTTACCTAAGGGCTTCTGACCCCACACCACCAAGTTCAAAGTTGCTGAAATATTCTCTGAAGATAATTGGAAAAGAGGTGGAGGAAATCCCCCCGAGGGAAAAGTCAAAGTGATAAAGGGCATTCCTCTTAGATATTAAGGACTATGAAGAAGTTAAAAAGAATGTCGAATACGTAAGGAAACTTTGTAGGGGGTAAAAATGACCAAGTCATTACTATCGGCAATGTTTTATATGTAAACAAAAATGGAAGTAAAAAATAAAGAAATTATAATAGACAGCTTACACAGTGTAATGTTTTAAGCTGCTTTCCCTTAAAATAAAAGAATTTCAGTCACGCCCCCACCCCACCTCACAATATCCCTTCCTATGCAACAAAAAGGAAGAATCAACCTGGAGAACAAAAGAACTTCAAATTGATCTGCTGACGAAGCCATGGACTGAAATGGCAACATTCTTTTCTTTTATCAGTACTTAAAGACTCACAATGGCGTTTCGGCAGGACAAGTTGGCAGAAAACATTGGTACTGGTGTACAACCTACAGGTTGAAATAAAGAGATTCGCGTGTCCAAGCTTTTAAGAAAAATCCATTCACAATAGCGGAAACGCCAGATGAGAACTGAACCTTGGCCCTACTGCTCGCTGGTCCAGAGCACGATCGACTGAACTATCTGGTGCCCAGATAAAAAGCATCAGATGGCAGGAAACGTTTTAGCGCCTGAATCAGTGGAGGCTTCCCAGCTGTGCACTTTCCAGGTAAGGAAATTACCAGTTTCTTCTGTACTTGGACTTTTCACTAACTACTACGAGTCGGCTATTTCTGCATGGGATTGAAATTATTTTTCCTTTTTTATTATGGTGTTGTTGTTTTGTTGTTGTTTTTTTCTTTATTTATTGAATAACAATTAGGGTAAACAAAATTCGTTGTCTCTGGCCATTGTTTTTCAATAAAAGGTATAAAAATACAGAAATAAGGCTCCAAATCCGTTTATTACTTTTGCTTCATTGTATAATTCAGAACTATGAATGGAGTATAAAAAAGTATCTTCAAACTTGGATGACAAGAATAGGAATAAAGAACAGTCTCCACGAAAAAAATCTGATATTTTGAAGAAAATTAGAATATTCATAGGGATTTAAAAAAAAAACTACCTTTAAAGGTTAGGTTTAAATTATAAATTGCAAAGTAAAGCAGGAGTAAAGTATCGAAAATGTAATAGCCAATGCAATCTGGTTTACTAATCGGCAACAAGAATGGTCCCGTAAAGTCACTTTTGTTGCAGCAAATCAGGAGCTTCAAGCATTAACGTACGAGGCAGACTGAGTACAGAACTGTGTCTAGATATTTTTTTCTATAATTCATTTATGTTAAAATATCACTGATCTTGAAATTAAAACAGCAAGAGATGTCGAGCCAACAGTTATCAGCGAAACCCTGTTTTAAAAGAAGCATTAAAGGACATCATTTTAAAAAGTTTATGCTTCAAGAGTTTTCTCTAACCCAGTTGTAAGTACCTAACCATGCAAAAATACCAAAGGGGTAATGATACTAAGACCGGGGATAATCGTATAGGTTAGTAATGCTTACTTGAGTGTCTGTCAGGGAACTGTACTCTATGTTAATTGCATTATTATAGTTGGCTTCGATAATTATCACATCATCATCATCATCTTGGACAGCAAAGTTTTCTCACTTTTCGAGATATCAAATAAAACGACATATGTAGAGCTCACATTTTGTAGATCACATATGGTTACAAGTTTTATAAGCGCTGGATGCTAATCATTTTACAAACCATGAAATAACAAGCTCTAAGTGCTGAACCTAACTTTCAATATAATAGCTTTCCAAGCCTATCATCTAATTTTTAGTTCTCTACTACTGATGCTTGCTAACCTACCCACCCGCCCAGGGCAAGGTGAAGTCGTGGTAGATTGCATACTTTTTGTGCTTGACTCACTACTAGTAAAAATTAGAACCAAAACGTGTTTTATCAAGCATCTCGACTGAGTGTGTCTGTCAGAGATGTTACTCCAAAGGCTCTAAGGAATAGACTACTTCTACATCTCAGACCTTGCAATTATAAAGCTGGACCTCACAGGCGTCATACTGACAGTGTGTTTTCAGTGCCAGGAGTAATCTATATGAACGCAGAGGAAGTTTGAGTGCCAAGCACTGCACATAAATCTAACAAGTTCGATTGAGCCCACATGCAAGACGACTTTAGGGTTAACAATGTGTACCAAACCAATTATCCGCTGTTTACTCTAAACGTCGATTAGAAACGCTAAATCCGGCAGATATCTGACAAAAATCGGAGACACTTAACACATTGTATAGCTCACATGTGGGTGGTCTAAAAGATGGTCGGAGTGTGATAATGTTACAACCACAGGTAAACAATCCATTTGCTGGCTCAAACCTCGCGAAATAAGGGATCACTAATCAGATTGTCACAATATAATCGAAACAGTCCGTGTTGTTGTTAGGTTTATGATAATTGTATATGCTAAAAAAAATACTTCGAAAGCAGAAAGGCGTTGACATTTTTTTCTTTCAAATCAATTTTGTATTTTTTGTTTGTTTCAGGTGTATTCATCAGTTTCACGTGAAAATAGTAATATTGACTTGTACGAAGGGTGTGTGCAAAATGTATGCACTCTTAATATGTTCTATGTGTATTGGTTATTTTAACCGATTTAAAAAGTTTAGAGGCTTGGAAAGACTTAACATCTGAGTCAAGTTTCGTGTACTGCCATTGCATTTAAAACTGTTAAATTCCGGGTGAAAAGTTAGGGGAAATGTTTAAGAGATAAGAGAAAGAGAGAGAGAGAGAGAGAGAGAGAGAGAGAGAGAGAAAGAGGGAGGGAGGGAGAGAGACAAGCAGACAGACAGACAGATAGAGAGAGACAAAGAGAGATTGAGAGACAGACAGGCAGATCCAAAGGGACTAAGAGAGAATATGGGCATAAAATGGACAGACAAGTCAAAGATAGACAGGGACACAGACAGAAAAATGAAACAAAGTGGGATGTTGTGATTGTAGAGGTTACAGTTATATAACCTGCCTATGAGGATGAAATTCACATTATTATTTCACTCGCCCATTTGTATGCATGCGTTGCAGGAACAATAGGATGAAAAAAATTAATCATTATCTCTTAGCGTGGGTGGAAAATTGAAAACACACAAAAACTCACGTAAAAGTGGACGAGTGAGCTTCATGAAAACACATAATCTGTGTGTTCTAATGATCGATGGGCTTGATTACAATCACCAGATGGGTATATGTATGTACTTATAGCTCCTATTGATAATCTCTAACGTTGAAACAAAAGAAGCAGCACCGCCGTAACAGGTTTAATCAAAGAACTGAAACAATTGGTACAGGTATTGTTATCATAATATTTTTTGACCACGCCTTGGTGTAGTTCATGAAGTGAGCAGATGTTGCACATGACAATAACAATCATTGTTTATTTCAACAGCAGCAGCAAGTGACGCTGCCGTGGCGCATTCATTGTTCTAATACTGTTGCTGATGATGCTACTTTTGTCAAACTTTGCTTTCTCATAACCAGTCCTATCTCTTCCCCTCTCCCTCTCTCTCTCTCTCTCTCTCTATATCTCCCTCCCTTTCCTTATCTCTCCCCCTCTCTCTCTCTCTCTCTCTCTCTCTCTCTCTCTCTCCCTCTCTCTCTCTCTCTCTCTCTCTCTCTCTCTCTCTCTCTCTCTCTCTCTCTCTCTCTCTCTCTATTTCTCTATCTTGAGATTTATCTTTTTCTCTCTCTCTAAATATATACATTCCTGATTTGTACTCTATTGTGAGATTTTAATGAAACTCATTTCATTACTTTCCGTATTTTTAACACTGTTTCATATGTTTATTCTTATGATTCGATAGTGTCAAGTTTTAGATACAATTAATTGAAATATTAAATTAGCTATCAAACAGATATAATAATTATTTCTTGTTAACTTGTAAAAAAAAATCCATGCTTCACTTCGTGAAAGATTAAAAAGTTAAAATAAAACATAGCAAAGAAAATGATAATTTAAAACTTTGTTACAATTCAATTTTTAGCGATAGGATAATAGAACTATTTTTCTTTTTTTCGAGTATGGTGTAGTATGCCAATAATAAAATTTTAAAAAAAAAAGAACAAAATCAGTTCAAACGCAGCATACATTCTAACTTAAATTGTTTGTTAGTTTTTTTGTTGTTAAAATTATTTTTAAAATTCGTTTTGCTCATCATATTATTTTTAAAGCATTACCATGTGATTAAAAAGTGGAAGCACGCAGGATTTCACAGGTTGAAAGAATTGGTGTGTTGATAGAATTATCCAAATTAATATCCTGCCCAGCTCATTTAGAATTGGATGCTATAATGATGAAATTCCACAAGAACACAATGGTCCATCTAAACTTCTTACATCCAGATGTTCAGACATGTTCTACTTAAAGACGTTCACTAAATCTTGATGAACTTGCGTAATATTGAGGCGCGGCGTCTATAAGAAGAGTATGGAGACAAAGCAAAATTAGCGTTTCAAAAATGTAATCTTAAATTTGTTTTCTTTTAACTGAAGTGGAATCAAACTTGTTTAATAAACAAAAACGT
The DNA here is from genome assembly GCA_003991915.1 of Elysia chlorotica. Lineage (NCBI taxonomy): Eukaryota > Metazoa > Mollusca > Gastropoda > Plakobranchidae > Elysia > Elysia chlorotica. Next base: position 340,558 of record RQTK01000535.1, read on the forward strand.
GGTGAAACTAATTCCACTTAATAAAACCAATAATAATACAAAATAAGTTCGTTCCACTGCTAACACCTAAAAAACGAATTTCACATCACAAGAAGTATAGACACCATTAATACAGATATATAAAAAATAGCTACATTAACCACTATTGCATGGATGGAATTGGAAGCACATCACATTCATAATTACAGATCTGATATCTAGTTTATTTCTAGTCCCAATGCCATTCAAACGACTGAATGGGCAGAACTAACCCGCACGATGGCTAGAAACGTGCCGAAAATAAAAACTCGCTGCCTGCACTCGCCTCGAACGATCGGGTGCAGTGGTGGCCTGGCGGGTCTATCTTTGTGAGGATGGTCGACTTCAGATCTCTACACCCCCTGGCCCATATCTCTAGACAGTGAGAATTCCCTACCGAGATGAACCTCAGTCAGTTTTCTTCTTGGTTGGAAATCTAGTTGTTTCCCGTTTCGGTTTATTTACTCCCGTTCTGTTTTGCTGGTTGGTCTTATGGTATCTTAGTTTATTTTCTTTGTGGTCGTCTTCTTTATGTGTAGTAAGATCAAAGCAAGCGGTACGTCCTGAAAGTAGTAGACTGGAATACCTATAAACATGGAGTTAGCATCTCATGTAAACCTTTGGAGGTGTTGGTATGGTGCTTATTTTTTTTACTTAATATAATTATTGTCTCACTCCGCCTCTTGCTCTTTCTTTTTCTATTTATCTAGCTAGCTGCCTATTTGTCTGTCTCTCTCTCTCTCTCTCTCTCTCTCTCTCTCTCTCTCTCTCTCTCTCTCTCTCTCTCTCTCTCTCTCTCTCTCTCTCTCTCTCTCTCTCTCTCTCTCTCTCTCTCTCTCTCTCTCTCTCTCTTCTGTTTACTTCCGTTATTCATTGTAACACATGATTTTGATAACACTAACAGCTAATGAACGATAAAATTAATCTACCGTTTGTTAAAACAAAATTCCGTATTCATTTCATAATGTGAATTATAAAAAACACGCTCATATAATAACGAGTTTAGGTAAACAATAATTTATAACAGTTGTCAGATGTATTTGAATTCAGAGAGCTGAATAAAATGTGAAAATGTCCATTTCAGTGGCTTTCTATTACACCTGACGCACTAACATAACAATGAATTTGTGCGTGCACCTAAACCTTATAAAAAATACAATTTAATCATCATGTAGCTGGTGGCAAAAAAAAAAGATAACTGCGAAAGTAAAACAAAGAAAACCACAGAGGCAATCACAGAGTTTTTAGTCTATGACAACATAAATGATTTACGCTATAACATGAAAACTTTAACAAAATAATTTTGACAAAAAACATTGCTTAGTACTCTTTTGTCTCGTATTATATATCTAGGTCACATGGCAAACTTTAGAAGTGATCCTTTTAACTTTCCGATTGTCCGTAACTCGACACCAGGAAAAATAACCTTTCATTGTTTCCGCATAGCTGTCACGTCACGTCCGGACTCCCACTTTGACCTAGATAATTAGCTAGCATTGGCCTGGGATCGTAAGTACAATGGCGATATGAACTTAGACGTTACACATAGTATGGTCGTAAATGGGAAACAATAGTCTTTTCCGAGGCTTAAGCTTATAGCGCCTTTGTGCTTAGTGTCGCTGGACGCCATTTTTCCCAGTGGTCTACTTTAAGCAGTGTAAAGTACACTTCTGCTGTATCTAAGCATTAACATATAGAGGAGACTGAGAGTCACCCTATTTAATAGTAAATAACATCATACCAATCACAGCATAGTCATTAACAGAACGGTGCGCAATCCTGAGGATAGTCGGCGCAGCGACCTTTTGTGAGGTTTATAAAGAGTCAAGAGAAAAATTAGCCGATGGGTAAATAGATCTCATATCGAAAAGATTAGTGAGTAATTAAAGAATTTTGCTGAAAAAACAAGCCAATAGATAAACCTCATATGGCGAATGTAGACTTTCCACGCCGGTGGAAGTTATACCAGAGAAAATT